>JASPKZ010000013.1:1200000-1537500 GCA_030220185.1 Diploptera punctata
AAATATGTAAATATATGAAACATAAAATTTTGTTCATAAATTTTACATGTTGATGATTTGTAAAGATATTCAAAATTATGGGCTACACAAAATAAGGGATTCATACAAATGATATTGTATGAATGTTATGAAATCATTTCATACTGTGCTTTACCCTTAAGATTTCTGTATTTCTAGTAGTTATGGCTTCTTAATGACTTTTATTAAGGGAAGTTTAAGGCTTAAATCATATTTGAAGAGAAAAATTATACGCTCAAACTGGGATTTGAACCCGGTCTGAGCATATAATTTTTCTCTTCAAATATGATTTATCCATCATTGAGATGTATGAAATTAATAATAAAAACATTGAAGTTTAAGGATACCTTTTCTGTTGGTGTTACATAGTGATACACAGGGGATACTGACAAGTATGAACAAAAAAATTCAGTCTAATGCACAAATCTGAGGTGCATCACACTTTTAGTTCTCAAAATAAACACGGGTCTTTCAATGACTTTTTATGAATTTACACTATGAGGTATACTTTATTTAAGAAAAATTGTATTAAAAAATATTCAATTAAAAGAAAGGCTTAAATTAATAAAACAAATACAGAAACCTAAAGGGCTCATGGTTTAGGAAAAATCTACATAAAATAAATAATAGTTTTAAAAAACTAAAAGAACACGCTTTATTAAAAAACTAAAAAATGGAAAATAATTTTAATTTCCAATACGCTTGGGATAAAATAAAGTGGTCAACAAAAAAATCATCTCCAACACATATAGAATAAAATTAGAGTTATCAACAAAAAGAAAGTAATTTTACCATCAAAAGCGTGGGGTGCTCTATATCAATTAATATATTTGATAATAAACAGATATTGGTAAAAGTAAGCTCTCTAAGAAGAAAATGTAAAAGTCATAAAAAGCACCCCACGCTGTTGATGGTAAAATTATTTTTTTTTGTTGATAACTCTAATTTTATTTTATATGTGTTGGAGATGATTTTTTTGTTGATCACTTTATTTTATCCCAAGCGTATTGGAAATTAAAATTATTTTCCATTTTTTAGTTTTTTAATAAAGCGTGTTCTTTTAGTTTTTTAAAACTATTATTTATTTTTTAGTTTTAATATTTTACAGAATAAGATAAAAATGTAAATATCTTTAAATTCGATACTATTGTAGTATGAGCTAAAAGTAATACTCTTCTATAAAAAAAAAACCTCCCAGCCGGATTTGAACCAGCGACATATGGATTACTGAAATTACATACTACTAAGAGCTCACTGCTCTACCAACTGAGCTCTTACAACGGTTGACTAAAAACTCGACAAGTCCGCAACCTATTATACCAGTTTTCATTTTTTTGATTTTCGGATGATTCTGGCCAGGATTTTAGAAACAAAATATGAAATTATTGTATTGTCACGGGTCCTCTACACGTATACAAAGTTTCAAGTCGATCCAATGTTTCTAAGTGGGTGAAAATCGCGTTGAAAGATTCTGTTACATTGATACAAAAACACTTTTTTTGATTTTCTGATGATTATGGCCATGATTTTAGAAAATAAATATGAAATTATTGTATTGTCACGGGTCCTCTATAAGTATACAAAGTTTCAAGTCGATCCAATGTTTCTAAATGGGTGAAAATCGCGTTGAAAGATTCCGTTACATTCATACAAAAACACTTTTTTTGATTTTCTCATGATTATGGCCAGGATTTTAGAAAATAAATATGAAATTATTGTATTGTCGCGGGTCCTCTACAAGTATACAAAGTTTCAAGTCGATCCAATGATTTTAAGTGGGTGAAAATCGCATTGAAAGATTCCGTTACATAGATAGATAGATAGATACAGGTCAAGCTAATATAAAGTGTGTAAAAAAAAGGAGAAATTAATCATCATCATCATCACTCCAGGGATTAGGCACTTGCCCGTTCCGACTTCATAATGCATCAGCGCAACGTCTTCTAGGTCTTCCAACATCACGCCTTCCTCTTGCTTGATAATTTCTTGCCAACAATGGATGTCTCTCCTTACTCATTCCATCCATGTGATCAATCCATTTCTGTCTGTAATTCGTGATTTTATCCAATAAAGGCTGTACTTTCAATTCTTCTCTTATATCCTCATTTCTTATTCTATCAAGTCTTGCACATCCTTTTACTTGTCTTAGGAACCACATCTCTGCCGTCTGTATTCTATCCTTCTGTCTTTTCACTGGAGCCCAGTTTCACACCCATACAATATTGTGGGAACCGCCATAACATTATACATTTTTATCTTGGTTTCTTTTCTAATTTTATTTTTGAATGTTCTCTGTATTGTTCCACACACCGTCTGAAATTTATTTATTTTGGAGTCAGTATCTCTTTCCACATTGTAGCCAACATCACAGCCCAAATATTTGAAACTAGACACCTGTTCTATACTTTGATTTTCTAAAATAATTTTGGATCTCACTGGATCTCTTCCTCTAAAAGCCATGGTCTTCGTTTTCCTTACAGAAATCTGTAGATCATATAATTTATTTAATTAATTAATTAATGAATTTCGAAATTCCCAGGAAAAGTGATTTGATATGGAGGTTCCCCAGTCTACCAACAGAGGAAGCATAAGACGACATAACAAGTCATAAAAGTACTGAGGATGGAACTTAATAAAGTAATAAAAAGAGGGATATTGGTCTTTAAGTTTTGGTAACCTTACATTGTTATTTTACTTCCTGACTTAAATTTTACCATAAGCATTTCAAAATTTTTAGTGTCTTCTTCTTCTTCTTCTTTCCAAGTATTAGGCCAAGGCCTGTTACGATCCTATAGAAATTTTCCCTCCAGCGTTTCATAAGATGGACCAGAGATCTTCGTCCTCTTGATATATAATTATAAACAGCTTTGGGGGTCTGATTTTAACTCATTCTTTCAAGATGGTGTTTCCAATTTAGTTGGTACTGTTTAATATATTCCAAAATTGGCATAGTCTTCAATTCTTTTAAGATATCGGTGTTCCTTTTCTGATCCCATCTGGCATAACCTGCTGTTCTGTGCATGAATCTCATTTCACAAGTTGTTATTCTGCTTTCATGTTGTCTTTTTTAGTGTCCATGCTTCACTACCATAGGTCAACAGTGGTCTAGCCAAAGTGTTATATAAACGTAATCTGGTGTTTTTTTGTACAAGGGATGGTATCATAACTTGATTAATAATTCGCAAACTTTTATTATAACTAGTAATTTTTTCAGGGATATCCTTTTCATCCCACATAGAGCGATAATATCCAAGATATTTAAATTGATTAGATCTCTCTAAAATTTTATTCTGGAGACAGATATTACTTTGTATGGGGTCCTTCCCATGAAATGCCATAATTTTAGTTTTGTTAATTGATATTTCCATATTATATTTTTAGTGTGGATTAGTAATATGTTACAAAAAAATTCACTTACTTCTCTAGTTCCTGTCTTGCTTCTGTCATGCTCTCCAACTTCTCCTGTATTTCAACACTAGCATAATGGCCAGACTGGAGAAGTTGTTGACCAAACAGTTCAAATGCTTGGAATGTGCCAGCACGGGCATCAATTTCAGTACGATGTTCCTGTAACCATTAACATTCCTTTAACTTCATGATAAATATTACATATCTCTGAAATTAACAAATGCTTACTTTATTGGCATGCATGTACATTAATCTCCACCATTCATATTAAATGCAAATACAAAAAATAGCAATTATAACTGGAAAACTCTAATGGTCTCAGTCCCCTGCTACAGCTAAAATTTTTAGAAAAAGGGGTGTTATTTCCATACAATTTCCTTTAAATAATTTTTTATCCAAATTTTAAGATTTGCGGTTTTATAATGAAACATCACAATTTGGATATTCAATAATTTTACATCTGTTAAAATTATTTTTATAATAAAGGTATAAAAATATTCCCAGGTAACATGAGTTATAAACTAACACAGAATGATCAAAATATAGTTAACTAAAAATAAGATCTACATGCTCATATTAGTAACGTAAGTGAGCCTTAGATTTTCTATTACTAAACATAATAGCCTACAATTTGTTAAGATAACATGTAAAATCAATTAACACATTTATATAATGAAACATCCTGAAATATTTATGTTTAGATTTTTTAAAATGTTGCTAGATGTTTAGAGAAATTACAGAAAATGTTAAGTTAGTATTTAATTTTAGGAAGTTATATTTTGAGGTTATTTTAATTATATTATTTTTGGTCTGGACATCTTACCTCAATATTAATGTTGATTTGTTCTTGGACATGTTTCAAAACAATTCTCTGTTTTATCTTCAGCTTTCCCAGACTGGGAAAGCTGAAGATAAAACAGAGAATTGTTTTGAAACATGTCCAAGAACAAATCAACATTAATGTTAAGTTAGTGTTTAAATTAAAAGAAAAAATCACAAAATAGTGCAAAAATTATTTTTTTAAATGACCTAATATCCCAGATAATTTAAGTTCTATGTATCCTCTTGTGTTTCTAACAACTTGCTGAGAGCAGATTTCCACTATGAATTCCTTCTGCTTATATGAAATAGTTATCATGTATAATGTAATCCAAGGAAAAAGACCTTTGAGAGAGACTTCAAGCTGTGGGTCTCGAATCTGAAGATTTTCAGGCTTGTAAAAGAACGATAAGCCTGAATAAAAAGGCCTCTGTACAAAATGTAACTGACCATCCATCCAATAACTTAGTTGCCCACTAGATGTTTGAAGCAATATGTCTGTAAGTAAATGAGCATAACTAATCTAATTTAAGAAAGAAAAATTAATGTTTGAACCAGGATTTGAACCCTGGACCCCTAGCTCTACGTACTAGTATGCTGTCCAATTACACCATTCAAATGACGATACAAACATCAACATTTCTTTTAACTTATACAAATCTCGTTCGTGTGAAGGCTAATAACTGTCGCTACCATCACACCAACTGACAGCTTCTATTGAGAAGTATTTTTATTGAGAATTTATACACTATGTTTTAGCGGTAAAGCTTCATATTTTCGATGTTTTTATTTAGATTAACAGTTTCCAATTCTGGATAGAATCTAATTTAGAAAGAAAAATGAATATTGTTTATTTTTTATTTCACTCACCTCATACTTCATAACTCCTCGCAAACCCAGGGTTTTGTCACATCATTTGTGACATTCTCAATGCTGTGTCACAAATGATGTGACAAAACCCTGGGTTTGCGAGGAGTTATGAAGTATGAGGTGAGTGAAATAAAAAATAAACAATATTAAAAAACCTCATAGTGTTATTTCCTATCTACATAACTTAAGAAAAATTAATGTTTGAACCAGGATTTGAATCCTAGACCTCTAGTTCTACATACCAGTGTGCTGTCCAATTACATCATTAGCCTATTAGCCTTTGGACGAACGAGAATTGTATAAGTTGAAAGAAATGTTAATGTTTGTATCATCTTGTTTATTTTTAATTATTTCACTCACCTCATACTTCATAATGCATAGCAGACCCTGGGTTTCTTCACGTAATTTGTGACATTGTCAATGCTGCGTCACGTTCACAACTGACGTCCAACGGCCTTCTATCCTGCAGACTGACCTCCGCGCCATCTGGTGGCCGACCGAAGAATTTCCAAATCAGTCCTCTTTCTTTATAACCGGGTATTTCAAAATTCATAGTTGTATTTTCATTCTTGCATATGTAAATTTTTTCCCAAATTGTGAGCTCCTTCGGTTTTTCCAATTGTTTAAGTAATTTTGTTTTGGTTTCTATTCTATGTTTTTCTGACCAGGCATGTGCAGCTATTGCAGATTTTTCGGTTTCTCCATTTTTAACATTTCTGAGGTGTTCTTTTAATCTTGTATTTAGATTCCTTTTTGTTTTTCCTATGTATATCTTTTCACAATCTTTACAATTAATTTGATAAATTCCCGATTTTTTGCAGTCTTCAATTTTTTCATTTTTGTTGGTTTTTATTAAATTACCTAAGCTGTAATCATTTTTCGGTGCTAATTTAATGTTGAATTTGTTGAAAATTTTTTGAAACTTGTCAAATACGAAAGGATGGTATGTGAACTTCTTGAATTTTTTGCTATATTTTTATCTGTCTGAAGAGTACTTTCATTGATGACTTTTTGTTCTTTGAATTTATTTATTTTCTTGTGTATCATTTTCTTGTGAAAACCATTATCCTTAGCAATTTGTATGATGTGTTCTTTCTCTTTATTGTAATTTTCTTGCTCATGGGGACATTCACAAGTCTGTGTGTTAAACTATTAAATACTGCCTGTTTGTGTGAAAAATGGTTAAATCCAGTAGCTTTTATATAATTGTCGATGTGAGTTTCTTTTCTGTAGATTCCAAATTCTATTTTTCTTTTTTTCTTCATTCCTAATCAATTTAAGGTCTAAAAATGGTATTTCATGATTATTTTCTATTTCCATTGTAAATTTGATTGTTTTATTTTGAATATTTAACAGTTTAATGGCATCTTCTAATTGTTTCTCTTTACTATTGCTATGATATCATCTACGTATCTTCTCCAAAATTTAAACATCAAAGGATGTGCTTTAGTTACATGACATTCAAAATTCCCCATAAACATGTCTGCTAAGAATGGTGATAATGGATTTCCCATTGCGAGTCCTGATTTTTGTCTAAAGTATTTTCCTCTAAAGGTGAAGAACATTTGATTTAAGCATAATTTTGTTAGTTTTATGTATTCTTTAACGCTATCATCATCTAATTTGTTTTCTTTTCAACCATTTTTCTAAAATTTTCAAAGTTGTGTCAGTCGGTATGTTTGTGAATAATGAAGTAACATCAAATGAGACCAATCTTTCTGAAGGTTCTATTTCTACATTTTCTAATTTCTCAACTAATTGGTAAGAATTCTCTACTGCTAAATTTTCAAATTTTTCCATACCTTTAAATTTATTGTTAAGCCATTTGGATATGTTATATGTCGGTGAATTGATATTGTTGATGATAGGTCTCATTTTCTTTCCGTCTTTGTGGATTTTAGGAAGACCATGAATGTTGGGGTTACAATGGAAATAGAAAATAATCATGAAATACCATTTTTAGACCTTAAATTGATTAGGAATGAAGAAAAAAAGAAAATAGAATTTGGAATCTACAGAAAAGAAACTCACATCGACAATTATATAAAAGCTACTGGATTTAACCATTTTTCACACAAACAGGCAGTATTTAATAGTTTAACACACAGACTTGTGAATGTCCCCATGAGCAAAGAAAATTACAATAAAGAGAAAGAACACATCATACAAATTGCTAAGGATAATGGTTTTCACAAGAAAATGATACACAAGAAAATAAATAAATTCAAAGAACAAAAAGTCATCAATGAAAGTACTCTTCAGACAGATAAAAATATAGGCAAAAATTCAAGAAGTTCACATACCATCCTTTCGTATTTGACAAGTTTCAAAAAATTTTCAACAAATTCAACATTAAATTAGCACCGAAAAATGATTACAGCTTAGGTAATTTAATAAAAACCAACAAAAATGAAAAAATTGAAGACTGCAAAAAATCGGGAATTTATCAAATTAATTGTAAAGATTGTGAAAAGATATACATAGGAAAAACAAAAAGGAATCTAAATACAAGATTAAAAGAACACCTCAGAAATGTTAAAAATGGAGAAACCGAAAAATCTGCAATAGCTGCACATGCCTGGTCAGAAAAACATAGAATAGAAACCAAAACAAAATTACTTAAACAATTGGAAAAACCGAAGGAGCTCACAATTTGGGAAAAAATTTACATATGCAAGAATGAAAATACAACTATGAATTTTGAAATACCCGGTTATAAAGAAAGAGGACTGATTTGGAAATTCTTCGGTCGGCCACCAGATGGCGCGGAGGTCAGTCTGCAGGATAGAAGGCCGTTGGACGTCAGTTGTGAATGTGACGCAGCATTGACAATGTCACAAATTACGTGAAGAAACCCAGGGTCTGCTATGCATTATGAAGTATGAGGTGAGTGAAATAATTAAAAATAAACAATATTAAAGAACCTCATAGTGTTATTTCCTATCTACATAACTTAATAAAGTTTGTATCATCGTTTGAACGGTGTAATTGGACAGCACACTAGTACATAGAACTAGAGGTCCAGAGTTCAAATCCCGGTTCAAAATTAATTTTGCTTTCTTAAATTAGATTCTATCCAGAATTGAAAGTGTTAATCTAAATAAAAACACCGAGAGCATAACTAAATTATGCTTCCTGTTAGGGAGCATCCATGTCCCCATAATAGATGTATGGGGATACAGAATAGTCCAACTGCCAGAATCCAAAGGCGAGCTATAAGCAGTACGTATACTTCAGAGCTTTTGAAAAGTAACACACAATGCATATCTTAGTTTATCTCTGAAGATAATATTGATTGTGGTATGATTCTTTTTGTCTATGCTAAACTGTATTGTGACCGATTTGTTGAAGTTAATTTGTATGCTAGTAACAACTTTTTCCCCTAATTTATAATTTAATAAACTTATCTTGGTGTTATGTTATTCTTTTTATTTTTACTACACTCAAAGTTGATGACATATTTATATATTAGTTTATTATTAGAAATACATGCAATGTACTGAGTAAAAATTCTCATGACAACATAAAAATATGAAATGAATACATAATATGGTACAACATAAACAGAAAACTCAATTATATTTGAAAAGAAAAATATACGCCTAGACTGGGGTTTGAACCCAGGACCTTTGACTTTCTATGTCAATGCTCTTCCATCTGAGCCACCTAGGCCTCCAATCTAAAGTCAAAGGTCCTGGGTTCAAACCCTAGTCTAGGCGTATATCTTTCTTTTCAAATATAATTTTTCCATCATTAAGGTGTTTAAAAACGAATAATTTTAACATAGAAAACTCAATTCCCAATCTGAGAACAATCCTGTGACCTAGTGGTCACCATACTCATTTCTGTTTTCAAGATTTCAGGTTCAAGTATGTCCACAATGTAAAAATCTTGAGTATGGCTTCCTTTGTAAGGGAAATAAAGCCATGGGTCCCGTATTATAGATTTATATGTAAGAAAACCTCAGGTCTTAAATAAGAGGTCTCTAAGCAAAATTTGTCAATCCTCTCATGCCCACATTTGAATTGAAACATGAATGACATATTTAATTTTAGGAAGTGATATTTTGAGTATTTTAATAAAATTATTTTCAGTCTGATCATCTTACCTCAATATTAATGTTGATTTGGTCTTGGACATGTTCCAAAAAATTCTGTTTTATCATCTGAAAAAGCTGATGATAAAACAGAATTGTTTTGAAACATGTCCAAGAACAAATCAACATTAATATTGAGGTAAGATGATCAGACTGAAAATAATTTAACATTAATGACAGTTGTTAAAGAACAGTTACATGGCATATTAACCGTAAATACAATAACAGAGTTTATCCCATCTATATTTTTTAGGCTCCATCCACTTCCCAGTACATACTCCATACTCATTCTCGCTAAGTAGAAGGTACTGGTGGAGTTGTAAATGTAACATTTTATTCTAAAAATCGAACATACTGGGTTATTATGAGATTACTCAAAATTTCATTCAGTTAATTTCCAAAATTAAATTTAATGTTGGATTATTTATTTTCATAATGTTTTATATTTATTTTACCTTTAGGATTTCAGTTATTTTAAAACTAAGCTAGTCATTACATAATATGAGTTAGATATGTATGACTCACTCCCTCAGGGGTCCTCATCTAGGGGATATGTGGATGGTGACCACAAGGTGCCCAAGCTGAGCAAAACATTTCTTCCACTTACTTGTGTTTTGCACTCTTTTAACTTTACTATCTAACCTCTCTTGGTTAACTCTTGTTTTTTTTGACTCCGACGCTATTGGGGCATCCGAGGGCTAGGGAGTCTTTCCTTTCTTCCATTTCTTCTTTCCTTTATTTTCTTCTCCAGAAAAGCCTGACTAGAGGCTATAAGATGGCAGCCCCATCACTGGTCTTGCCTTCCTTTGGCCAGCAACCAATCGAAGGGACTATTATTATGCTTTCAAGTCTTATACGAGAATTTCCCGGAAGGATCAAAATGCTGGAGGGAAAATTGTCTATAGGATCGTAATGGGCCTTGGCCTAATACTTGGAAGGAAGAAGAAGAAGATGTATGACTCACCTCATATTTGTAGCTATAAATATGAGGTGAGCCGTACATATCTAACTCATATTATCTAAAATAAACCTCATAGTGTTACTTCCTTGAAATATTAAATAGTAATTACATTTTTATTTCAAGTTTAGAGGCTATAATATAACCTCAATGAATTTTTAACCAGTGCTTAAATCAATTATATACTATCATCACCTCATATTTTGCTCTCACCTGAAATATATTTTGGCAGACATCTGTCATTTTCAGCCATAAACTGGTTCTTAAAAATGGTGGAAATCTCTGCCGAAACATATTCCAAGTTAGAGAGCAAAACATGAAGTAAGGTGTAAATTAATACTTTTAAGAAATAAACATCTTAGAAGAAATAGAAATCATGAAGCAAACAAGAAACGATAACATGCTGAACGAGAACACGCCCTACCAGATCAACCCCACTCTACAACATATTTGTTAAACAAAACCAGTACTCAATGAACAGCTTTGAAAATGGAACTAATTCCGAAAGGCCTAGCTGAATATTTTATACAAACGTAATTTGTTGAGGACGACTGCCATAACAGGTACAAATGTTATTGTTTTTTTTAAGTGTAAATTACCGATTCAATCTCTTGACAACTTTAATTTTGAGAGTAAAATATATTTTTAATTCAACTTCTGGATGGTGTTTCTCTTGAGGCCGAAACAGGTCAACAAATGGCCTAAATTCGTGAATGTACTATGATGATGATGATGAACTATTTAAATATTAAATTTTTAAACCGAGAGCATGGCTATAAGATATTGGGATAAAATGAATATAAACTCAGCTATTATTCATTGTCGCATGACGAACATTTTAGAAGTACGGCCCATTGAGTTTGTTCCTATATATTTCAAAGATGTTTTTGATAGCTATTATTCTTTTAAGCTAATATGTAATATTTTCATGTTGTCATGACAACTTGGAATCTATATGATAATCTGTTAATAAGACAAAAAACACACTGCACTCTGTTTTAAGCAGTGTACCTGTGGTACCCCATAATGAGCATCTATCTCAGCTCGATGGTTCTACAACAAAACACAAAAATCTTATTTCTCTAAAATTGTTTTCCAGAACAGTCAAAATTATTTCCACTGACAATTTCAGAAGCAAAGAGCTTAATGTCACATTTATTCTTTTATTTATTTCTAAATAATTAAATTACACTACACATGAATACCTAGTAAACTTGTAAGAAATTTTATAAAAATATATTGACAATTTTCTATCTTTATGTATAATAGGATTGCATTAATATGAAAATCAAAGAGCCTGAAATTCTTATCCAAATAACTATTTTTTACATATCTACTTCTTTACTAACCAACTGACTAAAGATACCATGGAAAACAATACAGAACATAAGAGCTCTGGATACCAAAATATTCATAATTTAAACAATTATTTTCAATGATTAAAAAATACACACACATATATATATGAATAGTAATTCTGCCCGAGGCAGGTCTTTCACTGCAATCATAGCATTTTCATGTTATGCTTAGCAGCTTTACTAGGGAATTACAGGTATGGTAGCTTTCCATTGCTTTCCACAAATATATATATATATATATATATATATATTTATTTATTAATATTATGCTCAACTTGTGTTCAACTCAGGGTTGGGTCGAGAAATGAGATGAGATCTATGAACAACAAGGATATCAGTCGATCATCCCTGATGCACTGTCACAGGAGTGGATTAACAAAATTAAACAATATAAATGAGATGAGTATGGACAAATGTTAGAATGAAATTTGTGCAGGGGAAAATGGGAGAAACTCTGAGAAAAACCTGCCCAAGTTCCATTTTGTCCACTATGAAAATCCCCATGGAGTGATTGAGACTCAATCTCGAGACCCCAGCGAGTGTCTAACCGCTTTTCAGTAATTAATAATTAAATTATTGTAATCAATGGTAAAGAGAAACTTTTTTGCCTAACCGGGAATTGAACCCCAAACCTTTAGCTTTCCGTGCTAATGCTCTGACCACTGAGCTAATTCAGGCTTCATTCCCACCCAAGCACAAATCCTTCCTTTACCTTATTCTCTTGGTCCCACATTCAAATGCACAATGAATGGCTTCTACATTAACTCTCTAAATACCACTGGTAAAATCTCTTGTGTCAGAGATTTAAATTGCATCCGTCAATGTGATCGGCTTTGCAAGTAGTTAGAGTATATTGTCCGGCAAGTAATGGACAGAAATCAGAGCCGATCTAATCGGCTCACAGCACCTAAAGGGTTAAGAAGACATGAAGGGACTCCACACAGCTATAGCATTATTTATTAAAATTAATAATTATCCTAAAATGAACATAATACTAAATTGTAGGTCCTACTGTGATTACTTATATATTACCTTATATATATCTCAAACCGAGTTTCTATCTCTATAAAAATTCCTCTACTCCCATCTGGCATAATGATTTAGGGATTGGATGAGATGACATGAAACCTCATTATTGAAAGGTTTTGCAAGGAAAAATGGGAAGCATTAAAAAATAACCTGCTCTGGATCTGTTAAGTCCACCATGAAGTGACAAATTCAAGTTATGTAACTTTATTACTAATTTAAAGAACAAAAAATCACTAATGAAAGTACTCTTCAGACAGATAAAAATATTGGCAAAAAATTCAAGAAGTTCACATACCATCCTTTAGTATTTGACAAGTTTCAAAAAATCTTCAACAAATTCAACATTAAATTAGCACCGGAAAATGATTACAGCTTGGGTAATTTAATAAAAACCAACAAAAATGAAAAGATTGAAGACGGCAAAAAATCGGGAATTTATCAAATTAATTGTAAAGATTGTGAAAAGATATACATAGGAAAAACAAAAAGGAATCTAAATACAAGATTAAAAGAACACCTCAGAAATGTTAAAAATGGTGAAACCGAAAAATCTGCAATATGCCTGGTCAGAAAAACATAGAATAGAAACCAAAACAAAATTACTTAAACAATTGGAAAAACCGAAGGAACTCACAATTTGGGAAAAAATTTACATATGCAAGAATGAAAATACAACTATGAATTTTGAAATACCCGGTTATAAGGAGAGAGGACTGATTAGGAAATTCGTTGGTCAGCCATCAGATGGCACGGAGGTCAGTCTGCAGGATAGAAGGCCGTTGGACGACAGTTGTGAACGTGACACAGCATTGAGAATGTCACAAAAGTTGTGATGAAACCTAGGTCTGCAAGAAGTTATGAAGTATGAGGTGAGTGAAATAATAAAAAAATAAACAATGACAAATTCAAATTTGGGACCCAGAAGTGGGGGGGGGGGCAAGTTCTAACCATTTGAGCCAGATGAATTGTTATTCAAGGTAACACTTCAATTCTTCAAGAATTTCAAGATTCCCAGTATGTATATACAATTTTTTAATTTTTTTTTAACTATGCATCATGACAAACCAGAATATTTAAAAATCAGCAATCCTGTAATATCTTGGAAGTTATATACTGATCAGACAATCATATTGAAGGAAAAATTAAATTGGAGTATTTTATTCATATTTACTGGGTTTTCAAAATTCCCTTACCGATTATCTGAATGAAATAACTTTTATTTAAGAAATAACTTTTCTCATTTACTCACCTGGTGTCTCTCCAGAAGGGCTTCTGCACCTGTCACATCATTGGCAAGTTCATCACTGGAAACAAGTCCCATCATACTATTAATCCAGGACATCAGATCCCGGTAGTCACTGAGGAAACGTTGCAGGTCATATGAGTCAAGAAGTTTCTCTTTGCGACTATTTGCCTTTGCTGTGAGCTGTGTCCATTCTTCATTGATCTCTTTCTGCTTGGCATATGTCTGATCGGCAGTTTCAGGATGAGTCTGCATCAGCCTATTTGCTGTTTCATCCAATTGTCGTATCTATTGATAAACAATATGATTTAGTTTAACTTTTATAAGAATTAATCGCTATGAGGTTTAATTTATGGTGCAATTAAATGTTTCTTACCTCTCCTCATATAAATCTTCCAAGTAGATCGCGATTTCAAGACCATAATGGTCTCATCTTCAGTTCAATCTTGGAGACTGATGTTATGTTGATCGGAAGAAACTCTTCTTCTCCCCTCTGTTGGTGGACCGATGAACCTCTGGATCAGGTCAAAATTTGCAGGAATTTCGAAGTTCATAAGTTTTCAAGTTTTCAAAGGAAAACTTATGAACTTCGAAATTCCCACAAATTTTGACCTGATCCAGAGGTTCATTGGTCCGCCAACAGAGGGAAGAAGAAGAGTTTCTTCCGATCGACATAACATCAGTCGCCAAGATTGTACTGAAGATGAGACCATTATGGTCTCGAAATCGTGATCTACTTAAAAGATTTATATGAGGAGAGGTAAGAAACATTTAATTTCACCATACATATGATTTAGTATTCAATGTTTTTTTTATGTAAAAATTAACACATGATACACAAAGAGTATAAATATAGTAAAAAATAAATATTTTATTCTCAGTCAAATGTATATTTAAAAGTAACAATGAAAAAAAAAAAGATTTTAATTAAAATGTTTTGTACCTCACCTCATATCCAGTCTTCTAATTATACCGGTTTAATTATATATGTTTTTCCTTGAATATTGTTCAAATTATTCTATTATGCCTCTGTAATAGTGAAGTTGGACGAAAACATTTTTATTAAAAAACATGCATGTATGAATGCAGAAGACACACAAAATCTCAATATCATAAAACTGAATGTTCTGGGATTCTTATGCATGAAGTAATTAATTTGTGAACTTTTAAATTTCCATATAACAATTGCAGCAATAAAAAGTATACCTTATCTCCAAGAGCAGCCAAGTCTCTCTCAAGACCCTCATGCTTGCGCTGCAAAGCTTGCACACTGCGCAGATCCTTTCCAAGATCATCATTGTTAAGAGCTTCATCTTTCTCCTGAATCCAGTCCTTAGTTTCATCCACATCACGATGGAAACGCTGAACCTCATGTGCAGAACCAAGTTGAGTAGCTCGCTCTGAAGTTAGTTGCTGTAGTGATGTCCACTTCTGATTCAGATCCTTAAAGAAAAAAAAAAAGATTAAAACAATAACCACTTTCTTCCAGTAGTCCTATTTCAATTAAAATTATAATTATAATAAAACTCCCGGCGTGACAGGCCTAGAAGGTCCTTAGCCTATCAGCCGGCTGCTGGCCCCTCACATCCACATATGTCAATCACAGAGGTAGATGATCATCAGCCAGTGGGGGTGACATGTGGTCAGCATGTCGAGTCCCCCAGCCGTTATAGCTGGTTTCCTCAACCTGGAGCCGCTACTTATTGTAGCTACCCAAATGCCTCATTATGCTGGGTGGGCACCGGTCCCATACTGGCCGAAATACCATGAGAAAATTTCTTCCCCCATGGAGACTCAAACCAGCGCAAGTCCCGTAGCTCTACACCAAGGATTCCTACCTTAACCACTCGGCTACGGCGCGGGACATTAATTATAATACTACACTATATATCAGGAATACGGCAATATGTTTGATTTCATTGTGTGATATTAGTATTATAGGAAATATGACATTACTGCTGGAAACGGAATTCAAATTAAACAAAAATGTTTAAATTCTCAATAAGAAGTCTTCTTAATAAAGAAGCCGTCGCCATTTACAAAAATTGTAGCAACGGCTCATAGCATTTCGGGTTAGGGAATTAACTATGTAGAAGATAAAAATATGCATTTAGATTGGAGGCCTAGGTAGCTCACTTAGAAGAGCATTGACATAGAGAGTCAAAGGTCCTGGGTTCAAACCCCAGTCTAGGCATTTTTTTTTTCAAATATAATTTAAACAAAAATTACTTACGACAATACTAAGCAAGTCACTTTATTGTCTCAAACTGTTTGTCATTTGCATCCAAGCAAATTGGCAACATTGTTTATTTTTTAATAATAAAAAATAAACAATATTAAAAAACCTCATAGTGTTATTTCCTATCTACATAACTTAAATTGGCAACACTTTGATATGTCATTAATTGCTTTATGTCCAATGGAATAGCATGAATTTTTTATGTGAGAATTAAATTTAACATTTTCCATCGCTGGACATAATTTCTTCAATTGCTTTTTTTCACCACATCGACATCTTGCAGTTTCCAGGAATAAATCTCTTTCAAACTAGCCCACAACATATAGCAGTATTTCTGATATAATGTACAATGCAATTCTTGTCATTTTAATTATAAAGTGAATAACATTGAAATTTTTTCACTGTTGTGTGAAGTAATACTATAGTTTAGTGATTTTCTTAATTATTAAGTTGCATTCATCACTACAAAACCAAATTGTAATATCCTCCAATTTTACTTCTTTTTCAGTACCACTGAATTACTTTATTTTATTAATTCAAGAAATACTCACCTCTATCTGAGTCTGGATCTTCAGAGCAGCTTCAGTTTGACCTAAGCTCATTAGTTGCATAGCTATTTCATTCATTTCTGCAAGACGAACTTCATTAGCTTTAAGATCTGCCTGGAAGTCATCAAATTTCTTCTGCATCACCTCAACCTGTTCCAAATCTTCGCCTACATCAGCCACTTGAACTTCTGCATAGTTTTCCTGAAATTCAATCAATGTCTTTAATCTCTCTTATGCCTTTGCCAAGAAACAGCGCATTTCAACATATAAACATCAATATCAATTATATTAAATTAATGTTGGGAAGTAAACATTATCTGGGTAATCTTCTAAGTACCAATAAAAAAGTCAATGTTCCAGACAGTAAGAAATCTGGAATTTATCAAATAAATTGTGAAGATTGCAATAAAGTTTATATAGGAAAAACAAAAAGGAATTGGAAATTCGGACAAAAGAACATTTCAGAAATATTAAAAATTGTGAAATTGAAAAATCTGCAATTGCTGCACATAGTTTATTAGAACATCATAAAATTGGAAGAGAAGCTAAACTTTTAAAACAAGTAGAGAAACCTTTGCAATTGACAGTTTGGGAAAAAATATACATTCAGAAAAACAAAAATAGATCAATGAATTTTGATATCCCTAACGAAATTACATTGATTTCGAAGTTCATAAATTCAACCATAGATGGCAGCACTGAAGATGGCGACAATAGAATAGTTGACGGCCGAAGAATTTCGTCAGTCGGAGTTATGGCTGAAGATGAACATGACTATGTTTGAAAATGCGATATCATGAATCCTATGAGGTGAGTTGTTTAAACAATATGTTCTCCGATGAATCAATATCAATGATTGATTGTTTAGTGAATTCATGAAGAAATAACTAGTAAAATAATTATATTTTATATTTGAAGAGAAAAATTTTCGCCTAGACCGGGACTCGAACCCGGGACCCTTGGCTTTCCGGGCCAAGTGCTCTACCAACTGAGCTACCGAGGCGAGTTACGATCTAGACGCAAATTTTTCTCTTATGTACGTTGTAATTCCCTAACGCCAAATGCTTGAAACCATAGCTTCTATCTTGCAAATGGCGGCTTCTTAGTTAAGAAGACATTTATTGGGAATTTAACACTACTTTATAGCCAGTAGGGCTTCTATTGACGATTTTATTATTAATTTAACACTTCTCATTGAAGGATAAATTATATTTGAAGAGAAAAATTTTCGCCTAGACCGGGACTCGAACCCGGGACCCTTGGCTTTCCGGGCCAAGTGCTCTACCAACTGAGCTACCGAGGCGAGTTACGATCTAGACGCAAATTTTTCTCTTATGTACGTAATTATATTTTATTAGTAATGTATCTTAACTGCAATTATTTAAAATAATTTTAACTGATAATGATATGCAAGTCAACATTCACAACAATTTGATTTTGGTGAATGTTTGGTAAGCTTTAGATTTTTAAAATTAAACATAAGCTATATTTGATTCTATGTAATCCAAAACTTCTTCATAAGAAAGAGTATTACAAATAAATTTGGCAATAATTTCTTAAGCTTAAAATATGAATAGTACCTTGTCCTTAATCCATGTGGCAAGTTCAGCAGCTTCACGCACAAGAACATATGCCTTTACAGTCTCGTTCAGTTTATTTTGTCTCTCTCTTGCTAGAGCTAATAGTTGATCATATTGAGCCTGGATCTGGTTCTGTCTGGCAGCTATAGAGTTCTTGTCGGCCAGGTTTTGTTGTGAAGCAGATAATCCTGCCTCAATTTTTTTCACATAAGCAGCTGGCACAAAACCTTGACGGTCATTTACCTCAACTTTCCACCAGTCCTGATAAACAATATAAATTTTATAAAAACGACAGTTAATATTATCAATGATTATATAATTCTAACAAGTTAATGCAGCAGAATAATTCTGTATGATCCAATTAATTGTGATGTATATAATGGATTATGGGGGAAAAAGAGAAATTTATAATTCAACTTGATAACACAATTCTATAGATAGATGAAAAGTATAGATACAATGTGGGATACAAATTAAATATTACAGGTACAAAATTCATAACTGTTTAAAGAAAGATTATAAATGTATTTCAATTATTTAATTTCCTATACTCTCTTAATTGCTTAAAACATGTAGACAGCATGTTATTTCTCTTTATTTTTAATTTATTTAATGATATAAAATTTCAATGATTAATAATATATCCTACACAAATAGTGCCAATAAGACAAAGTCAATAAAATTAGTTGCCGTAACTGACAAGCAGAAAACAGTATGCAGTCACATTATTTGCATTACATAATTCAATTCTAATTTTATTAAAAACATTTTTCCCATATAATTATTAAATGAATCAGATTTTATACCTCACCTCATATTTTGTATAACCTTGACCGGTTTCGAAAGATCCCCTTTCGTTGTCAACTGGCAACTGACATTGAATCTAATGCCAGTTGACAATGAATGGGAAACCTTTTGAAACTGTCCTTCGTTCATTCAAAATATATGAAGTGAGGTGTAAAATCTGATTAATGAATGATTATTAAAAATAAATCTCAGTATTACTTCCTAAATATATCAATTATTCTCATATCATTGAATCTGTATACAAAGTAAAATCTTGTATGGTATAGCCAGAAATTGAATCCAGATCATCTGAGATGCTAGTCAGACACATTAACCATCTTACTACAACAGTTCAAAATTTCAAAATCAGTGCAAATATTTGAAATATTGATATAGTTATTTAAAGTTATAATAAACAAAATAATAGAAAATCATTCTCTGGTTACTTCCATACATTTTTTTAATAAAATTCTATTAAGATTTGATACAATTTAATATTGAAAATAGTTTTTTCCTCCCACATATACTACATAATTCTCAGAGGAGATTTAACAAAAACTACAGAAAACTAAACTAGCTGCACTGTATTGGCCTGTTAGGTGACTAATGGAATCACCTACAATGTCAGTCATTTTTTTTTTATTTGAATCCTTTTCAACTTATAAATGTATTGAGTAACACTTGATAAACATTCTTTGGGATGCATGGCCAGTTGTATAAACCCCCTTATGCATCTTACCAGATTCATCCATGGAAAAAGAACACCTACCGGTACTTATAAAGCATTAAAATGAACAAGGAAGCAGAACAAAATACAAACCTATCTTTTAGATCTTATATTTTAAATTAAGATGTTCCAGAATTGGATATAGTTTTATTTTAGAAAAAAAAATTATGTTTGAACCGGGAGTCGAACCCCAGACCTCTGACTCTGTACCTCAGTGCGGTAACCATTAAGCATAATGGTTACCGCACTGACATAAAGAGTCAGAAGTCCGGGGTTCGACTCCTGGTTCGAACATAATTTTTCTTTCTAAAATAAACCTATCTTTTATTTTGAATTGTATTTTGACTCACCTCATATTTCTTGACTCCTTCGCAGACTCGAGCCAAGAAATATGAGGTGAGTCAAAATACAACTTATAAATTAAAGAAACCTCATAGTGTTATTTCCTACCTACGTAACTTAAAAACCTATCTCTTTTCTTTTGGAAAACAAGAAGCAAAATGGGTTAAACGATCCTAAATGCAGCCATTAGAAAACAATAACTGCAATACTTTATAAACTTAAATTAGATTTAATTTAACATGTTCCATGTCATGTGAATCAACACATAAATCTAAGCTTTTTCATTGAATTAATATCAGATCCAATGTCTGATTAAACAATTTTATTTACTGTAATAAAACAAATATTATACCTTATTGTTGGAATTGAGTAGGGTAAGAACATCTCCCTTCTTCATGGAAACTTCACGAGGAGACTTCTCAGTATAATCATACAATGCCATAACACATTCTTTACCAGATACATCTATTACTGGAGTTTCTTGTTGCTGGAAAATTACAATCACATATATTCTATGTAACACATCTCTTCTATTCAGGCATATATATATATATATATTTAAGAAAGATTTCTTAGGTTTTCCGTGTCATGAATTCAAGGTTGGCCTCTGGTCACCGATTCCTACATTTCGACATGATCCTCACAAACCATTATCAAGGAATGATTCCCAATTTTAACTTTGAAGGAATGATATGTTCGAATTATTGGTACGGGTCTTATATACCATAGATAATGCATATCTGACATGCTATTGGGCAGTGCTTTGTAATCCATGTGCCGTTATAGTTAAATGTTGGTTAATCACACCGCAATTTCATTGCGGTTCATTCCAGAAGCTGTACACCCATCCAAGGGTTGACTAAATTCCATGTGGTTGGGCAATCACCTCATAATCAGTTGTACTGAATTATTTCATATCTTATGAATTATTTCATAGCATATGAATGATGGGTAGACAGCTCTCTAGAGGAGGGTGGACCTATCACGGTTAAAAAAAATTAATGAACTTCTAAAATAAATATTTGAAGAGAAAAATATACGCTCAGACTGGGGTTTGAACCCAGGACCTTTGGCTTTCCATGTCAATGCTCTACTGACAGAGCTACCGGAGCACACCAATCTAAATGAAGATTTTTCTCTTATACATTGTTAATTGCTAAAATAAAACTTACCCTGCACGACTGTGCCTGTTCCCTCAAAGCTGAGATAGTATTGCCAAATGCCTCCAAGTCTGACACCAGAGCCTCATGCTTTTTTAGAAGTGCCTCGCTAGAATCCTCATCTTTTCCAAAGTCTGAATTGCAAACAATTGGCTCCTTCTCTTTCATCCATGATTCAGCTTCATTAGCATCAGCAAAATATTGATGTGCTTGCAATGAATCTTCCAAATCTTGCTTGCGCTGCAAAATATACAAGTAAATATATATTAAAATGCACACACTACATATACAATATATATATATATAGTGTCTTTAATAACACGGATCATGATCACTGTAATTCAAATAATAGATAAAACCTTGGTATGGCAGCTACTAAAACTGAGCTTGACCAAATGAGAGTTCACGAAGTCGTGTGTTAGCATGATACTCCCAGCTTTACTTTTCTTAACTGGATTTCACTTTATATAAATTAATCACATATTTTTACATATCATAAAAATCTGTGATTTTCACTGGACTGGTTTCAGAAGGCATCCTTTCTATTGTCGGCTAAACTCTGATTCTTAACTACTTATCATATCAAGTAATTATTCCACATTCAGAAAAACAAAGGAAAACTTATCAACTACAAAATTCCTGCAAATTCTGACCTGATCCAGAGGTTCATCAGTCCACCAACAAAGGGAATAAGAAGTGTTTCTTCCATTCAGCATAACATCAGTCACCAAAATTGTACTGAAGATGAGACTTATGGTCTCGAAATCGCTATCTACTTAGAATATATATATATGAGGAGAGGTAGGAAACATTTGATTTTATCATAAATTATTCAGTATCCTCATTGTAATTTCATAACCTTCATGAGGTTAGTGGACCCCATTCCGGATATTATATACAAAGAAAAATTTACATGAAACAAATCTGCCCTATGTACTACTAATCAGACAAGTTAATCATTATGTCAGTGAAGCAGTTCACTATGATTCAAAGCTGAATGTGAAAAGGTCATCAAATTTTGCTCAGAGGATTTGTACTTCAGGCCTCAACTTATTTTACATTTCACAAAATCAAAAACATAGGATCCACAACTTGATTTCTCTTCTGAAGGAAGCCCATAATCAGGTTCTTTATCTCTCAATAAAAACCATCACCCAAGTTTGGCCCTCAAATATGAGGCTGCTAATTAATTTTAGTCACTAATACAAAACAGGTTAGTTCATTACAATAAAATTGACTTAAGATTCACCTGTAGAGCTTTTTCTTTGAGTTGTGTCCAATGATCATTGAGAGTTCCAACCCTCTGTTTAATCTCCTCACTGGCGAAATGTCCATCATCTAACATCTGCTGACCTGATTGACACACAGCTGCAATTCTGTTCTCATGATTGTTTATCTCAGCAAGAACTGCCTGATGTTTCTTAATAAGGTTCTGTACACCAATCAAGTCTCGACCTACAAAATATTAAATTTAAACATAAACTATTATATCAATATTGTTTAGTTGTTTCTTGACTCACCTCATACTTGTTAAAAAATGTTTGTTGAAATGTTGTATTTTTGAAGCTGCCATCTTGTTTCAGTTTACATTATTCTTGTTTTCCTATGACTTGATAGCCAACTTTATTAAGCTATGTAGGTAGGAAATAACACTATGAGGTTTATTTTAATATTTTAAAGAATTAAATGAATTGTGATTCTTTCTTACCTCATACTTCTATGTTTTTTTAAACACAGCACTGCAGTATCAGCGACCCATATTGTCACCATCATCAGCTGTTTTCATGGTGACAATATGGGTCGCTGATACTGCAGTGCTGGTGTTTAAAAAACGTAGAAGTATGAGGTAAGAAGGAATCACGATTCATTTAATTCTTATGAATTGAACCTCATAATGTTAAAAATTCCCAAATTTAATATATAAATATTATTTTAACATTGTTTAGTTGTTTCTTGACTCGCCTCATGCTTCTTTAATCTTCTTTAAGAAGTATGAGGTGAGTCAAGAAACAACTAAACGATATTAAAATAAACCTCATAGTGTTATTTCCTACCTACATAACTTAATTATTATATCAATATATAATCTGTTCCAATTATATGATTGAAAATACTGATCTTTAGTTGTCATTAATTTAAATTATTCCATATGTGCATATAAATTAACATTTCTCTAAAATCATTAAATAAAATATTTCCATTTACTCAACGATCAATTTTAAATAAATCTCTCATAATTGAAGTTGTAATGAAAACAATAGTTTTAGAAAATAAAAACTTTTCATATTAATGTAATATTATAGCACACTAAATTTTATAATGGGGATTTTAACTTTCACAGAGAAAAACATTATAAGGTTTAATTTAAGAATTAGATTAATATTTTTATTAGTGAGAGATGTATAGACAAGGCAAGAATGTATTAGCACTGCATTTTGTTTGCTGTCAAGCTATAAAAAAGGCTGTGGTTCATGTAGCTCACGTGACAAAATATCTGACTAATAGGCTGGTTAGTCCAGGTTCAATCCTGGGCATGAGAGAGATGATTTTTCTTCACCCAAACATGTCCAGTTAACCGGAGTATAAGATGTGCTATGTACTTCCTCCTCTTGCTATAGGCTAGGAATTAGTGGATCCTTGTACTGATGACCCATGATCTCTCTACCTTTACTACTAAAACAGAATTCTAAATATAAAAAATTTGGAAGAGTTAATACAAAATGTAAGTAAAATTTGTACTAATGACAAAACAAGATTTTCCTCATTGTTTGGAAAAAAATCCATATTCAAAAAATGGAAAGAAAAAATTAAATAACTTTGAAATTCCCAGAGAAAATTATTTGATTTTGAGGTTCTTCAGTCTACCAAAGAGGGAGCAAGAGGCAACTATTCAGGAAGACATAATAACGGTAATGAAAATACTGAAAATGGAACCAAAGAAGGATCCAAAACTAGTCTAAGAAGTGGTAAGAAAATTTTACTTAAATAAGATTTTCCTCTATTTAACAACTATATTAACTTCACATGCATCGATTTATAGCTGATAAAATAAAAAAAACATTGTAACAGACATATACCTCTGTTGGTAGATGCTGCCACAGGTTCCTTCTCTCTGATCCAGGCTTCTTCATCTTCAATGTCACGGAAAAGCTGCTGTACTTGCAAGGAGTCTAACAGACGCTGTTTACGTATATTCATGGGACGCTGCAATGCTGCATATCTCTCAGTAAGAGCAACCTACAATGTGTAATTCCAAAAGAGTAAACACTTCTGGATTCAAAACAAAATTTATTAGATAGTTAAAATTCATAAAAAAATATTACAATTACAGTTTTTTCCTAAGTAACAGACACTAACCTCTTTTGCTTTGATGTTGTCAGCATCAAAATGGCCTCGTTCCACAAACTGACTGCCTGCCACTCTGATTCCTTCAATTCGGTCCTGATGAGAGCCAACATCAGCCTCCAACAGAGCATGTTTTTTCTGTAAATTCTGTACACTTGTCAAGTCCTATAAAATAAAAATTAACTCATTAAGAAATCTGTAAGAATGAGAATAACAAAAAAATTGAAACATGATACGAAAATACACACAAAAGTATGAATTAATATTTTGTCACTAGGGGCCTATCAAACTTTGTTACCTTATATAAATTGATAATAATGAAACTGGAATATAGTCACAAAGCAAATTTATAGAAATTTTCAAATTTATCAACTTAAAAAGTATATCCATCAATAAAATAATCTCTTGGCATCTAATGATTTAACAATAATTAGTTGCTTAGAAAAGTAACATGAAATAAATTTGTTGCCCTTTTTTAGTAAAGTGCTCTACTATGAACTAACCTTTCCATAGTCTTCACTCATGAGCTGGCCTTCTATTTCAGAAAGCCACAATTCTACATCTTCCACAGTGCGATTGAACTGCTGCTGCTGTGATGCTTCTTGTAATTTTGAGCCCTTTTTATCCGTAGCCACAACCAATGTCTCCCATAGTTGAACAATCTCATCCATGCGAGCCTGGATACGGTCTACAGGAAACACATATATAACAAACAACTTTATATGTTACACTTTCTTACATTTCATGCATTTAATTGAAAGTTATGTATTACTAAAGATAATCCTTAATTTACTCTTTTATAAATAAAATTGTACAAAAAATGAAAACTGCAATTTATGTTACCTGCTGCATAATGTCTGGCCTCAATGAGTTCTTGACCAGTTGATGTGATGTCCTCCATGCGAGTTTTATTTGCATTTAATTCCTGTTCAAAATTCTGGTGTTTCTGCACTTTTCCATTTAAGTTTGTAGGATCCTACAAAATAGCATCAATCTCTTAGTACACAAATAAATCTAGTTGTCAAATATTTACTCATTCTATATTTCTAATCAGATGATAAGAATTAAACCATTTATATATTAGATAAGAATTATATATTAAAGAATAATTAAATATAGAATCGAATACATCTATAGTTAAAAAATATAGAATAAACTAGAGACATCACATTTAATGAACGCCAGACTCGAGGGTATTGAAAGCTGCTCTACACTATAATCTAAAAGAAAAAAGAAATATAGGGTGACCATTGAAGAGATGGGTGTGAACACATTAATTTAATTATAACAAAGCTTTTAATACATCAAACAGCTTCTTACCAAATAGCTATCATCTGTAGCAAACTTAAGTTTCTCATTGATCCAACCCTTTGTTTCATCACAATCTCTCTCAAACTGCTGCAGACGATATGAATCATCAAGTATAGCACGCCGTAGGGCAGACTTCTCAAGAAGAGCATTACGACGTTCAAGCAGCTGCAACAAGTTATTATATTTATAGACCCCAAAAGTTTAGGCATCAAATAACACAGCTTTAGACATTTAAAATACGTCAAAAATTGAAAATAAATTACATTTTACACAGAAAAAAAAAATCACAGTGGTAAAAAAGCTTTGATGATGAGTAAAATAATAAAGATATTAATTTTCAGAGATTGTAAGAATAAAATGGAAAAATAGTCACTAAACAGAGTTTTAGGCTAAAGGAATGATTCTAATTAACATTCTTTATTACATTATTTAACCATCAAGGGAAGTAAAATAGCATTTGCCTAAAAATCCAATACAGTATCTAATTATTTGACAATTCTTTATAATTTTTTAAGTATATATAAATCCTTTAACTATGAAGATATATGTTTATATAACTGACATTTCACAAATTTAAACTAATCAATTATTATATTTGAAAAGAAAAATATATGCCTAGACTGGGGTTTGAACCCAGGACCTTTGACTCTCTATGTCAATGCTCTATCTAAGTGAGCTACCTAGGCCTCCAATCTAAATGCATCAAAAGTCCTGGGTTCAAACCCCAGGCTAGGCGTATATTCTTCTTTTCAAATATAATTTGTCCATCTTTAAGATGTTTAAAAACAAATAATTAACAAAATTAAAATTATGGCATTTCATGGGAAGGACCCCATACAAAGTAATATCTGTCTCCAGAATAAAATTTTAGAGAGATCTAATCAATTTAAATATCTTGGATATTATCTCTCTATGTGGGATGAAAAGGATATCCCTGAAAAAATTACTAGTTATAATAAAAGTTTGGGAATTATTAATCAAGTTATAAAGCATGTACAAAAAAACACCAGATTATGTTTATGTAACACTTTGGCTAGACCAGTGTTGACCTATGGTAGTGAAGCATGGACACTAAAAAGACAACATGAAAACAGAATAACGGCTTGTGAAATGAGATTCATGCGCAGAACAGCTGGTTACACCAGATGGGATAGGAAAAGGAACACCGATATCTTAAAAGAATTGAAGACTACGCCAATTTTGGAATATATTAAACAGTACCAACTAAATTGGAAACACCATCTAGAAAGAATGAGTTCAAATCGGATCCCCAAAGCCGTTTATAATTATATACCAAGAGGACGAAGATCTCTGGGCCGTCCTATGAAATGCAGGAGGGAAAATTTTCTATAGGATCGTAACAGGCCTTGGCCTAATACTTGGAAGAAAGAAGAAGAAGAAAAATTAATATTATGAACATTAATCAATTATTTCTATTTTTTAAAAAATGTTTCTGATACGATAAATATATAAGCAATAAAAATAATCATTAAAATATATTTTTACCAACAAACTTACCATAGCTCTTCGCTGGGCAACATCATCAGCTGCATAGTGCTGTCCTTCAATCAATTTGGTTGCAAATTCATCCAAAGCCTTTATTTTTTCTTCTTGTGCAGCTAGTGATTTCTCAAAATCTTCATGTTTCTTTATTAATGCTTCAACAGAATCCAATGAATCACCAAGATCTTCATTTGCCAAGAATGCCTATGAGAAACATCATAGATTAATTTATTTTTAAACATACATTTTTCTAACATTGCAGTCAATAAAATAAGTTAAATTTTAAATTATTTAACTGCTTCAAACTTTAAAATCCACCAATCTCTGCTAGGAACAACTCTCAACTTTCAAATATAGCACAATACTAATGAGCTACATATACAGAATCATGAAATTTTATTAAATACATGAAAATATTTTTAGCTCTCCTAGGAGCAATTTTAAGCATTTGCAATTATTCATGATTTTTTTTTAATATGGTCTTCAGTATACATTTTTGTTCCCCTGCACACGAGGAATAAAACATTCTTAATTTTGTTAAAATCACACACACAGACATAATTTTATTATTATTTTTTTTATCAAGCCATCTTAGACTTAACAGCTATGTGCATCTTGGTTGCATATATTGATTTGATCATCAGTAGAGTTGTTGTAACTTTTGGAATTTTTTACTGATATCAATGTGAAAATTTATGTTATTAATGAAATAATACAATGAAAAAAAAAACAGAATAATCAAATTTATATAATTTTATATATCATCCACTTTTGAAAGTGAAAGCTACTAACAGATTTACAACAAACTATAAATATGATTATATTATTTTTGGTCTGGACATCTTACCTCAATATTAATGTTGATTTGTTCTTGGACATGTTTCAAAACAATTCTCTGTTTTATCTTCAGCTTTCCCAGAGTCTGGGAAAGCTGAAGATAAAACAGAGAATTGTTTTGAAACATGTCCAAGAACAAATCAACATTAATATTGAGGTAAGATGTCCAGACCAAAAATAATATAATTAAAAAAACCTCAAAATATAACTTCCTAAAATTAAATATTATAAATATGATAATTATTTTATAATATGTCTTTGTAATTATCAGACTATATGTGCTAACTCTTCAGTTAAGTACTATTTATAACAACATTCGTATTAAGAATTTATACATACCTCTTGCTTTGCCATCCAAGTATCAGCTTGTTCTGTGTCACGGTAGAACAACTGTAAGTCCATGCACTGTTCATACAGGATCCTGCGTTCCTCCCACATCGATAACAAAGAAGTCTTCTCTGATGAAAGTATCAATAGTTTTTCCTTCACTTCTTCAGAAGCATAATGTTCTCTGTCAAGAAGGAGCTGGCCTGCTTCTGCTGTTGCTCGGAAACTGTCTTCACGTGCATCTATCTCTCCCTAGTGACAGAACATTATCTCATTAAATTTAGCATAAAAATAAATAGAGAAGTGAACTGCAAAGTATGAGTCTTCCAATAATTAAAATTAATTATATTATTTTTGGTCTGGACTGGGAAAGCTGACGATAAAACAGAATTGTTTTGAAACATGTCCAAGAACAAATCAACATTAATATTGAGGTAAGATGTCCAGACCAAAAATAATATAATTAAAATAACCTCAAAATATAACTTCCTAAAATTAAATATTAATTAAAATTAAACTGATCTCCACAGCATGAAAGACCTAGAAGGCCTTTGGTCTACCAGTGTGCTGTTGGCTTCATATGCATACATGCCATTTACATTGGCGGATACCATTCAAAACTCGATATATCCATAACAATTTCAATTTTTAGAATTATATTAAACATCTAAAAAACATAAACTTGATAATTATGAGTAAATATGATTTTTTTGTTTAAAACTTGAAATGGGTTAATTAAAAATTTTATTAAAATACTAACAGCAGTGCTTTTCTACTCACATACATGCATATATCATATTTTCGTTAGGCATCATATAAATGAGGTTTCAAATTGAAAACAAAATTGGGTAAATGTCTTATATAATGTCTTATACAAGACTTCTACAAGCGAGCCCAGGCTTGATTCCCAGTCAGGACAGGCTCCTGGGTGAGGTTTTTTCCAGGGTTTTTTCTCACTTGTAAGACAAATGTCAGGAAGCTTAGGGCCCAATGGTCCCTGAAAATCATATGGCCATCATCATCATTATTATCACCATCCTTCACCAGTGTGGAAAGCAATGGGAAGCTACCACACCTATAATATCCTAGTAAAGCTGCAAAGCATAGCATGAAAATGCTACGATTACAGTGAAAGACCTGACCTCAGGCAGAATTACTATCTATGGATATTCCAGTGACTGGTATATGTTAAACTAAATATAGCATAAAAATATTAAGCTTTACCGCTTAAAAGTAATGTAAAATTCTAGTTAAAAATACTTGTGAATAGAAGTTGTCTGATGGTATTGTTAATAGCGCTGGCTCTCTGTCTTTGGACCTAAGAGAATTGTATAAGAGGAAATAAAAATGTGACATTGGGTCTTGAATGGTGTAACGGACAACACACTGACACACAGAATCAGAGATCAGTAGTTCAATTCGAGGTTCAAGCATTAATTTTTCTTTTAAATAAAAATTAATTGTATATCCTTATTGTGTCCATCGCTGTGGTCTCGAGGTAGCATGCTGCCTTGTCACGCAGTGGGCTTGGGTTCGATTCCTGGTCGGGACAGGCTCCTGGGTGAGGTTTTTCCTCACCTGTACGACAAATGTCGGGAAGCTTAGGGCCCAGCGGTCTCTGAAAATCATCCAGCCATCATCATCATCCTCCTCCTCCTTCACCGATGTGGAAACCAACAGGAAGCTACCACACCTATAATTCCCTAGTAGAGCTACAAAGCATAGCATGAAAATGCTATGATTGCAGTGGAAGACTTGCTCTCGGGCAGAATTACTATGGATGGATTATTATTGTAACATAAAAATCATGTGCAATATGCCCAAAATAATTTAATCATGCATGTATGTATTACCTTGTGTTCTTGGTGTCGTTCCAAAAGAGCTTCAGCACCAGCAACATCCTTTGCTAATTCATCTGCTGAGATGATTGCTTTCATGTCATTAATCCAAGATATCAGATCACGGAAATCTGCTAAGAAGCGGTGCAGATAATATGATTCATCCAATTTTTGTCGGCGTTCCTATAAATAAAATAATAAATGGTGCAAAAAAAAAAAACTGGAGGAAAATGTCTAAAAGTTATCACTTTGATATTTTTTTATCAATCTAACGAGAAATGTGTTAACATTTTAGAACTTTACATGTCCTTGGTGCAATCATGGGCTATCCTAAAAATGTATAACACATTCATACATTCATAATTGTGTATTCCAAATGTAACTGGAGTTGCAGAGGAAAATAAATATATATTATCCTTTTAAAAATATACTGCTTTCAATTCAAATAAATGCAATAAAATCCCATTCAAACGAAACTTATTTAACTAAAACTTCCCAGAAAAAAAAAAGTTAATTTTGAGATTTCACTCCATATACAAAGTATAAATTATAGAGTTACGTTTTGTTCTCATTTCACAGAAAGATTAAGATTAGGATACCAGCATTGCCATTTTTTTCTCACATAAATGTGAAAGATCGTTCAAAAGTACTTTCCATGTAATTAACTGATCACTGTGCATAAGATGAAATTGCCACAATTTAAATTTATTATAATAAAGTTTAAATTACAATTTACACATTAAAAAATACTCAACATATTCCTTCCTTTCATAACCAAAAATAATTTTAACATATTAACAGAAAATATTTGTTATCCAAAGTATCCTGACCCCCTTCATTTTGAGTAATGGGATCCTATTATATTAACAATTTTTTTAAGCTCCCTCCATTTTATTTATTAGATTGAATATTTTACACATAAGTTAGCTTCCATATTAATAATAAAATTAAAAAAATTATTAATAAGATATAATAGTAACAATGTACTACACCAAAAGAATAAATCAATATGAATCTTTTTTTAATTTCAAAATAGAAACAACATGAAGACATATTTTGTGAAAAGTATACTTGATCAAAAAAAACTTGAGTTACCTTTGCCTTAGTAGTAAGACTCTCCCAATATTCCACAATCTCTGCTCGCTTTGCTTGAATTTGTTCAGCATGATCAGCATGAATTCCACAAAGACGGTCTGCTTCCTGCCCCAACGTTGTTACTTTGTCCTCAAGTGCTGCCAAATCTCTCTCCACGCCTTCATGTTTACGCTAAACATAAAAATTGTAATTTCACAACATTAAATTCAACATTCAAGTTGCATGTCATATTCTCATTTTAAAAATTATTTATAATCAAGTAAACTATAGGTACAAAAAAATATTTCAAGGACGATAAAAGAAAAAGAGATTATTTTTAAATGACCTTTACACATCTTAATAGATTTGGAAGATAACATCTTCAGATGATGCAGAATACCAGAAGTTAAAAAAACACAACACTAAAATTGGAATTTGAAGACATACAGTATTACTCCTCTTTTACACTTTTCAAGGGACCATGGGAAAAATGGTGTAAAATAAGGGAAAGTGTAAATTGAGGGAAATGAAGATCAGCTCAAAAACGTTGACCCCCCATACTCTGCATCCATTTCAGAACACGAAAAAACAGATGGGGATAATATACTACAGTATTATCCCTCTTTTACACTTTTCAAGGGACCAGAGATAAAGTGGTATAAATTGGGAAAAAGTGTAAATTATGGAAAACGAGGAGGAGCTAAAAAATGTTTACCCTCATATTGAACAATTACCCTCATTCTAGAACATGCAAAAAAGCAGTGACTGGGATAATATTCAATATTGGCTAAATAATGTTTCTTTTAATTTAAAATAAAATTATTTACACCTCACCTCATAACCTGTCTTATTTATTTAGAAGACTGCATATCAGGTGAGGTGTAAAGAATTTTACATTAAATTAAACCTCATAGTGATATTCCTATAATATTTAACTTTCACAGGGAAAGAACACTATGAGGTTTAATTTAATAATTAAATTAATGTTTTTATTACCTCACCTCATATCCTTTTTCTTCTATACTGCAGTTTCGGAGCTTATCTCCATCGTCAGTAGCCTCTGGTCGACCGGTGTTATGTCGTTTCTTGGCGGTTTCCTTCTTCAGAGGCTACTGACGATGGAGATAAGCTCCGAAACTGCAGTATAGAAGAAAAAGGATATGAGGTGAGGTAATAAAAACATTAATTTAATTATTCCTATAATAGTTCAATGTAATGTGTGTTTTGAACTGCTGTAAACATCCGATTGAGGGTCTTTCCACTTTTCAGCGGTTGCCCTTTTACCAGCCGGCTGCTGGCCCTTCACATCCACATGTGTCAATCACAGAGGTAGATGATCAACAGCCAATGTAGGGGTGACATGTGGTTAGCATGTCGAGTCCCCCAGCCGTTATAGCTGGTTCCTCAACCTGGAGCCGCTACTTATTGTAGCTACCCAATTGCCTCACGATGCTGGGTGGGCACCGGTCCCATACTGGCCGAAATACCATGAGAAAATTTCTTCCCCCATGGAGACTCGAACCAGCGCAAGTCCCGTAGCTCTGCGCCAAGGCTTCCTACCTTAACCGCTCGGCTACGGCGCGGGACGCTGTAAACATAAAATTACTTTATTTCTTATACTTTCACCATTTAAAAAATAGATAACAAGGAGAGGTTCAGCAAGCAGCACTTTATTGAGAGATTAAAAAAAAAGTTTTTCCATAGAAGTACACGGGTTGAATTTCAGAAATGTTTGAAAGTTCTGAGCCTCAATCAACATGCTGTGCTCTTTATCAATTATACAAAAGCCAGCTTTGTTGGCTCATTAAACTTGCTTCGCTCCTTATCGTTTGTATAGTAGCCGGCTTCGTTGGCTCAATGAACTTGTTCTGCTATATATCGATTGTATAGAAGCGAGATAATCGATCAAATAAATTGAATATCTGCGATCTTTAACGCTGAAGATCGACATGATGTGACGTAAATTGCGGGAAAACAACATTTCAGAAATGTAAAAGCAGGGTTTTTAATACATTGTGGATATAGGGAAACTGAAGGAACTTTTAAAAAATGTTGTAAAAGGCGGGAAAACGTGAAATGCGGGAATGTAAAAGCAGGGTAATACTATACCTATTTAGAGGATTGTGAAAAAATACAAATGAGAATGTTTTCATGTAATAAAAAATATTCTTTAGTTAACAAGAACTGATTTTACTGACAAGTAATTTGAAAAAAAATTGTAATAAAAATTTTAATCAGGATTAGAATTTAAGCCAAGATCAAGTCAGTCCTGGTAGATTAATGTTACAACTTCTGGTTTCGAGGTTTGCAAGTTCAAACCTGGCTAGGGTCAATAGATTTTTAGGGGTTAAGAATCATGAAACTTTTTAAAATTATAAATGTAATCTATAAAGTATAACATTTATGGATTAAATAAAAAGATAAAAAAAACTCAGATTATTTCATAGATGTATCATTAAATACAACATGGATATTGAGTGTTCACTTTATACTGAATGAAAAATCAGATCATACCTGGAGTGTCTGTACACTGGCGAGATCTCTGCCATAATCATCAGATGACAGAACTACATCTTTCTCAGATATCCAAGCCACTGTTTCATCAGCATCTCTGTTGAAACGCTGTATTTCATGAGCTCCAAACAATTTTTCTTGTCGCATTAGTGCCAATTGTTTCAGTCGCATCCAGGCTTCATTTAATTCCTAAAATAAATATCACATGTTTAGTTTTCTTGTGTAAGATGTATAATGTTGGCCACTAGCTATTATAAATGAGGAACTGGGAAGGAGAACTTCTCAAAAGAGAAATTAAATATAGAAACTGAAAACCTCATAGTGATATTTCTTATAGTAATAGTTCAAATTAAATTGATTGTTAGAAGAGAAAATGATAATACAATAAGAACTTCCAACTGGAATCCCCAAAGAAGAACAAGAAAAAGGAGATGGTCAAGAATTGCGTGATATTGAAAAATTACACAAAAAATAACAAAGAAAAAGTGGGAATGAAGTTAAAACTTTTTCTGGAAATAGAGAAAGATGGTAGACTTTCATTACAACCCTATGCTTCTCTGCTTCTAGACAGAGTTGTAGGATGGTGCTGCTGCTGCTTCTAACAGCTCCACTACTGTAATACTACTATTTCACATTTTTTTTTATTGATTCAATAATACACTTTTTAGTAACTGAAGATCGTTCTACACTTTTCAAAACAAATTAACAATAACACACTTGTTTTTTGCTATTCATACACATTTCATTGTATCTTAAACTTTACTGTACTAAAATATCTCATTCTTTCTTTCAGTAATTGTTTTTTTTCAAATGCCCCAGATTGTCTTTCGACATTCCTGGTTTCTCTCCTGGCATGGCATACTTGTAACCCACTTCTGAGGTTGGGGCGCCTGGAAGGCAGGGTTATGTTTCCCCGATGATATGATGGGTTGTGATGATGTTAATGGTGCGCCAGGAGAGCCCCAAATCCTAAGCTTAATCTAAGATGAATATGAATGATGATTGCGATAGCCATATGATTTCGGGGACCATTTGGGCCTTAAAGTTTTCCTGACATTTGTCTTACAGGTGAGGAAAAACCCCGATAAAAACCTCACCCAGAAAAACTGTCCCGACCGGGGATCGAACCCGGGCCCGCTGCGTGACAAGGCAGCACGCTACCCCGAGACTACAGCGGTGGACATTGTGTAACGTATTCACCCGAATATAAAGTGACCCAAATATAAGATGACAAGAATTTAAAAAAAACCCAATTTTGAAGAGGTCATTTATTTACAAATACTATTTTATGTTGGTCACTATCTTCACCAGCATCTTCTCCATCATCACCACCACTGCTGTCCATTCATGTTTTTTCACTTCCAATTGTTTTAATAATTACATTTTCTGTGCCCTTATCGTCAAATGTAACATTAGACGGTATACCGAAAGAAATGGGCATCTATTCTGCATTTCCCATCTGGCTGAGTAAATAATTATTTACTTTCATAAATTAATTCATAGCACTGAAATAAGATAACTTTCTCAGCATATTCTGCTGGTAAACGCTATTCGAGTGTTGTTCATCGCCTCAACATAAGCCCTGCTCTTTTCATCATAAGCACACATCAGCTGACACTGGCTTTAAATGATGCATAACTCATGCTGCAAGTTTACATAAGGTCACTTTTTAATTCCAGTGCCTCTCATGTGATAGGGAAATCTTAATTTCTTTTGCATGTACGCAATAAATTTATATTCCAACTCGTGATATTTTCCCTTATTTGGTTCACTAGGTGGTTTTTGGGATGAATTAGCATTTCTCAATTTTTATTTAATTTGTCACCACTTACGAATGCCAACTTCAAAAATACCAAATTTTCTCTTGCTACACAGTTGTTCGTAGTTTCTTGGCTTCCTAATTACCATGAACTTAAAATTAGCATCATAATTAAGTTATGTAGATAGCATCATAATGTTTCCGTGAACAAATTGGAATCTGTGAACTCATAATACTTTACTGCATTTATGGACATAATCTGAATTTTTAACTTTTAACACTCATTTTAATGTCCATTAGAAAATTATGTGCTCAACTTTACTGTACTGCTAGCATTAGAAATTTTTAACCATTCATTTAAATATGGGAAATAACATTATGAGGTTCTTAGTTCGTAAAATAAAGAAATAATTATAAATAAATTAAAGAAATTCAGACAACAAAAAAGATTAAAAGAATACACTACCCTGCAACCCGATTCAAAGAAAGGAAAATAATTTAAGAAAATTACTTATCATCCTGAAATACATAACAAATTTAAAAAATTTTCAAGAAATTCAATATTACATTGGCACCGATAAATAAATGTAGCCTTGGTAATCTATTAATAACTAACAAGAAATTGAACACCCCAGATAGCAAAAAATCTTGAATTTATCAAATTAATTGTAAGGACTGCAATAAAGTATACATACGAAAAACATAAAGGAATTTGGACACTCGCACTAAGGAACACTTTAAAAATATTAAAAATGGTGAAATTGAAAAATCACCTATTGCAGCACATAGCTTATTGGAGAATCATAAAATTGAAAAAGAAGCCCAACTTTTAAAACATTTGGAAAAACCTTTAGAATTGACAATTTGGGAGAAGATATATATTCAGAAGAACAAATTTAGATCCATGAATTTCGAGATTCCTGATGAACGTGACCTCATCTCAAAGTTCATCAAATCAACACCAGATGGCAACATTATTGATAGAGATTCCAACGAAAATCCAGTAGTCATAATGTCGGTTGAAAATGAGAGAGATCCTTCTCTTGAAAACTAGTTCCCGTGTTTAAAGAAACATAAAATATAAGGGAAGATGTGAAAAAATGTCACATTAATTTACGAATTTTTAATCACTGTTGAGATTCTTTTTACCAAAGCAATTTTTTCCAGCTTACCTATTGGCTATAATGTTATATTCAATTTCTGCTACGGATTAATTATCCATTCTTGCATCTCTGATAATTTGACAGCCGAAAACAATGTACTATGCGCCATAAAAACATTAACTTCTCTTTCTGGCAGCTATGTAGCCTACTATGCAATGTAAAAACATTGACCTTGACGGATTTATTTCCTAGTCTGCAAATTTAAGATGAATCATGATATTTGGATTTCAAATTTCAGAAAAAAAGGTTTGTCATTTATTCGGGTATATATAATAATATAATTTTAATATTATGCATTCAAAATTCACAAAATTAAATCCTGTCAAAACAGGCAAATCTTCTTCCCTCGCCAAGTTTATCTTCGTAATTTTATATATCAAATTTGGGAATTTTTAAAATTATGAGGTTCAATTCATAAGAATTGAATGAATCGTGATTTCTTCTTACCTCATACTTCTATGTTTTTTACACACAGCACTGCAGTATCAGCGACCCGTTGTCACCATCGTCAGCTGTTTTCACGACTGGTGAAAACAGCTGACGATGGTGACAATGGGTCGCTGATACTGCAGTGCTGTGTGTAAAAAACATAGAAGTATGAGGTAAGAAGAAATCACAATTCATTTAATTCTTATCTTTGTAAATTTATTATAAAAGTTTATTTTAGTAAATTATAACAATAATAATATGGGAGCAATTAAAATAGAATAAAACTTACCTCTTTACGCTTAAGAATTGTGTCACGTTCAGGATGTCCATCAATGACCAATTTGTCAGCCAGTTCATTCACCTCAGTGACCCTATATTCTTGCGACACCATGTCCTTCTGGAACTCATCAAATTTGCGCTGCAACACCTCCACATGCTCCAAATCATGCCCAAACTCATCAGTAGTAACAAATGTCTCCTTATCATTAATCCAGAACATCACTTCATCACATTGGCGAAGGAACTGCACTAGCACCAGTGCCTGCTGTAGTTTCATACCCTTCTCAGCCAGTTTTGACAACAACAATTCCCATAATCGGTGAAGTTCATCTGAAGCAACAATTTTAAGTAACAAAAATCAGTGTATCAGGGAAAAAAGTATAATACAAAGAAAAGTGCTTTATTAAAAATATAGTCACATTTAAATAAAGCTATAATACTGAAAACCCCATTAAAGTGTAACTAATTATACAGGGCTATTCAGAAAGAAGGAACAGACTTCAAACATTTATTTCTTCCAAACTACAAAAAATAGAAACACAATTCCAATGTTCCTGGAAAGAGAAAAGTTTGAAGTTGCGATCACAGCCGCATTGGTCTTAAAGTTATACATACATGCATATGGACGGATGAATGGATAGATGTATAGATAAGATAGGCTTAGTGAAGTAAAATGTTCCCCATAGAAGGTCTTAGACCTCCCAGGTCACACCGTGTGATTTTTATCTGTGGGGTTACGTAAAAGACCGTGTTTTTATCCCCCTATGTCTGACACTCTTGAAAATCTGCGACATAAAATTGATGAAGCCGTGAATTTGATAACTTTTAAGTCTCATAGACTGCGATGGGCAAGATATGTGGCATGAATGGGAGAATGAAAGACGTGCATGGAAGCTTCTTGTAGAAAAACCAGAGGGAAAATGCCCAGTTGGTAAACCAAGAATGAGGTGGGAGAATAACATTAACTATGATTTGAGGGAAGTAGATTATACAGCGGATGATTGGAAAACATTAGCTCAGGATAACGATATATGGAGAGCTTATGTCCGCGTGGCCATGAACATATGGGTTTGATAATGCCAGTGAGTTAGTTTTAGTTAGTGAATTCGATAACTAGAGACCAGCTGATTTGTGTGTGGCAAGAAATGTGCCACCATTTTGTTATTTGTCATGTATTACATGGTGCTCGTATTGAATGCGTAAAATAGTGAAATTTGAACTTTTCTCTTTCCAGGAACATTAGAATTGTGTTTCTATTGTTTTAGTTTGGAAGAAATAAATGTTTGAAGACTGTTCCTTCTTTCTGAATAGCCCTATATTCTATATTTATGACATACTTTATGCTTCACAACCAAAAATAATGTAAATTCGATAATTTCTTTATTGTGGTATTACAATCATTTATGTATGCATGTATTAAAAAATGATAACCATAGTTTAAATATTATTTGTAAGTTTCATAACTAACAATATATTATGAAAATTTCAGTAATTTGTTTAAGTATGGAATTGCCTTGTTCGATAGTGTGTGTAATATCTGAGAAATTTTATGAAAACAAAAATATACATTTAGCAACTTCTCTGCATCTCACATGAGAAGCGGGTTAATAAAAATAACAGCTGAATGGAATAAAATACAGGACAGTATGGATGATTTCATCACATGCACCAAAAAGCAAGAAACTGTGTATTTGATCAGTGGATCCTCGCCATAACACCTCAAATTTAAGAGAAAATTGGATATCTAGAACAAGAATAAATACTCTGGTATCAGATAGATATGCACAGACCTTTTTTTTGTTAACATTAAAGAGTTCTGTAATATTGCAGAATATTCTTTGTCTTTCAGGAAGTGCAGCACCTGAGAGAACATTTTCCTTCATGAACAGTTTGTGACAAATGGGAAAAAAAAACTGAGATTAATTGTTTAGACAAAATTAAGTCTTGTAGAATACAATGGAGAGGATATGTGGTATGAATGGGGAATGAAAGAGGGGCATGAAAGCTCCTTGTAGAAAACCAAAGAGGAAGTGCCCAGTAGGCAGCCCGAGAATGAAGTGGGAGAATAACATTAACAATGATCTGAGAGAGATGTATTCAGCGGATGATTGGAAAAACAACTCAGCATAGGGATGTATGGAGGGCATATGTCCACATGGTCATGAACCTATGGGTTCAATAGTGCTAGTGGGTGAATTAGTTTAAATATTATAGCTCCATTAATTTAATACAAATAACATCCACTTTTAGCTCAAAATATCCGTACTCCCCTATGTCCCTAGATGGGAATCATATCCTACTTCAATACCTGATTATAAAACAACTGACATTACAAATGTTGTATTTTATATTTGAAGAGAAGTAACATTTATTATGGTGAAATTAAATGTTTCTTACCTCTCCTCATATAAATCTTCTAAGTAGACGAAAAAGAAAAAGAACACATAATTAATGTTGCAATAGATAAAGGTTATGAAGAAAATATGGTACACAAGAAAATAAATAAATTTAAAAGACAAAAATTAATTAATGAAAGCACACTTATAAAAGAAACAGAAAAAATAAAATTCAAGAAATTCACTTACCATCCATTGAAACACCATAAATTTCAAAAAGTTTAATATAAGATTAGCACCAAAGAATGAATACAGCCTTAATAGGATAATTAAAACCAATAAAAATGAAAGAATTGAAAATGGAAACAAATCAGGAATTTATCAGATCAAATGCAGGGATTGTGACAAAATTTATATTGGAAAAACGAAAAGAAATTTGAAAACAAGGGTGAAAGAACATTTTAGAAACATCAAAAATGGAGAAGTGGAAAAGTCAGCAGTAGCTGCTCATGCTTGGTCCGAAAAACATTTAATTGAATCAAAAGCCAGTCTAATTAAACAAGCAGATAAACAAAAGGAACTCACAGTTTGGGAAAAGATCCACATTCAGAAAAACAAAGGAAAACTTATGAACTTTGAAATTCCTGCAAATTTTGACCTGATCCAGAGGTTCATCGGTCCACCAACAGAGGGAAGAAGAAGAGTTCCTTCCGATTGACATAACATCAGTCGCCAAAGAAGTACTGAAGATGAGACCATTATGATCTCGAAATTGCGATCTACTTAGAAGATTTATATGAGGAGAGGTAAGAAACATTTAATTTCATCATAAATTAAACCTCATAGTGATTAATTCCTATAAAAGTTAAACATTTATTAAATTAACTTGAAATAGAGGCAACAATCTTCAAAGTATAACTGTATCACACAATATCCTAAACAATTACACATGGTCATAATACTTTAATATTATACATTTATTCATTACTAAATCATCATGCTTTAATGCTTGAATATTTATAGATTTACATACCAAGTCTTCTGCGAATGATGTCTGATGCAAAGTGAGATTGATTAATCATTTCCATTCCAGTATTGTCTAGCACTACAATAGCATTACTATGAGCTGCTACCTCTGCTTCAAAAGCCTGATGCTTCTGAATTTTTGCCTGAAAAGTTGTTATTCTTTTTATAATTATTTAATATTATTATCATTTTTATAATTATTTACATATGAAACATAGAAAACTATTACTCAATGTCTGTCAATTTAAAAAAAGAGCATAACTGGAAATGAAATTAATTTAAGAAAGAAAAATTAATGAGGTTCGAGAGGTCCAGGGTTCAAATCCCAGTTCAAACATTGATTTTTTCTTTCATAAATTAGATTCAATTCAGGATTGGAAATTGTTAATTTAAATAAAAACATAAAAAACATGAAGCTTTATCGCTAAAACGTAATGTAAAAAATCTCAATAAAAATACTTCTGAAGGGAAGCCGTCAGTTGGTGTGATGGTAGCGACATCTATTAGCCTTCGGATGAATGAGAATTATATAAGTTGAAAGAAATGTTAATGTTTGTATCATCATTTGAATGGTGTAATTGGACAGCACACTAGTATGGAGAACGAGAGGTCCAGAGTTCAAACATTGATTTTTTCTTTCTTAAATTAGATTCTATCTAGGATTGGAAATTGTTAATTTAAATAGAGACATCAAAAATGGAAATGAAATGTTTAGAACAATAATTAATGGGACTAAGAGCCATGTACATTCTTAACTCTTAGCCTAACATAATTAGGAATCTGAAATTGAACAAGTAAAACTCACAGACATGGAATTCTATGTTATAAGTAGAGTCTGGATGTTAGGCACTTAAAATTTAAAAAAAGGTAGGCAAAAAGGCATTAAAAATCATTAATATGGGCACTAAAAATTCAAAATAGGCTCTTACAAAAAATGGACTTACAACATAACTTTTTACAGTCTTACGTTAAGAATATACTCTCCATTATTACTAGATGTCGCGAGAACACTATCAATAGCATGCCAAGATATCAGAGATGCTTTTGGAATTTGTTTGGCCTTTTTACAAAGAGCAGAACCCTCTTTGTCACTCAGCAATGTTCGTATTGAAAAGAAGCAAAGAACTTTTCTCCAAGCTTTAGAGCCGGAGCATAATACAATGTGACATATTATACTTAGTGCTATTTTGCTTAACGGGAATGTACGAGGTGGAAAAATACAATATTTACCTAATGGGGTGCATTGAGGGGGAAACCATCTACCTGGTATGTTATTGGGTTATTGCCACCCTTACCCTAAATTATTCTAAGGGAATTTATAAAAAGAATGCTTGAAAACTTCTATGAAATTATTTGTGCCATGAAGTTTGTCCATTTCAATTGATTTAATTGAAATACTGAGTTAATTTTGAGAAAAAAATTGCAAATAGCCATTTATAGGCATTATAAGCTGAAAAAGGCATTTGTAGGCAAAATGAACTTCATGGAAAACAACTCTAGGGTTGTTGGTATGAAGTCACTTTCACAATATTTATAATAAATAACTATAGGGATTTTCCCTAACATCCGATCTCTAGTTATAAGTAACCTCACTACACATACAGAGTGGCATAAAATAAGTGTTAGAAAGTTTTTGTCTACTGTGGTTTAATCATATGCTGTAAATGACTCTCCTGATGTTAATGTTATAATGTAGCTCTGAAAATTACAGCTCACTCACTGATATCTCAATTCACATTTCAGAATGGAAGCACTAACATTGGAACAGCATCTAACACCTATTTTGTGCCACCTGTTACATACTGAATGGAACAGTATAATGTTTTAACATTTCCTGCATGTAATGGCATTTTAAGAAAAATTGTAATTTGTCCCATTTTTAAGAACTCTATATAGAAGGAAGGAAAAAAATCTGCATTGTTAAATTAAGAAAATTGGTTATGCACATACATTCCTTTGTGAATTTGAATTACTTTTAATCATTCTACTTTTTATTTATTTTAATTTTATTATATAATTATGCACAAATCATAGAAAATATTGATTTATACCTGCAAATTGGTGGGATCTTTGTAACTCTCATCAGAAGCAGCTTGTAATTTTTCGTAGATCCAAGACTCGAGTTCATCTGCATCTCGTTTGAAATACTGCAATTTAATAAAATACATTAATTTATATAATTAATAGGAGAGCATAATATTACATAAGAGTCATTACCATTACTATTTCAAACATTACCTGGAATCGCCGTGAATCTTCCAATTTCTCCCTTTTACATCTAGCTTCTGACTTAAAGTTGCCATAGCGATGCAATACTTGTTCTCTTCTCTCCTGTATATCTTCGGCTGTTTCGAGGATTTTCACCTCCTTTGGAGTAATCTGATCCATATTAGGATCCTCTGAAATTTTACACATGTATGTTGATAAATCTTGTAGATAGATAATTTATTTAATTGGCCATTAGTATTCAAACTGATTATGAAAGTGCTAACAATTTTTTCTCTGGGAATCTAATTTCAGGCTAGAGATTATATTTTTTGCATTCAATAAATAAAGAAACCCATATCTTTGTTTCACTTTCCTTCCAAATGAAGATACCAGGATATTTATGCCCTGAAAAGTCCACCAATTCAGGCCAGGTATGGAAGAGTGAACTTCAATCTAGAGGGTTGTGTGGTAACCAGAAGACCACCACAAAACAATAAAATAATAAAAATAATAATAATAATAATCTTCTTGTCTTGTAAGCACATGTTTCCCTTAACAGATATTTAGGCGCTCTCCCCCTACAGGGAAGAATTTGAACCATACTAATTTTGTTACACTTGTTTTCATACAGATGTCATAATAATAATAAAAAATTATATTTTCATTAATTAATATTATTTACTGTCATTTCTTGTATCTAACAATTTGCAAACATATTATCCTTCAAATTCTCTTACTTCATTTTTAAAAATGTAGATACTTATTTTTTGTTCATACAGCACCACCACATAAAACTTCAGTAATATTTAAAAATTTGAAAAATGCAGAAGATCAAAATGTCATCTGCAGAGATTTTTTTTTTCTTGGTTGGGTCTAATTTTTCGATAATAAAAAATCAAATGGGTGGCAGCAATGACAGACATTTTATAGGAAGCATGTTTCATTAGAGGATTCTACCATGTCTACGGTAGTGGTAGAGGTAGTACTACGGGTGATCGCAGTAATATTTTATTTAACAAAAGTTAATAGCAACTCAGGTGAGAAGTGTTGCAAATCAAAGGTAAGTATCAAATGGCCAATAAATTTTGCTAAAGAGGCTTCTTGCTTCAGGACTGAGGTTCTTGTATGTGCTGTAAATTCATAACATGGAACTCATTGATTTATTTTCTTTCTAAGAAAGATAAACTTGAGATTTTAAGACTTGAAAAATTCTATCAATCCTAGCCAAATTTCAACCCATGAAGCATATAGGCAAACAGTAAAGCTTACAAGCTTTTTATAAGAGAAAGGCAATATAATCTGTATAAAACTATGGTAAAACTTAATATACGGCAGGGAAACATGGACCTTGTCTAAGACCAATATGTCAAGACTGAGTTCATTTGAAAAGAAGATATTAAGAAAAATATATGGCCCAATATGCAACAAGAGAGAATGGTATATAAGATATAACTCTGAGTTCTATCAGTTGTATAAGTCTCCTGATGTGGTTACATCAACTGAAGTATCAACATTGTGACATGCAAGACATGTACAAAGAATGGCTCAACATGAGATACCCAAGAATATTCTTCTTCTTCTTCTTCCTTCCAAGTATTAGGCCAAGGCCTGTTACGATCCTATAGAGAATTTTCCCTCCAGCATTTCATAGGACGGCCCAGTGATCTTCGTCCTCTTGGTATATAATTATAAACAGCTTTGGGGATCCGATTTGAACTCATTCTTTCTAGATTATGTTTCCAATTTAGTTGGTACTGTTTAATATATTCCAAAATTGGCATAGTCTTCAATTCTTTTAAGATATCGGTGTTCCTTTTCCGATCCCATCTGGTGTAACCCACTGTTCTGCACATGAATCTCATTTCACAAGTTGTTATTCTGCTTTCATGTTGTCTTTTTAGTGTCCATGCTTCACTACCATAGATCAACACTGGTCTAGCCAAAGTGTTATATAAATGTAATCTGGTGGTTTTTTGTACAAAGGATGGTTTCATAACTTGATTAATAATTCCCAAACTTTTATTATAACTAGTAATTTTTTCAGGGATATCCTTTTCATCCCAGATAGAGAGATAATATCCAAGATATTTAAATTGATTAGATCTCTCTAAAATTTTATTCTGAAGACAGATTTTACTTTGTATGGGGTCCTTCCCATGAAACCCAAGAATATTACGAAATGTAAATATGAAGGAAAAGGGAATGTGGGACAACAGACTCCATTGGATGGATGGAATTTTGGAGAATCTGAGGAAGCTAAGAATCAAGCATGGTGGCTGATTGCCAGAGACAGAAATCCCTGGAAGAGGGTTCTGAGGGAAGCCAAGGCTCAAATTAGACCGTAGTGCTGCAGATGTTAATAATTTACCTCAGTGTTACCTCCCATAGCAATTTAATAAAATGCAATGAAATGCTAATTCTTCTGGGGATTTTTATTTAGTTTTTTTTTTAACTAATCATGTAATATTCCTAAAGATACCATATTACATTTTATTGTTGAAAGTTTCTCAGTAATGGGATGCTTTACGTTAAAAAAAAAAGCTGTGAAGTGTCATGAATTCTAGGAATTTTGCAGTGACTTGGGTTTGGTGTAGGAATGGAATGTGATATTTATGTATCTGACACAATAACATCAAATACACTGGAACCAAGTATATATATAAACATGGTGAAATTAAATGTTTCTTACCTCTCCTCATATAAATTTTCTAAGTTATGTTAAACTTTCTAACATAACTTAGAAAATTTATGTGAGGAGAGGTAAGAAACATTTAATTTCACCATAAATTAAACCTCATAGTGTGAAATTCCTATAAAAGTTAAATATATATAAACACTTTAAGTTCTTATATTAAAGCACTTAAACATCATCCTTGAACCTCTGAAAGTTTGTAATTAGAATTAATTTCTGTATGTATATTAATGAGCTTATATAATGAAGGGAAAAAAATAGATTATGGATCTGTAAAACAAGTGAGAAAATTTTGTAATTCAAACTTGATTATTTAAGCAGTGCCTGGAAAAAGGAAATGTAAGCAGAAACCACATTTTGTGATAAAGAGCTTTAAAGTATTTATTTTAACTGCAGAAAAATAAAAAATGAATGTATTTAATTTCTTTTAATTATTATAGAAAAGAAATGTGTTTAATTTTATTCTTTTGTGATTAAAACAAAAATGAAATTCTACATCTAAAACATAGTTTCTGCTTAGGTTTCCTTTTTTCCAGCCACTACAATTATTATATATGTACAGATTTTACCATAAATTAAACTCTAAAAACTACAATCTTGGCTATAACCAAAATATATCTATTATTTCAGACACAAATCAACTTTTTTCACTTACAAGATTAACCATACTAAAAAGAATATGGGAACTTCGTAAGTTTATGTTAATGTTGCTAATAACAAGTATGCTACTTTTTACAGGTCACATAATATGAAAGTCTCATTATATGAGAAATAATTTGAAAGAAGGTATTGTTGGCAGAGATGAATGGAAAGTTTGCATTAAGCCCAAGTTATTTTCTGTTGTCCTGATTTCTATAGTGGAATGTTATACATACTTTCATATTCTCAATTATCAAAGAAACTTCCCAATGGAATAACAGGAAAAAAATTTAACTATTATGTCAATCTTCAAGATTACGAGTATTTGAGAATACAGTTCTTAGGAAAATTTTTGGGCCAAAAAGAGATGGACAGGTGAATGGAGAAAACTATTTAATAGTGAGCTACATGGTATGTATAGGAAGCCAGATAAAATAGAACAGTTAAGTCTCGTATACTGTGATGGGCAGGAAGTGGCATGAATGGGGAATGAAGATGTGCAGAGTTGGTAGACTAAGAATGAGGTGGGAGAATAACATTCATGATTTGAGGAAAGTAGATTATACAGAGGAAGATTGCAAAACATTAGCTCAGGATAGGGATGTATGGAGAGCTTATGACCATGCTGCCACGAACCCATGGGTTCAATAGAGCCAGTGAGTTAGTTATGTCATTCTCCAAATTAAAAAATAAATAAAACATACATTAATAGATTGTCGGTAATATAAAGCACCAGAAACTAACTAATTCACTGGTACTATCGAACCTGTAGGTTTCATGGCCACACAGACATAAGCTCTCCATATATCCCTATCCTGAGCCAATGTTTTCCAATCATTCCCTTATAATCTACTTCCCTCAAATCACAGTTAATGTTATTACCTCACCTCATTCTTGGTCTACTAGCTGGGCATTTTCCCTCTGGTTTTCCTACAAGAAGCTTCCATGCATGTCTTTCATTCCCCATTCGTGCCACATGTCCTGCCCAAGGAAAACAAATTAAATTTTATAAAGTAATGGTAGTACTATCGTTGCATTATGGTTCAGAGTTTGGGCATTACCAAGAAAAGAGGAAAGGAGAAATGAAGCAGCAGAAATGAGAATTCTGAGAAATGTGAGGATAGAAAAATAAGTGAAGATATAAGAAACCAAACTTCTTTAAATTAATATAATAAAGCAAGGTAGAAATAATTGGAAACAACACATACAAAGAATGAATTGTGACTGCATGCCAAAATTGATGAACTACAACCCAAAGGGTAGATGATATGTTGAAAGACCAAAGACAAGATGGGCTCAATAGTATTAAACAATGAGACCAGAACAAGCCTTATAAGGCTTATCCATGAAGCTGATGATGATACATTTCTTACACATACACACAAGTAACTTACTTAGGTGTATTCTATCAGTAGCACAAAATACACTAAATGGTATGGAATTACTCACTGGAAGAATGAGTTCATGTACAGAATTAACAGACTGTCCCACTTCATTAAAAAAGTGGGTGTGTCAGTTTAACTTGTTGCCGACCTATCTTCTTTATTTGACTTAACTCAGAACAGCAAGAGTACTGTTCGTTAATTTTTATAACATTTATTTACACAAAATGACAAGTTACATTTTTACAAAAAAAATATGATTTACAAGAAGATGATCATAAATTAATAATCATAAAAGGGAATGGAAAAATTTGAAGTTTATTTTACCTCAAGAGTTATATTAATATTCTAATATTACAATATTGACTTTTGACAGGATGACGTTCTTTTTTTTCTGACAATACTGTACAATGGAATGTTGAAATACATACACTGACTCATACTTAACACTTTTTAATTAGTGATGCACATGAAAGGATTATTGAGATTCCCTCTGTCCTATATATCACATTAATAAAGGCTCATTTTTATTATTTTTTTTCCTTCACTTCAGCATATTTCGAGTCTAAGTTTTAACAATTCTTAAAATTCATCGGAGAACATTTTGATTAAACAACTCACCTCATAGGATTCATGCTTCCATGATACCACGGTTTCAAACACAGTCGTGTTCATCTTCAGCCATAACTCCGACTGACGAAATTCTTTGGCGTCAACTGTTCTATTGTCGCCATCTTCAGTGCTGCCATCTATGGTTAAATTTATGAACTTCGAAATCAAAGTAATTTTGTTAGGGATATCAAAATTCATTGATCTATCTTTATTTTTCTGAATGTATATTTTCTCCCAAACTGTCAATTCCAATAAAAATAAAGATAGATCAATGAATTTTGATATCCTTAACGAAATTACTTTGATTTCAAAGTTCATAAATTCAACCATAGATGGCAGCACTGAAGATGGTGACAATAGAACAGTTGACAGCCAAAGAATTTCATCAGTTGGAGTTATGGCTGAAGATGAACACGACTGTGTTTGAAACCGCAGTATCATGGAAGCATGAATCCTATGAGGCGAGTTGTTTAAACAAAATGTTCTCCGATAAATTTTAATGATTATACCTCATAATGTTTACTTCCCAACATTAATTTAATATATTTAACAATTTTGTTTATCAATTATAAAATACATTAAATAATAAACTTAAAAATAACCATAAATAAAACAAAATAATGTGATAAAATAGAACAAGTGAGCAATTTTAATTATCTGGGATACAATGTGCCATATAGAAAAAGTGAAGACATTGAAAACAAAATAAATAAATGTAATTATATGTATGACACCATAAAACGAAGTCTCAAAGGAACTAGAAAGGAAACACTTTTAAAATTTTATAAAACAATTGCAGTTCCAACACTACTATATGGATTGGAACATTGGGTCTTAACCAAAAACCAGGAACGAAGAATAGAATCATCAGAAATGAGGTTTCTCATGAGTGTGGCTGCTATACAATAATGGATCAAAGGCGAAGTGAGGATATACGAAGAGAATTGAATATTTTCAAACTATTGGATAGAATTACATAATACAGAGATGAATGGATGGACCACATCAATAGAATGGATAACAATAGAATTCCAAAACAGATTCTTCATTACAAACCACTAGGACGAAGAAATGTTGGGAGACCTAGTAAAAGATGGATAGGCCAATTCTAACATGAGATTGGAACAGACCAGCAGGTCTAATCATTGATGCTGATGAATGTGATAAAACGGAATCAGAAATATACACCTAATCTCATAACAAATTCCTCACATGGTGAGGTGTATATTTAACTCACCGGCACTATTGGATCCAGAAGTTCATGATTGTGCAGACAAACTCTCCATACATCCCTATCCTGAGATAATTTTTTCAATTATTCCCTGCATAATTACTTCCTCAAATCATTTTTAACATTATTCTCCTACCTCATTCTTGGCCTACCTACTGGGTGCTTTTTCTCTGGTTTTCCTATAAAAAAAGTTTCCATGTCCTTCTTTCATTCCCCATATGTCCAGTAAATCATAGTCTACGAGAGCTTCAACTGTTCTTATATTTCCAATTAGTTTTATTATTACCTAATAATAATAATACCTGCTACTATAGATAAAATATGGATTCTATGCCAAGAGTTCATCTACATGAATTGAAATAAAAAATAAATAAATACGTGCAAATTATTGTTGCGGTATGTTATTAATTAACTTTTATAATATTCATGATGTGTTCCGTTGAGGTTTATTCAAAATTAATATAAAATTATAGAATATTCTATAATTTTATATTAATGTTATTAATTACCTGAGGAAAATATGTGTTGATCTTTTTTTTTCAAAACAATTTAAGAAATGCCTTAAAACTGAATGAGAAGTCGAGGCAATTTTAACCTAAATCATTATATTTACAATGGAAAACATGAATGAATGGCCTAGAAAGCCAAAGGTCCAGGGTTCAAACCCCAGTCTGAGCATATCTTTTTTTTTCTTCAAATATAATGAATGAATTAGTCATTGTTTAAACAGAATAGCCAATTTATCCTTAAGGAGTGCCATATTATCCAAATAAACTGTAAACTCATCAGGTATACGTACCTTGCTCATTTTCTCAACTAACGAAATAAAATAAGCATAATATTTTGTGGTAATGGTATGAACATGTCTGTAGAATGGATACCAACAGATTGCCTAGGAAAAGTCTGAATTATCAACCGAGAGGAGGAAAAAGAGATGGACACAGCAGATATGATACTTGGAACCAGAACAAACCAATAAGGTTTAATCCTTGTAAGAAGAACAAGATATTATGTGGTACAAGGAAGTAATGAGTGAATAAATATAAAAAAATCTGCAATCTGATGTGCCATATGTACTGCCCATTGCAGTCTATGAGACTTAACTAATCTTATAATATCTGATTTCAGACATAAAATAAAACCTCTACTCATTTCCATCATAATGCCAGCTCAAGAAGTGAGATAAGAAGAATTCCTTATTATGGAAGGTCTCTGAACAACACTGGATGACCATGCCTGTCACACTATCATAAGAGCAGATGAAATTAAATAAAGTGTATGATGTGAGTATAGAGAAGTAAATATTTGTGAAGTTTGGGATTTCATGAGATTTTTAAAGAAACCCAGCTTAGAAATGTTTACCCTTATTGTCTGCTACAATATTTGCTGGCCAAGAAAGGAACCCACATCCTTCAGACATCACCGAACATTGTATCTTACTCTAGAGCAGCTATGAACATCTGCTTCAGAGTGAGAGAAGTCTTCAGAACCTTCCTAGAGCTCCAAATGACTGACAAACCTTGGAAAGCATCCATCCAAACTACACTGCCAGACTAGCCCAGAAGAGTAGCTGTTGCATCATTCCGTACTGCAACAGAACACGACTGCCTAGATAAACACCTTCATTGCCTCGGTCTTCTACCAACTCAACAATGTATCCTCTGCAACACTATGGAAGATATGGATGCTGATCACATCCGAACTTGCCCAATCCTAACAACCAGCAGTTTCGTGGACAGATACTGGGAAGCCAGGGAAAAGATGATGAACATTTTATAATATTTCTTGTTATTGTTTGTTTTCCTCAGTCATTATTGGCTAATGAAAAATTTCAAAAGCCACTGAATTTAAATAAATAAAATAAATATTTATGGCATCTACATAAAGGATCATTTTCTGCTTGTTAAAACTAATTTGTTATATTCTCGTACATATTACTCATTTATTTTATTTTTATCAAATTTCACATTATTTTTAATTATCAATACCTTATTTAATAATCCTATCTTTTTTTATGAGTCATATAGTTGTCACACATGGAATGACAAAGATGCAAACTCAGGACCCAGAGATGGAGGGCGAGTGTCTAACCACTTTCACATGGTCCGGCCTAGAAGGCACCTAACCTACCAGCTGGCTGCTGGTCTCATATCCACTTGTATAATTTACAAAGGTGGACAATTATCTATCAAGTATAGAGGTGATATGTGGTTAGCATGTAAAGTCTCTCAGCCATTATTGCTGGATTTCTCAACCTGGAACTGCTACTTATGTAGCTACCATAGCTACCCAAATTCCACAAGATGGTTGATGGGCACTGATCCCTTACTGGCCGAAATTCCATGAGAAAATTTCTTTCCCCATAGGGACTCAAACCCAGTTCAAGTTCCGTAGCTCTGCACCAATGCATTTTGCCATACATCACTCAGTTATGGTTAATCACAGAAAAAAAATTATAACAGACCCTCACTAATTAACAAAATACTAATATTTACAATAAAAGTTAAAACCAAATATAATGAACAAATTAAAAATCATATTAATGTATTTTGGAGAACTTGTAACATTTCAAAATATTTTGCAGCAACATGTGGGTTGGAGGATAAGGGGTGATCACACACACAGTAATTGACTGCTGTCAAGATAGTATGCATTGCTATGACAACACAGACGCACAATTCTCAAATGCTGAACTGTCAGAAGACCAAAAATCCATTAATTCCACTTTATGTCACATTATTCACCTCCTTGGATATGTTTCCTCCCAAATCTTTAATTTATTGTAATCACTACTTCATAATACCCATCCTAATTTATTGTAATAACTACTCAAAATACTCCAAAGAACATGAACACAAACCAGAATAAAACACACTTGTAAATTCTTAATTTCCTTCTTGTCAACTGTAACATCATTAAGTCAAGCATGCCACTAACTAGTGACAGACAAGCAGACAATTTATTTGGCTTTACCTCTAGAGTTAAAAGATTGTGATGAATTGGCCATGTCTATAGAATAGGAATACTAAAGTAATCCAGGTATTTCATAATAATTCCCAAGGATCCCACATAAGATGGGTTGCCGATGTACAACTAGATCTGAAAAGTTTGGTTTTAGGAACTGGAAATAGAAAGGAATTGGATTAGTGGAATATACTTGTAAGGGAGCTGAATCCCCTCACTGGACTGTAAACCAATAAAATAAGAAGAATAAGAAACCTTTGAGATTTGCTTGAATGAAATATAAAAACAAAAGACTGGTTAGCCCAACTAAGAGAAATTCAAATACAAAAGGAATAATTTTTGCTCAGTGTCAAAGATCTTATCCAAAAACTATTACTTTTAATGAGGTTGGGACCTGTGTATAATTTTTATTATCCTTATAAATTATAAGATCATGGATTGAAAACTGGATCACTGATCAATAGATTTTTAAAACACATTCTCTTTATAAAGAATATTCACATAAATAGTAATTTTTATGCTAATTTGTTGGATCTATGATTTGTCTGTTATATGTTTCAGATATTCTGTCAGAGAAGAAGGTAGAGAGGTATATTAATTCTGAGCTAAGTTCCAGTTGTACTATAAACAAAGCAGATGTAGGATTGCATTTTTATTGGTCGAATAACAATTTTTCCTTTGAGCGGGTAAGAAAATGAAGTTCGCTTTCTAACACCCGAAATGAAGAAAATAAAAATAATAAATATATGACATGAAAAGAAAAATAAATGCCTGAGTCGCGATTTGAACCCAAGTTTCTAAACTCTCTATGTTTAGTGCTCTAACCATCTGAGCTACTCAGGAATCCTAACACAAACTTTATTTTTCTTATATATATATAGTACTCTCAATTTACACGAGAGGTAGCGGGATATCGTTCCAACTGCTATCTTGTGGCCACTCTAACAAGTAAGCATATTTAAAGAGAATATTTACTTTATAGCAGTAATGCTTGTGTGTGTGTATGTATATATATATATATATATATATATATATATATATATATCCTATATTTTTATCAAGCATATATCTATATAAAATATATGAGAATATCTTAAAATATGTAATTTCAATTTTAATAGATTAAATAAGCATTGTTTTATTCTTACATAAGCACAATGCTGAATACAATGAAATTTCAATTGTTTCAAAACGGTTGCTTCTGTAGAATTTCTTAAACAATCGGAAAGGAAAGCCTTTGAAAAGTGGAGAGAAACAAATTATTTTGAATGTTTTCAAACAGTTTAGTGAAAAATATTCCACATTAGCCATTCAGGATGTGGTTACAATAACATCAGAATTTACAGTTGTGTCAGCTAGGAGCATAAATTCTGCTCATAATGAAATTTTAAATAAAGCATATCTATCAACACAGGAAAAAGCATAAACAACTGATTAGGTAGGCCCATGTGAACTTTTTTACCATACTTGTTTTTTTGTCATAAATAAATTAGAAATGGAGGAAGTTCCAATTAATTATCTATAAAGATAATGAAATCTCTGTCAAACAAGATGGCAAACTATCTTCTTGGAAAAAGATCAACACTGGAATAAGACGGGATGTGGACTTTCACCGGTGCTATTCATTATATATATATATATATATATATATATGAATAGAATAATATACGAATTGAGGAAAACACAATGGGGATATATATCCATCAATAGGAACCTCAAACTCGATGCTATTCTTTTTGCAGACGATTTAGCGCTTCTGGCACTTTCCAAAAATGATTTGCAACGATCAATTTATAATTTACAAAAGACAGCTGCCAAATTTAATATGGAAATATCAATTAACAAAACTAAAATTATGGCATTTCATGGGAAGGACCCCATACAAAGTAAAATCTGTCTCCAGAATAAAATTTTAGAGAGATCTAATCAATTTAAATATCTTGGATATTATCTCTCTATCTGGGATGAAAAGGATATCCCTGAAAAAAATTACTAGTTATAATAAAAGTTTGGGAATTATTAATCAAGTTATGAAACCATTCCTTGTACAAAAAAACACCAGATTACGTTTATATTAACACTTTGGCTAGACCAGTGTTGACCTATGGTACTAAAAAGACAACATGAAAGCAGAATAACGGCTTGTGAAATGAGATTCATGCGCAGAACAGCGGGTTACACCAGATGGGATCAGAAAAGGAACACTGATATCTTAAAAGAATTGAAGACTACGCCAATTTTGGAATATATTAAACAGTACTAACTTAATTGGAAACACCATCTTGAAAGAATGAGTTCAAATCAGATCCCCAAAGCTGTTTATAATTATATACCAAGAGGACGAAGATCTCTGGGCCGTCCTATGATATGCTGGAGGGAAAATTTTCTATAGGATCGTAACAGGCCTTGGCCCAATACATGGAAAGAAGAAGAAGAAGAAGAAGGAAGTTCCAATACCATCTTATTTGTATTCAGTCTTATTTCCTGTAAAAATATGATGCAGCTTAAGAGCAATGTTTCTATCGTTGACAGTTCAATCATAAGGCAGGTAAAGTACTAACACAATTGCCCCAAAAGACAGAGTAGTAACTTATAAAAATTTGTTTACAGTACAACTGGAACATAGCTTGGAGTTAGTATTGCATATAATAGTCAATATGGCAACAAAAAATATACAAGATATTTGACTACAGGATTTTTGCAAATAATTTTAAAAGCTATTACATAGAGAATGTGTAAAGTAATTACTTCTCAAGATAAAATAGTTCCTTGTGAAAAATGATACCAATACTGATATGATATCAGCAAATTTCATGTATCTGTAATTTTTATTTATAATACATTAAGTAACTACACCTTTGGAATTAAACAATGGAATGTACCTTTCATTTGCTTGATCACTGCTTATATTTAAAAAATGTCATCAATTAGACTTATGGTAAATTAAAAAAAAAATAGGATGGGGGAAAATCAGGCTCAAATATATGAATTTATATATTAAATTTGGGAATTTTTAACATTATGAGGTTCAATTAATAAGAATTATATGAATCGTGATTTCTTCTTACCTCATACTTCTATGTTTTTTTAAACACAGCACTGCAGTATCGGTGACCCATTGTCACCATTGTCAGCTGTTTTTACGACTGTCAATTTTTTCTTTTGCCGGTAATTATCCAAACTGCCATCTGGATAATTACCGGCAAAAGAAAAAATTGACAGTCGTAAAAACAGCTGACAATGGTGACAATGGGTCGCCGATACTGCAGTGCTGTGTTTAAAAAAACATAGAAGTATGAGGTACGAAGAAATCACGATTCATTTAATTCTTATTATTAGGACCACAAGGGAAACTCAATTAAAATTTTACAAAACAGTAGCCATTCCAACATTAACATACGGGTCTGAGACTTGGCCTTTAACGATCTCTGATAAAAATAAAATTGAGACAATAGAAATGAGATTTCTCAGATCAGTTGCAGGTGTATCTCTAAGAGATCAAAAGAGAAGTCAAGATATCAGAGATGAACTACAAATCTATAATTTAAACGAGATAATACACACAAATAAACGTAATTGGTTTGAAAATATACAAAGAATGCCAAATAATCGTTTATCAAAACAGCTGCTTTTATAGACCTCTAGGCCTAAGAAATGTAGGAAGACCAAAACATCGGAAGGACAACCTGCGCCTGCGGCACATAGTGCACCGGGGAGTGGAACGGGCCAACAGGTCCATACCTTGAAGATGATGATGATGAATTTAATTAATTATCTAAATGAGCATTAAAATACACATAACTTCCATCGATAAACATTAAATAACTTTGATTTTTAACATCATTGAACTATGTTAATACAAACTTATCAGTCCTAGTGAATTAGCGGTTACCATGCTCATCTATGGTACCGAGATTCAAATCCAGCCAGGATTGATAGATTATTTTAAGGACATAAAAATTGTGTTACAGCTTCCTTCAAAGAGAAGTAAAGCCATAGGTCTTGTGCATTAGATTAATAACATACACAACCAACTCAAACCTAAAATACATGTAAGGCATAAGAAAAAAAATATTTGTTGACCATTTCACATCCAGTTTTTAATTGTGAGACATGATCGAGTTGTTACAGAGCATTGTTAAAGAAAATACTAACAAACAAAGTTATCACAAAAAAGTTTGTTTTGAATTTTTGACTAAACTAGTGTTGATGATCAGTGATCAACTGATCACTAAGGCTTGGATTTTTCAAAAATGCATATATGCAAAGAAAATTAAAGAAAATACTAACAAACAAAGTTATCACAAAAAAGTTTGTTTTGAATTTTTGACTAAACTAGTGTTGATGATCAGTGATCAACTGATCACTAAGGCTTGGATTTTTCAAAAATGCATATATGCAAAGAAAATTAAAGAAAATACTAACAAAGTTATCACAAAAAAGTTTGTTTTGAATTTTTGACTAAACTAGTGTTGATGATCAATGATCAACTGATCACTAAGGCTTGGATTTTTCAAAAATGCATATATGCAAAGAAAATTAAAGAAAATACTAACAAACAAAGTTATCACAAAAAAGTTTGTTTTGAATTTTTGACTAAACTAGTGTTGATGATCAGTGATCAACTGATCACTAAGGCTTGGATTTTTCAAAAATGCATATATGCAAAGAAAATTAAAGAAAATACTAACAAAGTTATCACAAAAAAGTTTGTTTTGAATTTTTGACTAAACTAGTGTTGATGATCAATGATCAACTGATCACTAAGGCTTGGATTTTTCAAAAATGCATATATGCAAAGAAAATTAAAGAAAATACTAACAAACAAAGTTATCACAAAAAAGTTTGTTTTGAATTTTTGACTAAACTAGTGTTGATGATCAGTGATCAACTGATCACTAAGGCTTGGATTTTTCAAAAATGCATATATATATGCAAATACATATTTTAAGATTTATTTGCATTATCAGTCTCATAGTCCACCGCTGTGGTCTCGAGGTAGTATGCTGCATTGTCACGCAGTGGGCCCAGGTTCGATCCCCAGTCTGAGCACTTTTTCTGGGTGAGGTTTTTATCGGGGTTTTTCCTCACCTGTAACACAAATGTCAGGAAAACTTTAAGGCCAAAACGGTCCCCGAAATCATATGGCCATCATCATCCTTCACCAGTGTGGAAAGCAATGGGAAGCTACCACACCTACAATTCCCTAGTAAAGCTGCAAGCATAGCATGAAAATGCTATGATTGCAGTGAAGGACCTACCTTTGGGCAGAATTACTATGGATGGATAAGTCTCATGGGCTTAGTGGTCAGTGTTTCTGACTACAGTTCATGTCCCGGGCTCAATTTCCAGTCAAACCATAGGAATTTTTCCTTGAAGGGAATTATTCCTGTGGTTGCCCATGGTCTGGAATTTAGGTTAAGAATTCTCCTGGAGCTTCATTATCATTTATTACCCATTATATCATCGGGGTAACATGACTCCGCCTTCTAGGCACCCCAACTTCAGAAGTGGGTTACAATTACACCAATGCCAGGAGAGAATACAGGAAATGCCGAACGACAACCTGGGGCATTGAATAAAAATAAATAAATAAATAAAAAGATTTATTTGCATTATTGTATATTGTGCATATAACAAAATATTTTAGCATATTTGCTTGATTTTAAGAATAATTTCATTAATTAAAATTTTTCTTGCAATTTGTACATGATTTGAGCTTTCCTATTTCCAACTCTCTGAGTAATGGTGGTATGGTATTGTAATGTATTGTTCTGCATTCCTTTGCCATCACCACCAAGCAGAGAGTGATCACGGAGTTAGTCTTAAGAGAATTCTTCAATACAGAACTCTGCATGAAAATACCTAAAGAAAAGTGCCTAGTAGATATTTAAAACAGTAGTAATGTTGGGTAATTGTGACTACTAGAGCTCAGATTTGTATGCAAAATAAAGTAGCAAATATGCATGAGAAATGTAGAAATATGCTCCACAAATATGCAAAAACAGATTGTAACAAAATCAAATAAATTGCTTTGTGTTTCAAAGATAAGAACGTTTTCATGTGTGAAGCTCCTTCAACGGTCAGTGAAGAAGGTTTTATACATAGAGAAAATTCGAATAGAGTGAAAACTGAGTAGTGACATCTAAAAAATTGTGGTCGTTTACATTGAACTACAATGAGCAAACTACAATGGTAGCGCTGTTTCGTAGTAACAGAATACGTAACTAAATAAAACAAATGCAAGCACACGGCATGTTCACTCGGGATTATGGGAAATTAGCCATTTTGTAAAATTTTTAACTGCTATCCTTTTGTTCTGTGTAGACGGTACTGCAAAATTTATGTATTATCGAAAGTTAAAATCATTACTTAGATTTTATTTTACTCTAATTTGTAAGTAAATTCAAGCTTGTTTACGTTTTTAATGTGAATCTATTTTCAAAGATAAATCTACTAGAAGTGATAAAATTCTAAGATTTGTTAGGTTAGGAAGAGTGATGTTAGTGCACAGCCATTTCTAATAAACATTTTAAAAATGTGACTTTATAATGGACTTCAGATGTACGACATGGCTAAGGTTCTTTAATAAATATTGTATAAAATATGTATGTGAGAATAAGGGGGTAGGTCAATTGTACATATTTATTAAAAGAGCTCATAATGCACTTTTTTTTTAAATTTTAATAAACGAAAATAAATTAACATGTTTTATTTATTTCCATTCTTCCCTTCTGTTAAAATTAAAGAAAATCTTTAGGTCTGAGAGGCTGGGTACAAATAATTCCATAATTTAAGATTAATTAATACGTTATTTATTCCTATAAAAGTTAAATTCAATGATTATTCACCACATGGTGTTATATAATTATAATTCATTAAAAATATTACCACCAGGCAGTGCTGAATTTCATATTAGTACCAGAAAAAAATAAAAAAAATTTAGATGTCGTTAGTTGTTCTACACTAGCGCCGCTTATGGCATGTATGCGAAACTTGTCCACTTTCTTCTCTGTTACTCTGTGGGTTTTATACATCACGATGTCATAGGTACATGTGAAAAATGCCACAGTTCTTCAGTGAATTCCTCTTCAATTACAGTTTTTTTTTTCACTAATTTGTTAATTTGACAAATTCTATTGTAGCCAGGATTTTTATTTAATACTTCACTAAGCTTATCAAATGTGATTTTAGCAATATCATAATATTATTTCTCAAGACCCACAGGTATTCCCCTTTTACACAGATGTACAGATACACATTACACTTATATCCTATTGATTGCAGAGACCTTATTAATATTAATAATTAATTAATTACAGTAATTAACTGAAGGGAAAATTATAATTTAATGCCACATTTAGGAGTAAAATATGCATTAAATATCTAAAATAAGCATTTTCCCCCAGAATATGCATTTCTATGCATTATCAAATACTGCTCAAATTGTCTGTGAAGGGACCACTTAACATGTAAATCATTTCCGCATACTTTTTAATGCGTAAAACAAAACATGCATTTTGCATACAAATCTGGGCTCTAGTGACTACACAACAGATGGTAATGTCATGAACTGTCAAGTTTGCTCCAAGGAAATGGATGTGAAGAGATATTTCAACTTGAACAATTTTCAAGAATGAATGTTGCACATCATGACTAGGGAGAAGAACAGCACATCACAAAACTGATTCTTACACAGGTCAAACCAAGGTCCTCTATTAATACACATTCAACCATCTTTACACAGCAACACTCCATGAAGCAAATTGAACAATCTAGTCCTGCAATCATTTCTGAAGAAATATTGTGTAAATAAAAGATAAATCAACTCTGAGAAAAAAAAATTAATTTCCTTCAACGTATGACTCAACTCTTAGGGTCGATCCATTCTGTCATTAGAGGGCACATTGTGTATGGATATCGGTAGATGGGACAACAGATACATGTGACCAATACATAGCAAATCTTTTAGTTGGTAAGTTACATGAAGACGAAGATTGCAAATCTCATCATCTTGCTTCCAGAATGCAACAGAAAATCAACCATAGCACAATAGCAATATTTGACGATTCTCTGTGACTACTGTCGCCATCTGAATTGTTGTCAGATATTAATATTGCTTACATCTTATATGTTGAAAGCAATAAAGGCCCTCCAAGTATTCTATCCAAATCTTATATATGTAACCTGTTTAGCACATGGATTACACTGTATTGCAGAAAAAATTACATGTAGAGTTTCCAGTTGTTAATATAATTGCAAGCAGGAAAAAAACTGTTCCTGAAAGCAATAATTATGTCCAATTTTACAAATATTGTTTGCCTGAGGTTCCTCTGCTGGCTGAATCTATACTAGGTAGGTAGAATATGCGATCACTGGCAGTTTTGTTTTATCAGAAGAATTTCAATGAAGTAAAAGAAATGGTTGCACGATTTGAAGATTTAGATGATTACACAATGTGTCCAAGAGGTAAAAGTGTTTGAATATAATACAGTTTAACAAGATGTGAATAAATCACCCAGTGTTAAGTATGGTAAACTAATGGAGGAAGAATGTAAAATAGCGCTTTTTAATTTATTTTTGTAATTTGTTTCTGCATCATCCTCACATTTGTTTATTGTTGGATATGCCTAAGCTATACTTTAAAATAAATATTATCTTGAAAACTTGATATCCACTTTTTGCACCGTAATTATATTTCCTTCAATGGTCATATTCAGTATTTGGGATACATATAAAATTATCTTTTTTCTGTATTATACTTTAGTCTGCATCAATTTATTTAATTATGCATTAGTTTCATCTTTTTTAAAAATAAATGTGCAATTTTATGTCACTACCAACCCTATACAAATCAGATTTTAATTTCACATTAGCCATAAAGTAATTTCAAATGTCATTAGAATTATAACATTTTCTCCCTTCAAAATGCTATAAAATTCAAAATTCCAAATGTATGAAATCTATTTCACCCAAAATGTTAAAAAATCACTATCCCTAACAATGATGTATATATATTATGTCAATTCATGGTTGTGTCACTTCCTCTAGGTATTTCTATAATGATCTTCAATCTAGCCATTAATAACCTAATAAAACTTTATGTATACTGATATAGGATGTTCAATCCCTAGTCTTCAAAACTCACCTAACGTAATCTAATGTGGGTGGTATTCTTAGCAGAGGAAAAAAGATTAGACAAAGTCTTCTAACCTAAACTTTACCTTTCTAATCTTATTTTTGTATTTGTTTTAACAATGAAATAAGTCTAACATATTTAAAAAAAAACAATAGGACCTATAAAATCGATAGAGCAGATTGCATTCAACACTTTTCTTTTATATAAGGTAGTTCTTAGTATCTTCGAAATTTAAAAATCATACTTAGGTCTATATATTTACATCAACATTTAATTATGGCAAATACAAAATATATTTGAACTTACCAGGCATTATGCTTAAAATGTATTTTGGAGGTAACAAACAGTTAAAAAACACACTTCCACACAGGTAAATCCTCACTGTGCTCCTAACAAAATGCAAGATCTACCCCTGTGTGCAATTTCTTATGTTATGATCTTATGAAGGGAGGAGGGTGTGGTGCAGATAAAAGTACTGCATTGCTGTACTTGCAGTCAATACTCCATGTGCGCATAGAACTCAATTCTTTATAATCTAAACGTTTATCGAAATTGGTATAAAAATCAAAATACAAGACTTCAACAGAATATAATAATTATTAATCAAATTAACAGTTTCGGCTCAATAACGGTCTTTCAACCCTTCAATGTAACAGCCATTTCGCAAGTACGCATGTAAAAAATTTCAGTAACAGTACTTCATTTCTGATCATTAACTTCCATATAAATACACAAATTTAACATGCCGAAAAACTACCTTTCATAACACAATTTTTAACTTCATTTAACAGCGGCAAGGGTGTGGCATTGATATCTAATTGACCTAAATAGAAAATACAGTGTTTTTGTAATACTGTTTGTTGTATCCTCTTCGAATACAGGTCTTGACCACATTGTATTAAATTATACAATTACCTGTAAATTAATTTTCGAAAAAATAAATACAACAATCAGGTCGATCGATCGCAACACAGCTAACACCTTTTATTTTTTATACCATTACGTCATTGACATCCTCAAGTGACATCATGAATAGATTAGATTGGCTCTTCTACTTAGTGTAAACACCCCTCACATTTTCTCCTAATAAATAATTAATACAGAAGTGAAGTTAAGTATAGGAAGTTAAGTGAATTTGTGACCTCTAGTTATATATAAGCGCTAATTAAATAAGTTCAAAAGTCAAAATTTTAATTCGTTTATTTTTTTCTAAACAGGGAGGAAGAATATTACTGAACGACATTTTCAAATACCAACGATGGTTACTTGTGGTTTACAAAATGCGTTAGATGGCCGACGATGAACGATGCCTAGACGCCAGAGACCTCAAGCGTCGGCAGAAAAACAAATTAGAGCTTACTGCATTATCGACAAAAACTATTAGCATCATGAATCGAAAAAATATATAATTATTAAGTATTGATCCCTATGGCTCAGTCGTCATATTCGGTGATTACAATATCGCATTTCAAATAATTTATACAATAATAAATTAATTCGATTGTATACATCACCTTATATTTTTGAAAAGTCAGGACCAGTTTCGAAAGGGAAATTATTATTAGATAAAACCTCATACGCTACTTCCTAAATATATCCATAGAAATTCAACTTCTCAATTTCCAAAACTTATGTTTTTAATTAATGCAAAGAATTATTCTTAACACCAGAAGAAGAGTTAATGAGTCCAACAAAACTGGAAGAATATTTTATGATCCAATTCTTTTAAAATATTCAAATTAATTTTTTTTAACATTTTCTCACAAATAACATTATTGTCTGCATAATATTTTCTTAGAATTCATAAAAACATAATCTTGATTCTCAAGAAAAGGTCCCTCTTCCCTCTCTGTGGCACAACAGGCCTAGAAGGCCCTTGCCTACCAGCCGGCTGCTGGCCTCACATCCACACGTGTTAATCACAGAGGTAGACGATCATCCAGCTAGTGTAGGGGCAACATGTGGTCAGCATGTCGGGTCCCCCAGCTGTTATAGCTAGTTTTCTCAACCTGGAGCCGCTACTTATTGTAGCTACCCAAATGTATCATGATGCTGGGTGGGCACCGGTCCCACACTGGCCGAAATACCATGAGAAAATTTCTTCCCCCATGGAAACTCAAACAAGAAAGAGTTCAAATAAAAAGATATATAATTTAATATTTATTTATTTTAGACATCTGAACAAAAATAATAAATAATCAATTGTGATACCACTATCCATAGTTCTTCTCTTCACCCATATACTCATAAGATGGCAGTCTTTAATAGTTACATTCATAGATTTTTAAATATCCCTCTTTCACCCTTGGAATATAATAATGAATTGAATATTATTAAACAATTGGCTGTTAATAATGGCTACGACCCTGAAATTATAGAATGTTTAATTAAGAAGGTTCATTACAAAGTTTTTGCTTTACCCAAAGAAAACATAAAGAAATATGTCGTAATGTCATACATAGGCCCACTTTCAAATAAAATATCTAAACACTTTAAAAAGTTGAACATTAATGTGGCATTTAAAACTAATAAAACTCTACAAAATATAATAAAAAACAATAAAACCAAAACAAAAAAAAGAAAATTATCAGGTGTTATATAAATTGAAGTGTAGCACGTATGGACAATGTCTATATAGGACAAACTGGTAGACCTTTTATCTCTCGGATAAAGGAACATATGAGAGCATATAACAGAAATTTAGAAAATTCAAAATATGCTAACCACCTATTCCAATTTAATCATTGTTTCAATCCAAATTTTGAAATTTTACATATTTGTGATAAGGGTAAGAAGTTAGATCTTTTGGAGGCTGTAGAAATTAATAAATTTAAAAGTAGTAAAAAACTGTTAAATTCTCAACTTGATTTGAATGAATCCCCTTTGTTAAACTTAAAAATTTAAATAAATATTGTTGTATTGTTGCTTAGATCAGTTGGAACACAATTCATAATTTGTTAACATGTCTGAAGAAGGTACAGTGTACTGAAACAGCTGGCACTGAATTATATAATAAATATGAAAATCAAATAAAACTACGTTTTATTTTTATTTAATTAATAGACAATAGAGAATTTCAGTAATTATGAAGAATTAAAGCATTGTATTCATCTGCAAAAAAATATGAATTATAATATACAAACATGCATGCAAGGAAAAAAAATTGGGGGAGGAGAGAATATACATATTTATTATTATTCAAGGATTTAGATACCATTAGCCTATTCCACCCTCAGAATTCATCCACCAGTCTCATCAATGGCCTATCACAAGCTGTTTTAACATTTGGATTTTAATGCATACTTAATTTACTTTTTATTTTTTTTATATAGGCTATATATTATTAAGTCAACAAAATCTAAAAAAAAAAAATCCTTTATAATTACTGGTATTCTACTATTTTACCATAAGATAATCTCAATCAAATAATGCATTAAATTACAATAAACCATTCATTTCACTGTATTGGTGATAAATTTAGTTATCAATAACCGCTTTCTAGATGGTAAACAAAAGCAACTTTATTGGACATTTGGACATGTGAAAAAAAGTTATATAAAGTACTTACTCTAATGGGCACTATATAGCTTTTGAACCTTTATAAACATACTACAGGAGAATATGCACATAAAAAAATACAAAAATTCTACATATGATTTGAACAAAATAACAGTAAGCTGTAAAATAATTGTTAAAAACAAACATTCTCCTGTCTAAAATATAAATTATTTTGTTGGCCTAAAAATTATAAAACAAGTAGAGCCTATTTAAAATCAAATATTCCTTTCCTTTTTTTTTTATGATATTTAATTTTAATGAATGTAACATAAAATATGTCTCAGTCTCATTCTCCATTCTGGGGGTCAAGTTACAATATATATATATATATATATATATATATAATAAATTCAATTCAATATATAGTTGCCCTTTTAAAGCAGACAATTATCCATTACCAGTTTGCTAAGCCTGACATAACTTCACTATTATAGCTCTGTTAGTTGTCTATTTAGTGATTGACCGAGATATAGATGGTAGAACAAGTTAAGGAGAATGTACAGAAAAGGTGCCAATGGGTTAGTTAGTTAGGAATATCCTGTAATGAACTCAAAGCCCTTTGAGAAAGTGCCCCTGCATTCTCTCTACCAATTTGCAAAAGTCTATCGCCTCGTAGTTGGTAAAAAATGGCTTTGGACTTGTTGCTGCCATTCAGGTAGATCATGCTTCATCCAACATCACAATATATTTCCAATTTTCCATTTTTCTCCAACTAGGTGGCACTCAAATTGCTTTCAGTTGTTAGTGTGCCATTTTTTAATGTAGTGAGGTACATTCTATATTCAAATCTTTGTTAATTATTGTATTAACAGTTTTAATGGAAGTTACCATCTTCAATGCAATGGTTCTTTGAGCATCTGAGTTCCTACCAGAGACGAGCTCCTTCACCTTTCTGATCACTAGCAAAAGGATTTTAAGGTGCAAATTTTGGTCGTAAAAGGGGGAAAAAAAGATTCTAAAAATACATACAAAAAGGTGCTGCTGAAACAATTGAATTATGGTTTAAACGAGTTACATGAACTCAGTTTCTATAATATGCATATCATTTTTCACCAAATATCCATGAGAGGTAATTCATAGTTCTTTAGTTTATTGCAATATTTACTTTGCAGATGGAAGATCGAAGAATGATGCCATCAGTTTCGATAAATTTCATTTTGAATTCTTTTCAAAGTGCGTACAACTTATCCTTCTAAATATTCACCACGTTATTGTTGTGAAAACCCAGTTGTAATACTAATAAAAGTATGTTGTGGTTCAGACTAGTAAAACACAGCCAACAACAAGTCAACAGATAGAAAACTGTTAAATTATTGCCAGTACTAACTGAATGTATTTTAAAATGTTGCAGCAACACTGTTGAAATTTAAATTGCACTTCACAGCTGCAGATTGGCCATTTGTTGCTGGGATATAAATTAATGGTGGATTACATAAATTATATTTTAATATCTATTATTTACTATTATTAACTTCACACTGCAGATTGGCCATTGTTTCTGGGGTATAAATTACCATAAATTATATTTTAATATTTATTTAATATTGTTGACTTCTGATTGAGATTTTAAAAAGCTGTTCAAGAAGAAAAATATACATTATTCTGTCCAATCTTTTAAAACATAGAGAAGAGTGAAGGAAAAGGTGCTGAAGCATAAAAAAAGAGGAAAAGGGGCAAAATGTAGTAATCTCACGAAAATGTGCAACAAATTGTTCATTTCGCTTCATTTCATCCCCTCAAATACATATATTGACCTATTGGTATGAAAACAGCTATATTTTTGGAAAGATGCCGCACCTCAAAATACCTTCTCTACCTTGGGTGTGATTTTATTCGCGACGTTTCAAATATACCGCTATCTATATCCTTTCATTTAAAATTCTGTTAAAAGATGGCAGCACAATTTGAATAATGGTTTACCACGGTTCACCATCATACAGATGGGCTCAGTTGATTAATTTTAATAAGATTGATCAGCGTTGATTGTGGTGATTAGATTGTTGATCATGATTGATAGCTATTATTAGATATTCTGTGATAACTGATAAAACTCAGTGCTCAGTGATTTAGTAATTATAAGATTGTTTTGGTTGTGCTGTTTTGGTCATGCGCGTCCACAGAAATTTCTCTATGATGCGCGTCATATAATAATTTGTGGTATCCTGAAGAATTAGCGACGTATTTTTTTACGAAATGTTTATCATTTTAAGATTATGCGTGATTTATGTGCATGACATTTCTACTATAATACATTTGTAGTCATCATGTTTGAGGCTTACACTATGATTATGACGCATAATTGCCTGTAAAATAGGCTGAAGTGTCAACTTCACGGGATTGTTTACTACCCCCCCTCTCTTCATTCCCTTTACATCATTTATCACCCATCACGTGCTTCCTTTCGTTCCTTTATGTTTCAAAGTATTCGGCGACCGGTGACACTGGCACTGCCCTTCATAGTGTATTATGTTCGTCTATGACACTACTTTGGAATTAACTGCGTTGCTAAGGCGAGTTTACCAAATATTCTACTTGCAATTTTTTAAAAATTAGTTTTTCATATATTGGTGATATTTTATTCTCTTTACTTCATATCTAAAATTCTGAAAACAGGTCATATGATTAAATACTTTTTGTACTTTAATTATATGACTACTAAAGGCCTGATCTTGGGAGTTTAGTTTATTAGACTATTTTCTTTTTCAGGTGCACTTCTAATTTTCTTTCTCTCCTATAAATTTCATTGGGCAGAATCATGGTAAGTTACATGCATTATAAGTTCACATATTGTATTCATGTGGCTTTTATGTTACAAAGATGAATAAATTTGGTAATTATTTATAAGGACTATGCATAGGTTGTCCACCGCTGTGGTCTTGAGGTAGCGTGCTGCCTTGTCACGCAGCAGGCCCGGGTTCGATCCCCGGTCGGGGCAGTTTTTCTGGGTGAGGTTTTTATCGGGGTTTTTCCTCACCTGTAAGACAAATGTCAGGAAAACTTTAAGGCCCAAACGGTCCCGAAATCATATGGCTATCATCCTTATCATTATCATCCTTAACATTATCATTATCCTTCACCGGTGTGGAAAGCAATGGGAAACTACCACACCTACACAATTCCCTAGTAAAGCTGCAAGCATAGCATGAAACTGCTATGATTGCAGTGAAGGACCTGCCTTTGGGCAGAATTACTATGGATGGATGGATGCATAGGTTAAGGTTAATAGCATGTAATTTTCATAGAAAAACAATTGGAGATTTTAAGCGAGATGTCCTCGGCTCAACTATAGATTTAGATTAGTTCTCACTATGCTACACCATACAATATTCATATGACACTGTTACACTATTTACGTTTTCCATTTTTAACCATGTTTCCTACTATTTTAACGGTTTCCAACGATTCTTAAAAAATTGTTTACAATTGTTAAGTATTTATTTATATATGCGAAATCTCTCAATCATTTCTTATAAGTTCTGCAGAACCATAGTGAGCATGTGCAAGGCCTCGTTAACAAATGGCAGGACTATCTGTACTATCAATATGACCAACCTTCACAATAAGAAATTGCACTACTACTTTTTTATTTTGTTAGGTTAAGAAGGGATACATTAGTGTACACCGAAATAGTTAATAGTTTATTGGAATAATATGTAAGTGATTTACTTTGTTAAGTTATGAATTATGAGTTAGTGTATAGGGCCTATCCATTTTTGAAAGTGTGTTTGGAAATTTATTGGGATGGTTGGTAATACTTATTGCACAGCTAGATAGTCCTGCCATCTATGGAGCAAGTCAAAGAATAGTCAAATTTTAGTTTAAATTTTGGTTATGTTTTTAGACTTATATTTAAGTTGTATATTGTATTTTATTTATCGACACTGTTTAACAGCTCAGGTCATTAGCGTTAAAATTAAAGTTCAAATCTGGGTATAAAAGTACTGACAAATTTTCTTGAGAGGCCTATTTTATTTTAGGTTTAAGGTTATTTTTAAACTCAATAGCATGATAGGCCTAAAAGGCTCTTAACCTACCAGCTGGTTACTGCCTTCATATCCACATATGGCATTTACAGAGGTGATTGAACATCTTGCCAATGTAGGGGCGTGTTCAGCTTATCAGGTCCCTTAGCCATTTTAGTTGGTTTCCTCAACCTGGAACTGCTTGCTTATTGTAGCTACCCAAATGCCTCACAGTTGTGGGTGGGCAGCAGTCCATAGTCCATGAAAAACTTTACTTTTCATGACGACTCAGTCTATTATTATATCCGAATTATTTCTGTGTTTGTAAATCAATTCAAATAAAGAAACTATACTATGAAAATATTCAAAATTAGGATAAAAATCCAGTAGGCCTAAATGAAAATGGAACTTATAAGAAAAAAGCTACAAGTTATTAAATCTTTAAAAAATAATTGTGTAATTTGTTTTTAATTATTTTTATGTAAGTTTAATTTATCTTCATATATTAATTTGGGAATTTTATATTATGAGGTTTTCTTAATAAAAATCAATTGAATCGTGAATTCTTCTTATCTCATACATCTATGAGAGTCATGACAACAGCTGAGGATGGGAGTGATGACTCTTGCTACCGTGGTTCTCTGTTAAATAACATAGATGTATGAGGTAAGAAGAATTCATGATTCAATTGATTTTCATTAATTTATCTTAACTAATAGTGTGGAATTAATTTTTAGAATTTTGTTTTCAGATGCACATGAGTTACTGGTTTGGAAACAATGTTAACAATCTTCTATTTAAAGATTTCACTTTAACAACAGCAACAGGTAAATATTTACAGTACTTAAGTTGGGTTGGAGAACAATGACCAAAGTTCAAAGATAGAGCTGTGATTAATATATGCTTACATTATTTGATATATTTGTTACATATCCTTAATCAAATAAATTCCATGATTCTATAGGGCTAAGAGCTGAGTGTATCAATTGCAGAGGTTGAAAATCGGCATAGGAGTGATTTTCTCAACCTAGGTGTTACTTATAATTATACAAATCCTTCATGATACTATAGTCCAGCCGCTGAGACTCCAGCTCTGACGTTTTCACGACAGTGTTCCTGATATGGATAATTGTATTATTAAAGCAGCCCAAGAAGTGATTGGCAAACAAAATATTTGGAAAAGAAAACGAGGACTTAAAATATGGAATTCTGATATCGAAAACGCTATTCGTGAAAAACAAAAAAAACATATTGCATTTTCTTACAAAAAAATGATGAATCAAGACAAAAATATATACAGGCAAGGAATTATGCTAAATTGCTAGTGCAGAGAGCACATAGAGAGAGTTGGGAGAAATTTATAGGAGATGTTGAATATGATGTATATGGCAGGCAAGATTTTGCATTTAAAATACTAAGAAATCTAAATAAATCAGAGAAAGATACAGTCAATATAAATGTTATTGAACCAAAAGTATGGGTTGAACATTATAAAAAGTTATGGTTTAATGAGAATGAACAATCTCACACTCCAGTAGATAATACATTTGAAGGATGCGATTTAATCACATTGCATGAATTAGAAACATCAATAAGAAAATTGAAATGCAGAAAATCACCTGGGCCTGATAACATAAATGCAGAACTTTTGAAATACGGAGGTTTGTTATTAAAATTAAGATTATTACACATCTTTAATATGTGTTGGATAAACAAAGAAATTCCCAAAACATGGCTCATTGCAAATGTTATATCAATTTTTAAAAAAAGGAGACAGAAATAAAACAAGTAATTATAGAGGAATCAGTATTTTGAACTCTGTATATAAAATATATGCAGGGATATTACTTAATAGATTAAAACCAATAGCAGATGCATTGCTCTTAGAACAGAACGGTTTTAGACAAGGAAGGTCCTGCTCTGACAATATATTCACTATGAGACAGATAATAGAAAAGAGACGAGAATTCAGTTTACCCACATATTTAGCTTTCGTTGATCTTGAAAAAGCCTTTGATAAGGTGATAAGAAGAAAATTGTGGGAAATAATGAAGGCAAGAGGGTACCTGGCTCAACTTATAGAAGGAATAAAAAGTTTTTATAATGGAACGAAAATTATCCTTAATTTAGATAATTATTCCAGAGAAGAAATTTTAATAAATCAAGGAGTTCGACAAGGGTGTACATTATCACCTACATTGTTTAATATATATTTTGACGAGGTTATACGAAAATGGAAAAAATCAAGTCCAATAGGAATACAAATTAATAAGGAAATGTATATGAATATTTTAATGTATGCAGACGATCTGGTAATTATACAGAAGTCAGAGGATGATTTGCAAAGAGCCATTTACATGTTGAATCAATTAGGACTCTATTATAATCTCAAAGTCTCAACTTCAAAAACTAAAATTATGGCTTTTCAGGGCAAAGTGCCAGTCAGAGCAAAAATAGTGATCAATAATGAAATAATAGAACAGATAGCACACTTTAACTATCTTGGTTCAGATATAACATATAGCTATGATTGGGATATACATAATAAATTAAACCGATATCAAATGATGTGTGGCACCATAAGAAGAACCCTCCGAAAGACTCGAAGAGAAACTCAGCTCAGGTTTTATAAAATTATGGCTGTTCCTGTTCTTTTATATGGATCTGAATCTTGGGTACTTACAAAAAAAGATATCTCACACATTCAAGCCACTGAAATGAAATTTTTAAGATCCGTAAAAGGATGTACACACATGGATAGATTACACAATGAATCAATAAGAAATGAACTGGAGATATTTTCAATAGTTGATAAACTAGAAGAGCACAAATACCAATGGAAAGAACATTTAGACAGAATGGACAATACAAGATTACCCAAAAAGATCAACACCTACAAAACACATGGGAAAAGATCTTTGGGATGGCCAAGGAAACGATGGACTTGAGACCGGAACAGGTCACATTGACCTAATCCTGGAAAGGAAGAAGAAGAATAAGAAGAAGAAGAAGAAAATTAATGTTGGCACTGGCAGCCTGGATAGCAAACATGCTATCACACTATAGAGTTAGAGGTCCCGGGTTCATATCCTGGTTCAAGCATTAATTTTTCTTTTTGTGTCATATATATATAAACTACAAGACAGCGAGCTATATGATCTTTATGGGAAGCTATATGTAATAAGAACAATCAAGTCTTGTAGACTGCATCAATGGTTGGACCTACCGCTAACCAATCAGAAGGCAGATACAATTTACGAAGGAACGGACCGCGAAGAGAACACATCGCAGTGAACTGTATAAATAGGACAGGCAGTGGACAAAATTGCCAGTCTCAAGACAATCCTTGAGGGTGCTGGGCGCAGTCTCTGGCAAAACATCGGAGAACTTCAAGCCTCAAGATCACGGCCTACGAAATCTTCTTGAAGATCATCATAATAACTCTGGCCGTGAAAGCCTAAGTCAAGAACTGAACACTATTTGAAACAATATAAAACAATAAATACGTACTTGCTTCCATTTTATCACTAATTGGTCTGACGGCCTCCTGTAGTTTCAGCTAATAAACATTGCCCACACTGTTAACGTTAGTCAATTGTTTATAATGAACGCAAATATTTCCAATAAAAATGTTATTATTTTACTATTATTTATTATTTTGAAAACACCATCGTGCAAAAAATAATGTGCAACATACGTTTGTGTGAAGTTTTTTTACAGAATCTCTGAAATTAAAAACCTTGCTATTGCTCGGTTTTTAAACATTTTCCTCACTTCTGTAAAAACCTCTTCCTAACCTTGATCATAATATACTACTGAAACTGATTCCCAGTTATATGATACATGGAATAAAAATTTATATTCAGGTCTATTTTGAGATAAGTCAAGAATAATTTTCTTGTCAAAAATTTTTCATTTAAAATTTAGCTAAAAAAAGGGCATATTTTAAAATGAGAGTGAAAAATAAAGGTCTCCAATTAACAGACAATGAAGACATTAAATATATAAATATTTTAAAATAACTATATTTAAATAATGATTTGTGAGTAAACAGCTTAATTTTAATATTTAATTTTAGGAAGTGATATTTTGAGGTTATTTTAATTATATTATTTTTAGTCTGATCATCTTACCTCAATATTAATGTTGATTTGTTCTTGGACATGTTTCAAAACAATTCTGTTTTTTCGTCAGCTTGTCCAGATTGGTTTGATTTATGTTGCACACCCTGGATGTCGATGTCAGCTCCATCCTGTGGTTGGCCAAAGAGCCTCAACAAGGTTACGCTCTGTCGGTATTTCAAAATTCATAACTCAGTTTTTGTTCTTCTGAATATAGATTTTTTTCCCAAATAGTCAGCTCTTTTATATTTTCTAACTGTTTTAATAATTTAGTGTCTGAATTTATATCATGTTTTTCAGACCAAACATGAGCAGCAACTGCAGATTTTTCTATTTCCCCATTTTTAATATTTCTTGTGTGTTCTTTGGTTCTAATTTTTAGGTTTCTTCTTGTTTTTCCTATATATATCTTTTCACAACCCATGCATTCAATTAGATATATTCCTGACTTTTTATTTTTATCAGTTTTTTCATTTTTGTTGGTTTTTATTAGTTTATTTAAACTGTAGTTATTTTTCGGTGCTTAATTTTATTCGTTAAATAGTCTTAACAAATGCCACTCTTGATTTCCAAATTCTCTAGATAAATTTACTTTTCACTTCATGACTCATGAATTTATCGATAATTTGGAAATCACTCATGGCATTACTTATGAGTTATGATAATGCCTCATAAGTAATGTCTTTTTTTTAATTATTTAGAAATTAAACAACTCCTTAAAGTAGAGATAATCAAATTCTATGGCCTTGAGCCATAGTTCAGTGAGGTTTATTATCCCATGGTGGTACCAGTCTCTAGTTTTTGATACAAATAATTTGTTGAGACCCACTTCTGCAGTTTCAATGTTTTCAAAATTTCACACAAGAAATGGGTCATGGATCAAAACAAATGGTAATCTGAAGGTGCAAGATCAGGGCTATAATGTTGGTGTGATAGCATTTCATTTCCTCCCAATTCCTGAATTTTTGTCTTAGTTGTTCATGTTCAGTATGGGGTCTCACATTGTCCTCTTTCAGTTACTGGGAGCATCTGAAAATTTCATGAACTTATACCAATTGTTAAGAAGAAAGATCCTCATCGACTGCATGCCCCTTTGAAACAAACTCACAATGAATCATACCTTCCGAATTGATCCAGACACACAAAATTACGTTAAAAATCGACATTACTTATGAAACAACCTAATATTTTTTTCTAATAGCAGTGGCGTGCATTCAACCCCAGCTACCCCAGCACTGCTGGGGTAATTAGTATATTAATAATTTTGAATTAAAAAAAAATTGCCAAATTCCATTCTAATCAATTATGCATGAACATAAAAATTAAAAATTCCTGCCTCGCCAGCAGACATGTATCGCATTCGGTTTGACAGAGGCTTTTGCGTATTTACATTATCTCCATAGAGAAACACATAGCGCTGCATGCAAATACATTAGTCTCTACTCAAATTACTTCCAATCACTGGTGAGCTGACTCACCTTGAGCAATTGCTGAGATCGAATTAACGGCCGACTTACCGGTCTTGCATGAAAGTTGACGTTTTCGTAATATTGGCAACGAATTACCCAGAATTCTCAGCGATAAAACCACTTCCGTTATTTTTGTCTGCTATAGAGGAATGCATTTACGCTTGCATCCTGCAAATAATACCGTATACAACAACGTCTGCATCGCGCAATATTACGCCGATTCTCCTGTTCTTCCAGTTGAATTCTTTGGTAGACTCTATCAAATTCCTCTTCTCCGTGTATACTGAAAACATGATCGAAGTCTTCAAGGTCCAACATCTTGGATAAAGCTGCAAAGGTTTCAAACTACATCGGTTCCCATTGGTTCCCTTTGGGATTTTCACGATAAGTTTCTATCTTGAGCTATGATCTTAAGGTACCTCGTCAGGTAGCTTACAATTATTATCGCATGAATAGATTTCTGAGTAAGCAAAATGTATTTGGATAAATCTTTCTCAGCAGAGAACGCCTTTTACTGTCTAATGCGTTCAAACATTCGACCCAGTGTTTCCTCTATGTTATCCCCAACAATACCAGCTATTGTGCTACAGATGAATCCATGCAAGCCTTGGTGCAAGCAAATTGCATTACTGCCTGCTACATCCAGCAATAATCCACTAGATGAAGCTTGTGTCTTATTCCATTGTTCCATTGACTTTTTATTGAATACTAGCTAGCTGTACCCAGTTAATGTCACAACTCGAATAAGAATATATTTGATGAAAAGGGTTGCAAAGGATAGTGAAGTGCATTCCATAACCTCTCCTATCCAAATCTCAACCTCAACCTGCTCGTGGTGCAACCTGCTTTTACAAATGAGGCTATGAGGACCGAGTAATGGCGGTATAACCATATCATCAGAAATAGAGGAAATGCTATTTCAACACTTATGCTGGCATGCCACGGCGTGGAAATGGTCCACAAATGGTGCTTGTGAGAATGGTCGGTGGATACAAAAAATATATATCTTCCCGGCAAGGTCCGATGGACCCATTAACCAACAGCATGTGTGGCCCTCCAGTCATACTGGGGGTTTATGTGAGTGGGTGATGTAACCACCATTACAAATAAAAAATTGGTGCCCACTTAAAAAACGGTTACATTTATGCTGAACAATGGCAAATCCTTCAGACAAATTTTCCGGAGGTAAAACAGTCCCCTTTTCAGATCTCCGGGTGGGGACACCTGCAGGACATCATACACAGAACATTTTCTAATGGCTTCATTGCCAAGGCCCAGTATTTGAAAACAACAACAACATATTTGATGAAAAAAACATGATTGGTTGGAAAGTGCCAATTCTCAATAATACAATTTTTTGAAATAACATTTCTAAAATTATAATATTTAATTTATGCTAGTTACATTTTTACAAAATACAATAAATAAAATTATACAGTATGTTTTGTCAGCTATAGCAACCTGTTAATTTAAGAAGCTTTATTTATATTGTATAACTGAATAACAATTGGATTAAGAATTAAATTAATGTTTTTATTACCTCACCTCATATCCTTTTTCTTCTATACTGCAGTTTCGGAGCTTATCTCCATCGTCAGTAGCCTCTGGTCGACCGATAGAAGTAAGAAGGAAACCGCCAAGAAACGACATAACACCGGTCAACCAGAGGCTACTGACGATGGAGATAAGCTCCGAAACTGCAGTATAGAAGAAAAAAGAAAAAGGATATGAGGTGAGGTAATAAAAACATTAATTTAATTCTTAAATTAAACCTCATAGTGTTCTTTCCCTGTGAAAGTTAAATAAACAATTGGATTATTATGAACATAATATATATAGCTATTATTTATGGAAAGCAACAGTTGAATTTAATATCGGCATTGAGTTCATTCAAACGCATAATTATTACATTTTTATGAGTTACTGATGAATGTGATTTGTCAATTTAGTAAAAATGAATGTAAGTGACTGTAAAATTTACAAACGAGACCATTTTCGTGTAGCAGACCTTTCAACAAGAAAAATGACCTTGCACAACAGGGTAGGCCAACTCCAGATTTACCGGATCTAAAGAAAAAAAATTACAAGGCATTTTAGTATCATACCATTTGTAAACTGAATAATTTGGAATGAAAGTTCTTACAAACTATAAGTCATATTTTCTCATCATACAGCTGGGGTAATTGATCTGACCACCGCTCGCCACTGTCTAATAGTATGATTTTTTTTACAGGTTTAATTGTAACATGCTTTGCATTATGTGCCCTTGGTATTCTGTTGGAAGTAATAAAAGTACATCAGGCTTCTTTGATCCAGAAGAATATAGATGAGAATGAGCATTGCCGTTCACACAGATGTTCAAGTGAGACAGACTCTTTAATCCCTATAGATGCTGAAGTTGAAAGGCGTTCTGCAAGAAATAAACTCAGGTAATGTATATTATTATATGGGTGCGAAACATGGACTCTTACTTTAAGGGAGGAAAGGAGATTACGAGTATTTGAGAATAAAGTACTTGGGAAAATTTTTGGACCAAAGAGAGATGAACAGACAGGTGAATGGAGAAGACTACATAACAATGAACTACATGGTCTTTATAGGAAGCCGGATATAATAAGAACAGTTAAGTCTCTAGACTGCGATGGGCAGGACATGTTGCACGTATGGGGAATGAAAGACTTGCATGAAAGTGTCTTGTAGGAAAGCCAGAGGGAAAACACCCAGTTGGTAGACCAAGAATGAGGTGGGAGAATAACATTAACTATGATTTGGGGGAGGTGGATTATACAGGGAATGATTGGAAAGCATTAGCTCAGGATAGGGATGTATGGAGAGCTTATGTCCGTGCGGCCATGAACCTACAGGTTCGATAGTGCCAGTGAGTAAGTAAGTAAGTAATGTTTTTTATTATTCATTTCATACACCTCAATGTTGGATAAATCATATTTGAAGGAAAAATTATACGCTCAGACTGGGGCTTGAACCTAGGACCTTTGGCTTTTCAGTCCAATACTCTACCGACTGAGCTACTTGAGCAAGTTCCAATCTAGATGCAAATTTTTCTCTTATATACGCTGTTAATTCATTAATAATATAAAACTATTTCATAAATTCATTAATTAATATAAAAAGTCAGGTAAGTTTAATAATATTTTATCACTAGTACTGAATATCTTTCAATTTTGGCCAATATCTACAGAGATTCAACATCATAGAAAATGCAAAAGCTGTAATTGTGGAATTAGCAATCAAAGTGTAGAGCATATTATATTTGATTGTCCATTGTTCTGGAATGAAAGATTTGAAATTATATGTCTTCTAAATATCGCCTGTTTAAGTAAACCACCCATTACAGAAGTGATTATGACAGAAAAGAACTACAGAATTTTTAATGCTTTTATAAATAAAATTCATAAAAAAACTTTAATTTTAGATAAAAGAAAAAATTATATAACGACACAAATTTGACATAATATAACCCTAATATACCTTAGGTGAAATAGGGTTTATATGTTTTGGATAATAAAAAAAATATCTTTCAAGGAAACTGTCAACCATTGCATGACAAACCTACCTTGAAATTTCTCCCAGAGAAATGTTATATACTGAGGACATGTCCAAAAAAAAAAAATATCTGTCGCTTTTAACTGCAAGGCACTAAAATCTCTCATGTAAACTATAGGGAAGTAATACAACTCCTGAATTGGCAGATTGGATAACCCTCACAACCTGCCATCTGTGCCCTGTCTTACCTCACTGCACTCTTTTATATTCGTGCAGGGAATCCATCAGCTTCTCACAGTGGGTTACCATTGCTGGATTTTGGCTTTGATTTCTGTGTCTTACAGTTAAAAACAGCATATAATTTTTTGGACACTGCCTCGGTATATCATAGTTCTTCTCTGAAAGAAATTTAAAGGTAGATTTCGGCATGCAATGGTTGATAATTTCCATGTTAGCGTAAAATGCTACTAAATGATTTATGCTATCAAACATATATATGAATTAAATTATCATAAGAATCTTAACCTCATTTTGGTCTAAACTGTAATTAGTTATTTCCAACTTCTGCAATTGTGACAATCCTTGTACAGTAAAACCTGTCTTAGCAGGAACCTTTATAAGAAGAAAACCTGTAGAGACGGAAAAAAATCTCCAGAACGGTACAATTTTATATGTGAAATCGTCCTGTATAAGCCAGAAACCTTCATAATGCGGAAATGGAATGGTTTTTAAAATATCAATAGTTAATTTTTACCTCAATAAGACGGAAAATTATTCTTAAGCACATTCTAAATACGGTATTAATGACCACAATTCTGCATATAATGCTTTCTGCATTATATCGTTTTTACCTTCTTGTATTGTTATTGTATTGTGGGGATACCCTTGCTTATGTGTGACAGCGGGGAATCCCTTGCTTTTTCTTGCCGTTTTCCTTACCTGCGAGGGAGTTGGGAAACTCTTCAGTCTTCCTATAGTTGAGTTCCTTCTCGCTTTTGTGTAATAAAGGTGTTTTGTATTGTCGTGCAAACTGAACTGTGTTACATACACTATTTTGTCTGTATTTCAGTCAATACGTTACATATTTGAAGTGTGCATATAAAACCCTTAAACTGTGTGAGAAAATTCAAGCTGTAATTTGGGAACCCTTTATAAGAAGGAAAACTGCCAAGATGGAAATATATTTAAGAAACCATCATGTTCCTTCATAGACAGGTTTTACTGTAATAGAAACTTGGGGTACTCTTGTTATAATTTGTTTACTTTTTTTTTTCATTCTTAAATTTTTAAAAATAAATTCTGATTTGAAATATATGTATGAAAAATATGAAGATCCAGTAGTAAGCAAAACTGTAAGAGTTAGATAAACAAATGATTATATAACTTTGTAGCCTTTCATGGCCACTATCTTAATTCTTGAAATCGTCTTTTGGGCTGAATGATCATGGTTCAGTGTTTATACAACTTGACATTTCATCTACTGCTGCAGTAGACATCCACAGGAATCTGTGCCAGCCCTCTGTGAACTCCTCAGCTGACGGCTACATACTGCTTGGATGCTGGAAACAGTCACACTATTTATAGACAATCACCTAGTGACGTCATTCTCTATGCAATCCTTGATGGGAGAACTGTCTTTTGATTGGCAGGCATTGGAAGTAATGGAGTTTGTTATTGGCTTGGTTTTTTAATCCAAATTTTATTGATCTTTCTTGTTTCTTTCTCACCAGCCAATCAAAAGACAGTTCTCCTGTCACAGACTGCATAGAGAATGACATCACTAGGTAACTGTATATAAATACTGCAAGAGTTTCCAGCGTTCAATCAGTCTGCAGCCATCAGCTGGGGAGTTCACAGAGGACAGGTATAATCTCATGAGGATGTCTACCGCAGCAGTAGACAAAATGTCAAGTTGTATAAGCTTTGGACCATGGCCATTCAGTCCAAAAAACAATTTTAAGAATAAAAAAAAATTAATATATTAGAAATTAATTTAAAATTGAAAATGTTGTCAAATAGTCAAAAGAAGAAAGTAGATCTGGAAACAATACGCAGGAATAAATGGATAGGAATAGAAAAAAACTCATGGTGCGACAGGCCTAGAAAGCCCTTGGCCCACCAGCCGGCTGCTGACCTTACATCCACATGTGTCAATCACATGTGTCATCCAGCCAGTGTAGGGGTGACATGTGGTCAGCATGTTGAGTCCCCCAGCTGTTATAGCTGGTTTTCTCAACCTGGAGCCACTACTTATTATAGCTACCCAAATGCCTCACAATGCTGGATGGACACCAGTCCCATACTGGAAGAAATACCATGAGAAAATTTCTTCCCCATGGAGACTCGAACCAGCGCAAGTCCCATAGCTCTGCGCCAAGGCTTCCTACCTTAACCACTCGGCTATAGCGCGGGACAGATAGGAATAGACTGGCTTAAATATGTGTGCCTGGACAACCTTGAGAGAGAAGTCTACTTAGACAACTGCCTGTCAGATGGGATCAGACCAACTTATTCTGCCTGAAGCTTGTGAAACAGGGAATTCTCTAGTCAAATCCAACAAAAGAAGAAGAAAAATTAAATGCAGCTGCAGGCTGTGAAAGTGATGCTGTTTTCCATGGCTCTTCCTCTCCCTGTAAGAAGTACTCATGACCTACAACTGTAATAACCTTCCACCTCCTATATTTATATATATTTGTGCTTACTTCTGGTTCCGAGGTTTGTGGGTTCAAACCTGGCAGGGTTGATGGATATATAAGTGTGCAAAATTCCTTAACATACTTCCTTAAAAAAATAAGTAAAACCATGATTACCATGTTATAGATTTATGGGTTGTAAAAGTCTCAGGTAAGAAGTAAACCTCTAAGAAAAATTTACCGACCTTTATAATCCAACATTGAATTCTAAAGTAATAATTAATTAATTAGAACTTGATTTATCCACACTGGCTGGAACCAGATGTCATCCGGATTAATAAAAATCTGGGTAATCTGGAATATGGAGCAAGTTTGTATTGTGTCATTTTGGTACATTGTTTACATGCAGCACTATTGCATATGGATTTTGCTAGCACTGTATATACCCCATATGTCCTTCGTGGAGATGTGGGTGCCCCCCTAGTGGGATTTCTTAACCAAGACTAATTTAATTAAGCTTATTTTCCTACAGATGTCATTGAGTGATATATGGTCAGCGCATTGCCTCAATAAGACATTTAGTAGTCTACTAAGGTTTTACTTGGATGGGGAAACTCAGTTAAATTTTGCTCAGAGGCACTAATTTAGGCTTGAGGTTCTTACGACCCCAGAAATCTTCAGACTTATTCCTTTGACTTTTCTTCTTCTTCTTCTTCCTCTTCTTCACGGTTTAAGCTTATTTATAGCCTGTTCCGGCTCCAAATTGCTGCTCTTTCCATCTTTTCCTTGGTCTTCCCAAACTTCTTCTTCCTTGTGGTGAATAGTTGTATGCTGCTTTTGGTATTCTATTCTCAGTCATCCTTGCCAAATGCTCTTTTCAGTTTGTTCTGTATTTCTCTACTGTTGTGTTTAATTCCTCTACTTTTAGTTGTTGTCTTATTTCAGCGTTATGTTTTTTGTCTGTTCTTTGATATCCCCTTTGACTTGTCCATCCTAAAAATACATTGATCCTGGTTGGATTTAACCCTTTAGGTGCCATGAGCTGATTAGATTGGTTCTGATGCTTCTGTCCATTACCTGCCAGATACTATACTCAAACTACTTGTAAAGTCAATAACATCGGCGGATACAATTTAAATCTTTAACACAAGAGATTTTACCTGTGGCATGCAGAGGGTTAAACTAGAGACAAGGAACAAAAACTTTTGACCACCGCAACCAACAAGAATTTCACTAGCATTAATTCACAGGCTATAAATGTGGTGTGTTTCCTATTAAGGTCTTCTTGTTAAAGAAGCTACTAGAGGCATAGTGGAATGAAAATTTCATACCTCAGCATGTGAGAATTCATATAATAAAGGAGATAAATAATAATCATCATCATCATCCATGCAAGTATTAGGCCGTGTGGCCTGTTACGGTCTCAAAGAGGAATTTTCCATCCAGTGCTTTTTTGGACGTCCCAGCGATCTTTTGCCTTGGGGGCAGTAGTGAAGTATGGCTTTTGGAATTCTATGAGACGGCATTCGTTGAAGATGGGCTTTCCAGTTGTTCTGGTAGTTTTCTATATGGTGAAGAATGGGTTCTACATCCAACTCTTCCATAATTTCCTCATTTCTTTTATGGTCCCATTTTGTGTAATCTGTTGTACGGCGCATAAATCACATCTCATTTGCTTTTATTCTGCTTTCATCTCCTCTTCATATTGTCCATGCTTCACTACCATATCTTAGTACTGGTCTTGCGAGAACCTTTTGAAGCCGTAATCTTGTGTTCTTCTGTACTAAAGATGGTTTCATTATACTGTTAATTATCCCCGTTGTTTTTGTAAAATTTGTGATTTTCTTTGATATATCAGCTTCATCTTGAAATGTTAAATTATAACCGAAATAATTAAATTTGTTTACTCGTTCTAAAATTTCATCATCCAAAACAATTTTGCTAGGTATAGGGTATTTCCCACAAAAGGTCATCACTTTAGTTTTCTTTGTATTGATTTCCATATTGTACCCGGGGTTGCACAGTTAGTCCAAAAGCATTCAAGACTGAAAGTGTATAAAACACTGGCTCTTCCAACTCTTTTGTATGGTAGCGAAGTATGGACGTTGAAACAGAAGGATATACAGAGACTTAGATCTGCTGAAATGAGATATCTTCGGAGGACTGCAGGATACACACTACTAGATCACAAAAAAAATGAAGACATCTTAGAAGAATTACACATGGAATCTTTAGAAAACAAAATTTCTGATTATAAGTCAAGATGGATACAACATGTTCATCGAATGGAAGATCACAGAATACCCAAACTAATGTTAAGATATCAACCTGCAGGAAGAAGAAGACCAGGACGTCCACTCAAAAGACTTCTGGATGGTGTTTCTCTTGAGGCCGAAACAGGTCAACAAATGGCCTAAATTCGTGAATGTACTATGATGATGATGATGATGGTGGTTGCAAGGGATAGTGACGTGCATTTCATCACTTCTCCTATCCAAATCTCATCCTCAACCTGCTTGTGATGCAACCTGCTATTACAAATGAGGCTCTGAAGACCGAGTACTGGCGGTATAACCACATCACCTTAATGTAGAGGAAATGCTACATTAGTGGGAATCCCACAATAATACCCCTCTGGGCCAGCAACCCATTGGGCGAAAAAATTTACATTTGCTTTCAAGTCTCAAACCAAGCCTCGGATGATTCAGACAGATCAACCTATTGACGACCTTTGCGAGAATAAGGATACGACTTGGAAGAAGGAAAATATTTTAAAATTTGCAACCTGGAATGTACAGGGAATTTCCCATAAAGAGGATCAATTAGAGATGAATAATATGCATTTGAATTGGAATGCCTGGTAGCTTAGAGGATAGAGTGCCGATGTACAGAACCAGAAAAATCGGGTTCAAATCACGATTCAGGTGTATATTTTTCTTAAGTTATGTAGATAGGAAATAGCACTATGAGGTTTTTTAATATTGTTTATTTTTTATTTCACTCACCTCAAAGGATGTGACGAAACCCTGGGTTTGCTAGGAGTTATGAAGTATGAGGTGAGTGAAATAAAAAATAAACAGTATATTTTTCTCTTCAAATAAAATCTGCCAAAGTTGTTTCTGTTTGACATTCTTCTCAATATTTAAATCACAAAGGAAAACTGACATCAGGTAAAAAAATACATTTCACACTTGGAGGGAATGAATTTACAGAAAGAATCTGAAATCAATCTGGATTAAGACGGGTGGATAAATGAGGTTCTATTGTATACATACACATGCATGTAGTTAATAATAAATACTTCTGGGAGTTCAAAGATTGATGCTTCAACAGATTGATACACAGAAAGAGATGACTCATATCAACAGATACAGAATTTCTTCTCAAGTTTAGTACTTTCCTGAGAGGTATTTGATATGTGTCCCTTGTGATGGATTAGATATTATATTTACCCAAAGATTAAAATCTGAGCATTTGTGTACTTCCCTTGTGTATTAAGATTCTAAATTATACTTTGATTTTACAGGTTGATATTGATGCTGAAAAAGACATTCCTTTATGGATTACAGATTGTTTTGTCTTACATACTCATGCTGTGTGTAATGACATACAATGGGTATTTCACGATAGCTGTCGCTCTTGGTGCAAGTGTGGGCTATCTTGTATGTGGTCCATATCTACTTGAAGCCATTGTGAAAAATACAGAATTTATGCGTCCAAAGAAAGAATGTAGAACTTGTTTAGGTAAGTTAAATTACTTATATTTTTTCATAATGTGTTTCATTAAAAAATTTATGGTCTTACAAAACGGTTAGAAAATGGAACATTACAGTACTTAATAAATTACAATAGGAAGTAACAATACAAAGTTGTTCTTGTTAATAAATAAGGAATCTGAAGTCATCTTACCTCATAACTCATGTTCTATTTGAACATGTTTCAATATGCCATGCATACCATCATCAGCTTTTCCAGACTGTTGAACATAAAATTCACCTTAATAATTATGTTTTAAAGGCCATACTCCCTTTTAGTGCTTCTATTCACTCTTAGTTTTATGAGGGTAATTTAGCTTGATGTACAGTGGCCCCCTGTCATTCTGCCACGCGAGTCATCTTTTGAAGAATCATGTCACTCTCTCAAATTGAATTGTAAAGAATCACTGTTTTCATAAAGTTTCAAATTCACGGATGATTCTGTAACTTCTTACTTATATTGATTGCTAATAGTACTTTATGTAAACAAATAACAGAGACTATTTAACTCATGCCCCAATGACCAATCACGTTACAATGATTTTTTATTTACAACCAATCATAGTCGTGTTTCGCCTAGAATTTACCAACTAAAGTTTATCATAATAAAGGAAGCACCTCCTTTTTAACATTCTGAATAGGTCATAGCATTATTTTGTGATTACCGACTCATTAAGAAACTGTATATATAGTGCATGAATGTCAACACATACTGCATGCAGGAGTTAATATAAAAACATTTGTAGCAATTGATTATACCACCAAAAAAAGAAACCATTATTTGCACTTTCTTAAATGTATTTTTTCCCAGAAAAATATAATTGTCATATTTACATCATAAGGACATCAGAAATGAATTAATAAACAGTTTGATGTGTTTAATTTTTTCTCCACTAGAATGCGTTCTTACAATATTGCATTCCTTTGGCAATAAATAATATGATCTGGTTGCAGTGACGAACAAAAGAAGCAAATGAAGCATACCAATCGTTTCTCATTTGTTTTTCAAACATCGCTGTTTACATTAAATATATAAATATTTTAAAATAACTATATTTAAATAATGATTTGTGAGTAAACAGCTTCATTTTATTCGTTGAATAGTCCTAACAAATGCCATTCTTGATTTCCAAATTATCTAAATAAATTCACTCCTCACTTCGTGAGTCGTGAATTTATCGATAATTTAGAAATCACTTGTGGCATTATTTATGATAATTTACCTTGTAATGCTTCTTTAGACATATATATATATATATATATATATATTTTTTTTTTTAAATATTGCATGTGTTTTGACAGCTTTCTGAGATGTCATCAGGTGGCAGTCTATATTTAAACACAAACATGAGAGATGTCAAATATCTTAAAGGAAGTCGATAATTATCTTAATTTTTTTCTGTGATGTCCACTTTTACATGGAATTTACTTATAAGTTTGCTGCATGTGCATTTTAATAGCTTGAGTTTGCCATGATAGCACAGCTAGTAACATACCTGTCTACTGATTTGCTGTCTAGGTTTGATTACTGGAATCAAATTTTAATTGTAAAGTTTCAAATCTCAGGGTCAAGAGGATTGGTGGTATACAATTTTTAATTGCTAAATTGTGTACTAGATACCTAGATTCAATTCACAATCCCTCCTTATAGTAAATAAATTGAAAAGGCAAATGGTACTATTGATAGCATTTCGTCTGTTGGAAGGGGACATTAAATGTTAAGTCTGGCATTCCTCTGGTGCTTTTTGACAGAAATTGGTTATTTTCCAGTCCCAGATTTTGCTTTTTCCCTTCTCTTCATCTTTTCTCGCACAACATACATACACTATACACATATTTATATATGCTGAACTTTTATAGGAAGAAATCACTATGAGGTCTAATTTAAGTTTAAATTAAAATGCTTGATACCTCTCCTCATAACCAGCCTTCTAAGCAGATCATGATTTCAAGGCCTTGGCGGCTTCATCTTTAGTATAATCTTATCGACTGATGTTATTACTTATTTTAGGAATTCTCACTATGAGCTATATTCGTTAAGGTAGACATTTTTCTATCCCTCACCTCCATAGAAAACTATGCTTGCCGCGAAACTAGTTTATAGTCAAATAAGAACAATATGAAGGTGCTTCATCAGAAGAACCACTGTTCTTCCAACAGAATGGGAAGAAGTCTGCTCAGTAGTTCTTCTGATCGACATAACATCAGTCTACAAGAAAGCACTGAAGATGAAGCCGCCAAGGCTTTGAAATTGCGATCTACTTAGAAGACTGGATATGAGGAGAGGTTTTAATTTAAACTTAGATATGCATTCATTCTATACTTGCCTCTGTACACAATACAAATGTGCATAATCTACATAATGTTGACTTCTTAGGAACTAACATTATGAGAAAATTTTTCTCTTCAAATATAATTTATCTTTCAGTGAGAAATGTTAAATCAATAATAAAAACATCATTAGAAGCCTTACTAGCTTTATAAAGTAATGTTAAATTCCCAATAAATGTCTTCTTAACTAAGAAGCCGCCATTTGCAAAGATAGAAGCAATGGTTTCAAAAGCATTTGGCGATAGGGAATTACAACATATATAAGAGAAAAATTTGCGTCTAGATCGTAACTCGCCTCGGTAGCTCAGTTGGTAGAGCGCTTGGCCCGGAAAGCCAAGGGTCCCGGGTTCGAGTCTCGGTCTAGGCGAAAATTTTTCTCTTCAAATATTATGAGATATTACTTATTTTAGGAATTCTCACTATGAGGTATATTCTATCTTAATTATGAGATATTATTTATTTAAGGAAAATTGTATCACCTCATATCCTTCTTATTATTAATAATTATTATTAATGAGAAGAAGGATATGAGGTGAGGTGATACAATTTTTCTTTAACCACATAATGGTATCTGTCAAAGTGATGGATAAATTAAAATAGACCACATTAACATTGCCGCACACTTGGCACCTTTAAGTCACGCTTATACACTTACCTGTTGTCTAATAATTAATTTTTCTCTATTTATTTAATTTTATACTATGTCATTAATCTTTTCCTCGTTTTTTATATATCTTGTACATATTATATATTTAATTCGTTAAATTTAGAGTAAATCAAAATACATTATAAATATTAATTGTATTGTATTCATAACTTGTAATCGTTTATATATATATTGTAATTTAGATTTAAGACTTTTCTTTTGTATTTTTTTTAAACCTGGTTGAATGGTAGACAAGGCCTTAAGGCCTTAACTCTGCCAGGTAAAATAAAGCTATTATTATTATTATTATTATTATTAACACCATTTATTTCTCTAATGCGAAATTTAAAGCATTAAAAATGAAATTGGGAGGCAATGGAACATATATATACACATAATGTTGAGTGATTCTGGGCTTTGAGGCCGTGGTCCATTTCTGGTGTTCCTGCCAGACTTTTCTCCCTCAGCTGCGGAGGGCATCTTCAGTGGCGAGTACTTCTAGGTGTTATTTCCTGGTCGGAGGCTCTGACCAGGAAACAACACCTAGAAGTATTCGCCACTGAAGATGCCCTCCGCAGCTGAGGGAGAAAAGTCTGGTAGGAACACCAGTAATGAACCACAGCCTCAAAGCCCGGAATCACTCATTATGATTACCGGCTGTGAAAGCCTCCATTCAATTATATATATATATATATATATATATATATATATATATATATATAGTCCATCGCTGTGGTCTCGAGGTAGCGTGCTGCCTTGTCACGCAGCGGGCCCAGGTTCGATCCCCGGTCGGGGCAGTTTTTCTGGGTGAGGTTTTTATTGGGGTTTTTCCTCACCTGTAAGACAAATGTCAGGAAAACTTTAAGGCCCAAATGGTCCCCGAAATCATATGGCCATCATCCTTATCATTATCATCCTTACCATTATCATCATCATCCTTCACCGGTGTGGAAAGGAACGGGAAGCTACCACACCTATAATATCCTAGTAAAGCTGCAAGCATAGCATGAAAATGCTATGATTGCAGTGAAGGACCTGCCTTCGGGCAGAATTACTATGGATGGATATATATATACACACACACTTTAACTTCATGGAAGTATATTTATGCTTAAATGTTGTCACAACTATTGGACTGAGAGGGTGGACTGCTGATGATTGCATTAGCAAGATTCTTTCTTCTTTGTGAATGTAGTTATAATCCACTTTACATTTTGCAGAAACTGTTAGAAGCAGAGAGGTCATAGCACAAGCAACACCAGCACCTCTTCCTGATCTACCAGAAGGGATGGTTCATTGTGCAGTACCATTACCAGAACAGGAAATGCCACAGTGTTGTCGCAAGGAACTTGCACAAATTCACGTAGCTGACGCCTAATAATTTCTTTATTATGATAAGTAGGCCTATACATTGTTGCACTAAACCATTTTTGTAATTTTACACAATGAATTTTTAGTAATTTTATGCAATGAATGAGATGTAGGCCTATTATTTTTTTTTATATATGGTTAGAATTTAATCTGAGAAATCATCTTAAATTTTAATTATTAGTGCCAAGAAATTACTTCTATCATGAAGTAATATTTTAAAGATCTTAAAAGAGTTTATCCAGGGTTGAAGTAATATAAATGTGCATATTTTATGTACAAATTGCTTGGGGTAAATACATTCGTAATCTCTTGTAGGCTTTGGATTGGAAATGTACAGCTTTTTCTTAAATACTATTATCTGGAAGATTATTTGTGCATTTCTTTCTATCCTGATTTTCACACAGTACATAAGAAACATAAAATTAAACCAATTTTCCATTTGATATTTTCTGATAATATAAGCAATGTGTGACTGCATAATGTTTTAAAAATAAATTAATTTTGTCTTTTTTAATTTGTTTTAAAAGTGGTTATGGAATTGAAAAATATTAAAGGAAAATTGTTCCATTACATGTCTCCTGTGGATTTTGAGAATATCTGGTCAATATGATCATTATAAATGAATACATGCATTTTGTGTATATTTACAAGGAATTTACATTTATATTACTTCAATTCTGTATTTCAAATAAATATGAGGACATGCCAAAGATAATAAACAAAAAAGTTATTAAGTGTAGCTTCCATGCATTGTTATGAGCTATCTCACCAGTCACTGACTGATAATATAGTTTTTCATTTAGAATATTTTATATCTCAAATCAAATTGGTTTCTTATCTTGGATCATTTGAATGAGAGATAGAACTTGTGAGGATAAGAAATTTCTCTAGGAGACTTATTGATTAAAACACCTGTTAGAATATGACATTATTTAAAAAAAAAATTATTACTGATACAAACCTGGCAGCTTCTTGGCCCTGGGGTCAACTTACTTTCTGACTGAAATGAGTACCAGAAGTTTAAGATTAAAATAAAATGCTTCATACCTCACCTCATATCCAGTCTTCTGATTAGACCGTGGTTTTAAAGCCTGGGCAGCTTCATCTTCAGTAATACCTAATCGACTGATGTTAGGTCGATCAGAAGAACTACTTCTTCTTCCCTCTCAGAAGTTTGTTCTGGGAGTAAAGGCTGCTGTCATACAGGACTGAAAACTCAGCATAACATCTCATGCTGATTGTCTAGAAAGATTGGAGATTTAATCTCCTACTACCTCAAGGGCCTGTAGTGGGATTACTTTTATCTTGTATCTTACAGAAACATAATTTCTGATTCATCTGATTTTTTGTCCCATTTTAGCAGAACATGTTTGTAACAACTCTGACTGTACACAGGAATAATATCTTATTATTCTTCTACAGCTGAGGAGTGATGACACATGTCCATTGTGTATGCTTTTGTAATACATTTTGATTGAGCAAGCATTTTGAGATTCATATTGTATTTAAAGTCATTGATAACTTTTAGTTATGCATTCATGAATATACCAACTAATGTGGAATCTGCATGCATGATCACCTTTAGATATTCTCCTGTATATTTAATTGTTCATATGTAATATACATTACACTAATAAGCCTTCTCAGGCTGATTTTGGTCTGTAGAGATATCATTCTTATCTGGTGTATCAGCTTCACACTCTAATAAAACTATATTATGAATTAGAAGTATTAATGGCAGCATCAGAAAATGCTCTACAACAATTCCTTTATACTTTAAATAATATCTCTCTAAAATACAATTTAAGAATATCTACATATAAAACAAAAATATTAGCTCTGAAAGGAAAATGTGCAATAAGAACAAAAATAGTGATAAATAATGTAATTATAGACCAAGTTCAGAATTTTAGTTTTTGGGATGTCATTTAGGTTGTTGTTGTTTTCAAATGCTGAGCCTTGGCACCGAAGCCATTAGCGTTCTTGCTCTCCATTTAGGTAATGACAGGAATTTAGATAAACACATTAAAATACAACATTTCAATTATCTATGTGGCACAATTAAACATACTTTATTGAATAAATCTAGAAAAGAAACTATTTAAAAATTTTACAAAGTATTGGCAGTTCCATCTCTTATCTATGGATGTGAAACCTGGACATTAACAAAGGTAGATAGTAAACAAATAGAGGCTACAGAAATGAAGATGTTGAGAGCAATAGCAAGATACCAAAGGACCGATAAAAAGAAAAACGAAGATATAAGAACAGAACTTAATATATTTAATCTCTGTGAAAGAATAAAATACTATCAAAATGCTTACTTACGAATGAATGAACAGCACATACCAAGAAGAATGTATAATTATAAACTAAAAGGGAGAAGATTGTTGGGAGGAACCATTGAAGAGAGGGAAGGACCAATTTGACCCTATAATGAGATCGGAACAGGTCATTGGGCTTAATCCTTGTTGTGTTGATGATGATGATGATGATGATGAATTAGAAGTATACTGTAAATCCAAAATGTATCTCCTTGTTTCAGCGTTATTGTAACCCACTTCTGAGTTTGGGGCGGAGTTACGCTGCCCTGATGATACACGATAAGTGATGATGATGGTAAAGATGCACCAGGAGAGGCCTTAATCCTAAACTTAATCTAATAGGCGAATATGATAATGATGGCCATATGATGTTCTGTGCCTGTTTGGGCCTTAAAATTTACTGACATTTTTCTAACAGGTGGAAAAACTCCAAAGAACCTCACCCAGGAAACTTATCTTGACCGAGGATCAAACTTGGGCCTGCTGCATGACAAGGCAGCTTGCTACCTCGAGAAAAAAAAAATTGAAGTATGTAATTTTCTTTCTTTACTATATGACACATGACCAAAGGATTTGACATTTACTTGATATTGACATTATTGCTGCAAACAAGATTACATTTTTATGAGATTTTTATTTTATTTACATTATTGATATTAGATAAGCTGCAACTTTTAATTGATTTTAATCCCTGTAATAAAATACATGATTTTGTATAGGGTGATCTTTTAAAAATTACTTCAATTAAAAAACACCCATATGAGGGGCCCTATGTGATATATATTTAAAAAATAAAATAATTCACTATGGTCTATTTTTAGGGCAAGGTAATTGCCCTGATAAAGGACTTTGCATGTTTTAACCTTGAGCATACATTGTTTACGGTTTGGCAGTTGCTATGCATGGTTGTGCATAAAGAGAGCAACTGATAAGTTGTCAATGTGTGTGTAAACAATTTTTTTAATTTATAAAATTTTCAAAAACATTGCTACTTCACAGCTAGCATTTCTTCTTTTAATTATTAATTACATGGTGAAATTAAATGTTTCTTACCTCTCCTCATATAAATTTTCTAAGTAGATCGCGATTTCGAGACCACAATGTGGATCCACGTTCAGAAAAACAAAAGAAAACTTATGAACTTCAAAATTCCCGCAAATTTTGACCTGATCCAGAGGTTCATCAGTCCACCAACAGAGGGAAGAAGAAGAGTTTCTTCCGATCGACATAACATTAGTCGCCAAGAAAGTGCTGAAGATGAAACCATTGTGGTCTCAAAATCGCGATCTACTTAGAAAATTTATATGAGGAGAGGTAAGAAACATTTAATTTCACCATAAATTAAACCTCATAGTGATTAATTCCTATAAAAGTTAAATATTAATTACATACTTTGTTTTGAACTATTTGTAGTATAATAGTAATTTATTGATAATTCAATTTTCAGAGGAAAATCTTTATATATATTGTTTTTCTATTTCTAATAAATATTTTCATCATATCTGGATATCATATTTTCCAGCTTCAAATATCTCTGTGCTCACATCTTCTATTTCTCACTCTTATTTATTTTGATTTCAGGTCTTCTTCTGTATAATATAAATATTTTATTCTTGGTCATGATCTCTAATTGGGGGCATGTGATACCGTAGTTGGTTAAGTCAATATGCTACAACCTGGAAGGTCATGGGTTTGTTTCTCAATGGGGTCAGGATGTTTAAACTGGCCTAAACTTTCTGGTGGCACTATGGCCCTGGGGTTGACTCAGCCTCTATTGTAAATGGATAACAGATATATGTTCTAGGGATAAAGACTGCCATTGAAGAAAGCTGGCAACCCAGCTGATATCTCATACCAAATTTTTAGAAAGGCAGAGGTCTTAACTTCCTAATGCCCGAAGGCCCTCCTAAGACCTCTAGTAGTATCTATTTATTTAACTTTTATAGGAATTAATCACTATGAGGTTTAATTTCACCATAGTATCTATTTACTTTATATGGGCTCTTAATTTTTTAATTTTCATTTCCTATACTTTTCTGGAAAAATGTTGTGGTGTCTTCCTCTTCTGATAATTTCAGTTTTTTTTCCATATGAATGAAAAGAGCCCAAAATCTTTTGAAATCATCTTCTATACTGTTTAATGAGACTTATAAACCAGTTTTGTAGTAAATAAAGACATTTCCTCAATATTTTATTGTGATAAAAAGCTACTGATTGTACAGGGACACCAGTTTGTTTTTACTCCAATTAATATTATTGCTCTTCAGCTTTTGAATGAATTCTATACCAGCCAGTTTGCTGGTGAAGTAGCACCCATTTTTCATGTAAAATAAAAAGTTATATGTACTTTCATGAACAATATTGACGTACAAATTAATGAGTCATTTTTTCACATCTTACCTCATATTTTATGTTTCTTTAAACACGGGAACTAGTTTTCAAGAGAAGGATTTTTCTCATTTTCAACCGACATTATGACTACCGGGTTTTCGTTGGAATCTCCATCAATAACGTTGCCATCTGGTGTTGATTTGATGAACTTTGAGATGAGGTCACATTCATCAGGAATCTCGAAATTCATGGATCTAAATTTGTTCTTCTGAATATATATCTTCTCCCAAATTATCAATTCTAAAGGTTTTTCTCATATTTAACTATGAATACTGACATGTCACTAAGTATAGGATTTTTTTTTTGTTATTTATTTAAGTAAAATTTTATCACCTCACCTCATATTCTTCTTCTTCTTAGACCTGTTTTGAGACCTTATTCGGTTCCATCTTCAGCATTTTCACGATTGTTATGTCATCTTGAAGAGCTGCCTCCTGCTCCCTTTATTGGTAGACTGAAGAACCTCGAAATAAAATAATTTTCCCCGGCAATTTCTCCTTTCCATTTTTTTTTAATGTAGATTTTTTCCCAAATCGTGAGCTCTTGGGGTTTTTTCTATGTTTTATTAATTTAGACTTTCTTTTGATTTTATATTTTTTTGACCATGCATGGGCTGCTACTGCAGAAAAATCTGCAAAATTCATTCAAAAGCTGAATTTTAACAAGAAATGAAGTAAAAAATGAACTGATATCCCTGTATAACATGTAGCTATTTTATATTTAGTAAGATGATTTGTTCATATTTTGCATATAAGACTTGTCAATATATAATGGAAGGGAGCCACATTGTTTCTGGGTTCTATTTAATACAAGAATGTAGTCAGGTTAACAATATAAATATGTACAAATTGTTGTCTCTGTACTTCAAAATATATAATTGTTTGCATGCATACATCTTTGCTTATGGTTACATTTTTTATAAAATGTTTCATATAGATGAACTATGGTAGTAATCTATTTTGTCATTTTTTACTGTGATAATTTTGGTAGTTTTATAATTACAAATTTTATAAATGTAAAACCGATTGACCAATCATGATTATTTATATTAGCAAGAATTACAATGGATATGGCAGCACTTACTGAAGATAATTAATTATGAAAGAAATTACTTAAGATTTTAAGTAACTTTTTCTGTATAAGATTGTTATCAAAATGTTTTCTATTAAAAAGTAAAGAAGAAATAATAATAATAATACTCTGACTTCAGTTTTATCGAAGATCCAGTAAATCTTGTCAATCTATGAATTGTAGACTGAATTACTGTGTGTGTATGGGTGAATGGTATCCTAAGTATGCAATCAGTTGTCAATTATTACTGACACCAAAAAAGTCAACTGTTTGAGAAACATATACTTACTTACTTACTCACTGGCACTATCGAACCCATAGGTTCATAGCCGCACGGACATAAGCTCTCCATACGTCCCTATCCTGAGCTAATGCTTTCCAATCATTCCCTGTATAATCTACTTCCCTCAAATCATAGTTAATGTTATTCTCCCACCTCATTCTTGGTCTACCAACTGGGCGTTTTCCCTCTGTTGAGAAACATATAAGATGTATTTTTTTTTATTTTTATTATTGATTTAACATTTCTCACTGAAAGATAAATTATATTTGAAGAGAAAAATTTTCTCTTCAAATATAATTTGTATTTTTTTTACTTGATTAAAAAATAAATTTTAATGATTTTTAACTTGCTATTAAAAATGTTTGATCATTCTTTTAATTCTTGTTTATTTACATTTTCTTTTTTCAGTTTTAATAAAATTTAAGAGGAAGTGACACTGAGAAAAGCATATTTTATGAGGCGAGAGATGTAAAATTTTGTATTAATATTTATATTTTATTTACTTAGTTTTTGAGTTGCTCAAACATTTTCTGTTGTATTGTGACTAGTGTACCAGTAGATTGAGTGTGTATATAATTTGTTCATGTATGAAAATACAATTACTATTTTAATGAATTATGAAAAGGTGATTAAAGATAAAATTGATCATGATAATGAAATTTAAATCCAGGATTTAGTTGGCAATTGAGAAAACCATGAAAAAACTTGGGTTAATCAGCACTAGGATTTGATTTTGGGATCTCCCAAACAAATCTCAAATCATCCAATCTGAGCCAACTTGTATAGTTTATCATCGCAGTTGCAGTCAAATAATAGGTTTTGTTGAACTTTTATAGGGAAAATCACTATGAAGTTTAATTTAAATCTTAACAGGTTTTGTGTTTCTCTTGTTTGAAAACATGATACATTTTTCTTTTGTATTTGTTGTAATAAGAATTTTTATTTCAAATAGAGGGAATATTAACCATTCATATACTAGCCAGAGGGTCTAACTCTTTAATTTCTCTGGATTGTGCCATTTTTGATATTTTTTTATTAATTAAATAAAAATTATGAAATTATGAAATAATTTGTTAACATTACTGAAGAAGGTACAGTGTACCGAAACAGCTGTCACTGAATTATATAATAAATATGAAAATCAAATAAAACTATGTTTTATTTTTATTTAATTAATAAATATGGATTTTCATCAAGTAAACACCAACTCAATTGATTATTTTATTTTTTATTTGTAGGGCAATTTATCATCTCGTGTATCTGGGTATTGTAAACTATATTTCTTTGTTTCTCTGTTCCACCAATTCATTTTTGCCAAAATCTTTTGAATTGATCCAAATACATTTGAAAAATCTAGCCATGTTTCAACGATCTGACCATCATATCATAATCTGTTCTACTCTGTAAGATGAAATGAATAATGTTTAAAAACACTGACATGAGGTCTTTTTGATGGAAAGATAATGTATGATGAAAGATCAGAATCTCCTAATGGGGCAACAGGTGGGAATTTTTAAATTGTCCAGAAAGACTGATAGAGTGCCAAATTTATACATAATAATGGATTTTTATCTAAATAAATTCTTCTTCTTCTTCTTCTTCTTCCTTCCAAGTATTAGGCCAAGGCCTGTTACGATCCTATAGAAAATTATCATAAGTAATGCCACGAGTGATTTCCAAATTATCGATAAATTCACGACTCACGAAGTGAGGAGTGAATTTATCTAGAGAATTTGGAAATCAAGAGTGGCATTTGTTAGGACTATTTAACGAATAAAATTAAGCTGTTTACTTACAAAATCATTTTTAACTGTAGTTATTTTAAAATATTTATATATCTAATGTAAACGGCGATGTTTGAAACAAATGAGAAACGATAGGTGCGCTTCATCTGCTTCTTTTGTTTATCACTGCAACTAGATCATACTATTTCAGAATATTAAAAAGGAGGAGCTTTCTTTAATATGGTAATTATAACACTGATAAATATTTCGTGAAACACGACTCTGATTGGTTGTAAAACAGAAATCATTGAAACGTGATTGGTCATTGACTCCCATTTGGGGCATGAGTTAAATAGTCTAAATAAATATTTCCTTTAAATATTAAATGGATTTTTTATGTTTAAATGAATATCATTCTTCCTTCCCTCCATTGATCTTGAGTTGTACCAAATGAATAACATTAAAAATTGCTGTTAGAATCTTTCCCTTGTTTTAATCTGATTGCCTGTATGTAGTATGAATATTTCTGAACTTGGTTTTCATTTCTTTTGGTCTTAATACTTTCCATGGAATAAAGATTGCATAAATACTAATTCAGTAACTGGAGTTACAACTGTATTTCATAAGTTACAAGGTAATTCAGAGCAGTCTTTTCACAAAATATTAATTAATGTTTATTAATCATAATTTTGTATCTGCTAGAATTTTCTTCAAAGAATTTCTAATTGCAAGAGAGCCAGTACCAGCTCTTTAGGAGAAGCCCCACTTCACTTGATTTTATAATTTTTTAAAATAGTGTTTTTAATTACTAATTCATCTTATTTCATATTTTGTTCATCTTTATCTTGCGGATTTTGAGTCCTGTACTCTGCATTAGTTTGAATTACTGGATGCTGAATGAAAGTATTAGATATGCGGATGGCAAAAGACAAAACTATAATTTTCTACTTTTGAATATAGCTGCAATGTGTATTCGGTTGCCTTGATGGGGGAGCTATATGATGTGCACTGATCTGAGGCCATGTGCAAAGAAATTTTGTCATGGAATTTTGGCTAGTGTGAGACTACTGTCCGTCCACTGCATTGTGAGGAATTTGGGTAGCTACAATTAGTAGTGACTCCAGATTAAGAGAGCCAGCTATAATGGCTGGAGGATCCGGCATGTTGACCATATGTCACCCCTATACTGGCCAGAAGATTGTCCACCTCTGTGATTAATAAATATGGTATTAAATTAATATTAAGAAGCTAAAGCTGTTACTATGATTGAAATAAGTATATTAAAGTACACTACTAAATTATTGTAATCAAATGGTAAAGAGAAAAATTTTTCTCTTTACCATTTGATTACAATAATAAATATGGATTTCAGATTAACAGCCGATTGGAATATCAAAGGCCTTCTAGGCCTGTCGTGCCATGGAATAGATAGGAATATCACTATAAGATAATTTCATTAAATGATAGAAATGGAAATATACACCTGTATGTTTTTTTTTTTACCTGGAGCATTGATTTTGAATGTATTTTATACGTATAAGATGAAGTATGTAGAATTTCTCAGAACTTGTTGCAATGTTAGAGCAATTTTTATCTTTAATCAACTTTAGTAACTTATAATCTTGTTATTTTTTATGTTCAATATATATTTGAAACATAGTTGTTGATATACGTTGTAAACATTTTATTTGTATTATTTGATTTATCCATAACATAATTATTATTCAGTTTCAAAAGAAATCTTGTTTTAATATTATTTTTTTAAATTTGCAATGTAACTATTGTGATTTTATTTTGGAATCTATAATAAGTTATCTTTTTCAGTCAATAATAATTTTTAATTCTGACATTTGTCATGAGGTATTTTAGAAAATTGTGAAAAACTAATCCGGAAGATTTGATTCAGTATTGTTCTCTGTTCCTTGCATTGTGCTCAGCATTAGTGTCCCTTGACAATCTATCAGAATTTCACAGTTTTTGTAACCATTCTTTATGTTATAAATACTAATTAAACTTTTAAATTATAATGAATTTGTGGCAGTGTCAATATGAAATTTTAAACATAATAATTTACATTACAGTTCTCAATATGAATACAATGTTATGGTATATTAATACAGTATAAAATTTATTGCCTCATCACTGATTACCGTAAGAGTAATAAAAAACAATAATACAGTAATTATTAATTAAATAAAAATAAAACTTATAGTTTTATTTGATTTTCAACTCAGTTGTTGATTAAATAATACAGTAATACAATTTAGACTGAATATGTAGAACATTATAATACAATGTCATCAGACATTCTCCAGAAATGATGCTGTGCAATATCTTGTTCTTAACCTAATATTCTCATATACCTGAGAAATCGCAAAGCCATAGCTGAGTGATCTAATGCATCGTGTCTTGGTGCAGAGTTACAGGACACATGCTGGTTCGTGTTACCATGAAAGAAAAAAAATTCTCATGGAATTTTAGCCAATAAGAGACTGGTGCCTTTATAGTAGTGTGAAAGAATTTGGGTAATTATAAAAAAAAAAAAGAATGGATCCAGGTTGAAAAATTCAGCTACAATGGCTCGGGTTCCAACATGCTCACCTCCCTACTGGCTAGAGGATTGGCACATGTGGATATGAGCCAGCAACTGGCTGATAGAAAAAAAGGACCTTCTAGGGCCTTTCCCTCCATGGAGCTTGAAGTGCCCAAGACATAGAAAAAAGGAGACGGAATTATTATTGGGAGGATATATATATATATAATTTTGGGGGCGATCTTTCAATTATTTGCAGGACCCATAAATCCTACATAAACATATCTACTTCCTCTGTTGTGTGGATGAGATCTTTGGCCATCTTACCCACTCACAATTCATAACTAGCTTAACAGAATTGTAATGTTTATTATGATGCATTTATTCTTTCACATCAATAATTGTTTAATTCTCAGATAGGATAATGTTGTAATATTTTACAACCTGCAATTTGTAACCTGAAGTATATCAATGTTGCCTGCTTTTTTCCATCACTAAAAAATACAAGAAAGTATCAAACTTAACACAAAATATCTCAACACATCAATTCAATACTGATAACCATTATTAACTCCAAAAAAATTGAGAAATTTCTTTTGTTAAAAATAAATATTAATTAACCCTGATACTCAACTGTTTACTCAGTTAAGATATTATGAAACCTGAAGAGGCAACTCTGTTCTTAACAAATGATGTGCTAAAAGTTGAGTGAAGGTCATGCTTCTACTTGATGGTGCCATTAACAACCTAAAAAGACCTTGGAAGATAAAAGGAAGTGCATAAGTCTTTGAAAAGAGGACAACAATCTTTACCTTTGTTATATAATTTGCACTCCAATTTTAAGAATAATTTTTAAGACTATCTCATAGACCGATAATTTTACCTCTTCCTGTTCATAACGAGAGATATCTCCGCAAATTAACTTCTTTGACAAGGATATTGATTCAACAATGTACAATCAATATGATACAACAAGAAATGCCAAAAGAAAACAACTTTAAAAAATTACAAAAAAAAAGTTAGTTCTGTTGCTCTAAAAAATTATTAAATTTGATAAATGAATTTGCATATTGTTAATAGTTATTTCTCATACATTCATCTGTTATTGATTTTTCCCAAGCCCAAAGAGATTTAGCAGTAAAGATAATGCTATTTATAAATATACAGCTGGCTTAGAAATCGCCCGGAAGTAAGATCGGAATACATAACCTCACATTTGGTAAATATTAAACATTGTAATTATTTTTAGCTTCTGATGTTGTATTATTCAATAAATAGTCACTCCAAATCCAATGGGAGGTTGAGTTTTTCATTACATTTTTTCATTTTTCATTACATGTTTTCATACATGTTTCGATTTATCATGTATACCATCGTCAGCTTTTCCAGACTAGAAACATTTGAAATAGAACACAAGAAGTTATGAGGTAAGATGACTCCGGATTCACCGTATTTATTAAGAAGAATTTCATAATGTTATTCGCTATTGTAGGTTGTTAATGCTGTTAAAAGTTTAGGGGAAGGAACAGAAAACATTTGACTGAATATAAAACTGAATATTTATATTTTATCATGTTTAATTGTAGAAAATTCACAAGTTTCTGTATATTTTATATTGTGTCATTGCAAAAGGAAATTATGAAAATGTTTACTTTTTATATGTGTTGGATAAATAAAATGTTTAATGAAACTTTGTAACGTTTTGTAAATATCAAAATATATTTTTTGTTATGAGATAAATATAGTTAAGTTTTCTATAGTGGTGTGCTTTATTTTTTTACATGGGAAGACATGATGTATAAGTACTACTCCACCAAGTAATCTGCACAGTTGGAAAATATGTTGACTAACATGCTGTCTTTCTCTTCCTTACTATGGTGCCTCTTCCTGTCCTCTGTATATGTTCTTTGTCTGGCAGCTAGAGAGCTGACGAATACCATTGATTATATCTTTCTATGTGGTCATTGGCAAAATAACTAATTTGACAGCTGTGTTACTATTGGGGTTACGTGTAGGAATGGGCTGTCCCCTCTCATTACATGTTGCCACTTGTGATTTAATGTGAGACTGGTAATGGAAGGTTTGCATTAATTTTTTTGGCTGAATATGCAAGAATTTTATTTATAAGAATGACAACAAATACTGTGATTTTAAATGATCCAACCGCTTGAGCATTCCGTGCTTAAATGACTAGTTTGACAACCATGTTACGATCTTTCACATGTGTTTTGGGATTCTCCGCCCACACTTAAAGTTGAACCATTTAGTACATGATTGGATATACAGTCTTCTCCTATATCCCTTCCATAGATTCAGTAGTTTGGTGACACTAGTGCTAAAACTCTATCCCTCTGCCCGTGCAGAGTTAACTTGGCGGCATAATAGTAATAGTATCCAAGACATTGGTGTTTTTCCATTAGTCTCTTGGCCTCCCAATATAGTTGATGTTCTTATTCTAGGGTTGAGTTTAGAGCACAGTTTTATGTGGGTGTCATCCATGATGGAGTTTTCCTGTTAACATATGATACAACTGGAAAAAGGAAAGATGTTGATCCTTTGAAGGTGGATCCCCAACAGTTGTGTCCAGTGGCCAATCCCAATACTAAAACAGATTCATTTCTTAGTTAATTTTTATTTTGATCTCAAAGTTCTTTAATTCATTTCCACCCTTTCTCTTTCATTGCTTGTTGGCTATGTTCCAAAAATGTGTGTTTTGTGAGTCTTTAAGCAGATCAAAGTTCAATAGTGATTTTTCAGGTAAGCGGGGGAAGTTAAATGGTATCCTGCTGGACTTTTGTATTCATAAGTTGGTTACAATTATTTAAATATGTCTAAATGGCTCAAATAGTAGGGTGCCTGTAGGTGAATAGTTAAAAATATTTTTGAAATTCACGATGGGTTAAAGGAAGAAGATACATTATCTCTTCTACATTTCAATTTGTATTAGAGCGTGCCATCAAATCTTTAGAGGATAAAGAAGGCATATAACTTAAGGGCTAGAGTCATGTACTCGCAGCATTGATGCACTCGCACAAACATGGCCACACTGACTACAGTTAAAAGAAAAAAAATCCAGTTCAGTGCTGTGTGTTTCAAAGTACACATCTTGTAGTAGAAATGTACTGATGATGTAAATTGCATTGTACCCCACTGAGACATTATGCCGTTTATATATACAACTAAGGGATCGAAAACTGTACACAGGTGGAGGTGCGCTCACACTAAGTACCTAGATGCCGGGCCTGCTCAAGGGTGTTAATAAGCTGTTTGTATATGCTGATGATCTATTGTTAGATGATAGCAAGAAGATATTAAGGCCCAACATGTACATTCTGTTGATTAACACTAAGAAATTGGGACTAAAAGTAAATATCAATAAAACTATAAGGCATACACTATTAGAAGACATATCGGGCAGAGCTATACGTGGCTAGTGCATTTTGTCTAGCCTATCATAATTGAGCGGGGTTGTACAATTGGTGCTGTAACCACGACATCGTCTGTCTCTTCCCCTCTTACATACTGATATCTGACAACGGCACATGAAGAGTGAAGCAGGATTGGCTTACCGCATATGTCTTCTAATAGCATGCCTGGTTTAACATATGGTCACACATAGAAATAAGTTATATAATGGAAATTGACAGTTAATGACAAATGAGGAAAATTTTGAAGAAGCTTTTGAATTGAAATATCTAGGAATAATAATTACAAACAGGAATGAAGTGTAGAAAGAAATTAAACAAAGGCTTAATTCTGGAAATGCATACTATTATGTACTACAAGGAATCATGTCATCAATTCTATCAAAAAATGTTAATAGATTATCTGTTGGCTTTTAGTATTTCCTTACAATCCCCTAATAACAATGGTTACATCACAAAATAAGTTTTAGAAGAAAGCAGTTGATTTTGGCAAGAAAAATCATTGTTGCCATCATAACTTAGTGCATCTTGAAAGTGTATATAACTAACAAACTAACTCACCGGTACTATTGAATCTGTAAGTTAATGGCAGCTATACATAAGCTTTCCATACATTCCAATAATGAGCTAATGTTTTCCAATCATCCCCTGTATAATCTGCTTCCCTCGAATCATGGTTAACATTATTTTTCCCACCTCATTCCTGACCTACCTACTACAGTATGTCCGTTGAATCTGTAGTGAAGCTGTTCAAAATAAGCTATCTACTCAGGAGGCAAGCAAAAATGGACGGCCAATGAGGCCACGGAAGGAAGTGCAGGAGGGAGAACAGATCACGTGACATTACTCATTTTGCTCTTCAGCTTCAAGCGATAAAAATGTCTAATAGGAAAGTCGGAGAATTTCTCCACAAATTCCACGGACAAACTACGTATAAGGGCTTTCCCCCTGGGTTTCCTACAAGAAGCTTCCATCGCATCTACGAGACTTATTGTTATATTTGATTTCCCATAAATATAATGTAGCTCACTGTTATGTAGTCTTCTCCATTCGCCTGTTTGTCCACCTCTCTTTGTTCCAAAAATTTTCCTAGGAACTTTATTCTCAAATATTCGTAAACTTTTCTTCTTGTTTATTTCGTATCCATATGACATAACTGGGAAAATAACAGTTTTATATACTTCCAGTTTAATTTTTGTTTTGTGTGTGTGAGAGAAGTTGGGACGACAAGAGTCACTGTAATGCATAATAGCATGCATTTCCTGAATTGAACCTATGTTGTTTAATTTCTCTGTGGACCTCATTCCCTTTAACTTAAAAGTGTATATATAAAAAAAGGTAAAGGTATCCCACTACAGGTCTCAGGAGACCCTTGGGGTAGTGGGAGGTTAGGGCTCCCAATTTTCTGGACAATCGGCACTTGATGTCAGCCCTGCATGACGGCCGTTTTTATCCCCAGAACAAGCGTCCGGTACTCATTTCCGTTAGAGGCTGAGTCGACCTCAGGGCCATAGTGACGCCAGAAGGTTTGGGCCAGTTTAAAGCTCATGACCACTCCGGGACTCGAACCCTCGACCTTCCGGCTTGTAGCGCAGTGCCTTAACCACTACGCTACGGCAGCAGAATACATTTTAGAAACAATTTATTTTTCTTTTATAATTATTCCTTGGTTACATGGAATGACCTAGTATAGATTCAGTATTTTTAACTATTCATTAATAAGAATGAGATTTATTTTATTCACTTTGAACTGATAATTTAGCGGATTTTCATTTGTATAAGTTGTATTGGCTATACTGACAAGAGGAGAAAATATTGCTATGGCGGGAGTTTTCATTACACTATATAATGTTCTGTTTCGTAGAAGCATTTTGTTTGTTTGTTGTGATAAAGTGATATAATTATGTGGTAATAGATAAAATTAACTAGCAGCGTGTTTATATCTTGTGCTCTGAACGCAGCTACAAGCAACAGTATTAATTACATCGTTTGTAGAAAGAATTCACGCTTTGAGCAGGTAGGACCTAACTCGATTATTACGTTTATTGTTATTTTTAATTCTTATTGATAGACTTTAGCATACAAGTCATATCATATTAGAGCCCTTGGTTGTATTCTAGAAAGATATATTTTCACATGTTTTGTATAGATCGCTTATTCAATTATAACTATATTACGAAATGATGATTATAATGGAATGGATTCTAGTGATGAAATTATAGCCCAGTTGTCTTGAAAACAGAAAAATCTTCAAAATGATCAACACCGGGATTTGAACCCGTATATTCCGAATACGAGTCTCAAATACCAATTCGCTCGGTGTTTTAGTATTAGTACAGTATATAACGGGTCTTACTAAATTTAGTACTCAAATTTCTAGGGATGATAGAAGAGAAAAACAAACATTTTAAAAATTATCATATATCTAAAATAAATAATTTAATAATAAAATAGTTGTAACGTTACTCATGACATTTACGCTTCAAAACCATTCAATCTGCAATCCTTTACAAAAAAAAAAGCTCGAAAGTGCACCCTCCTGCTTCAAATCAAACTTTGCAACCGTTCACAGTGGAGTAAGGAGCCTCCATTTACAGTATTAATTCAGGTAGTGTATGTAATCCGCCATGAATTATGTGAATTTAAAGGTAATTTAATGCCGAAAAAATGGTGTAACTCCCATTTTCTTGATTTGGAGAATACTGAACGGATTAATGAATTGAAGTATTGTCCATAATATATGTTGAAAATTATACTACACTGACTCCAATTTCTCATTGAAAGTAAACAGTAAATTGCATCTTAAGTTTTTAAGACTCGCACTCTTAGGTGGCCCATCCGATATATTTATATGTCCTGCACTTCCTCGTGTGGGGATTAGGACGCTCTCTAGTGGGAGTATTTTAACTAAGCTAATTTAATTACGTTTATTTACCCGTATATGTCAACAAATGAATGGGGTCGACATATCGCCTCAGCGAGACACCTAGTGAGCAACTAAGGTATTATTTGGATGGGTAACGGTCGATACATTTTGCACATAGGTTTCTTTAGTCAGCTTGCAGTTCTTTTACGATCTTGAAAATCTTCAGATTCGGGAACCACGGCTTAAAGTCCCTCCCGGAGGACTTTCCATTGGATTTTTCCATCCTTAAAAATTCATAGACCCCAGCCGGGTTTGGATCTGCGACCATCTGAACTAGAGGCAAGGAACATAATTACCAGCCCACCGCAGCTGACTGTGTATTATCATACATCTTATAAATTTAAAATTGATAAAAAAATTTACTTTAAAGAAAATCATTGTCATAAGTCGACACATTACAATCTTCATTTTATGTTACCAGCATTGTCACCATGAATTGAACTTGTAGAATACACAGCTGGCAAAACCATTAGTTCTTTGCTTCTTTTGGAAAGGTTTGCCTTTTTTTCTTCTGAAATGTTTGCTTTGCTGGTAAGAACAGGATCAGAAGTTATAAGAAAAATATTAACAATTTCAGAGTTAATCGTGAGTTTTTATAACCTGTTTGTCCTCTTCGTTCCCTTTATATCCTATATGATACAAGGATTTTTTTTTCGCTTCAAGTTTGCAGTGATTGGTTTTATCACGATGTTACATGACTGCGTTTCGTGCTCATATTTCCATTTTTTTATTTAACTGTTAAGTTTAAATAGTATCGCTCAAAATCATAAAGATGATCTATCGCATCATAAATGATGAACATTTGCCTCTCAATTTATTTTGTTCTTGTAAGTCCATGTTTCCCTTAACAGAGATTTAGGCACTCTCCCTCTACAGGGAAGAATTTGAACCATACTAATTTAGTTACACTTGTTTTCGTATAGATGTAATTTGAGTGGTCCGTGGTCAGCGTTCCGCCTCATACTGGCATCTAGGAAACCAAGGTAGTACGAGGCCTTTTCATTCAGGCTTAAGGATTTTTTACGAGCCTGAAAATCTTCAGACTCGGGACCCACGGCTTAAACTCCCTCCCGGAGGACTTGCTCCTTGGATTTTTCCATCCTAAAAAATCCATCGACCCTGGCCGGGTTTGAATCCGCGACCCTCGGGACCAGAGGCAAGGAGCATAACCACTACTCCACCGCGGCCGACTTAATTTATTTTGTAAAATTGTAAATATTTTTCTATTTTATAACTCATATAGGCCTAATACGGAGAAGCAGATATGACTCTCCAAATCTGTTTTGGCTGACATAAAGACCCACAAATTTGGAAACCAACAACAACTTTTGTTTGAGAATTAACATAGCATTGCGCTAAAAATTCATTACAAACAAAAATAACATTTTGTTACCTATTCACTTTAGGACTTAAGGGGTAGTTGAAAGCAGATGACAATTGAGGCTGTTAGAAGCAAAGTAATTTTATTCACAAAAAAAAACGAGTTTGGTGCATAATTACATTCCTGAAGCATAATTTTATTTAGTGGCAAAGGGATATAAGTATTTGTGTTGGGAGTAGATAAAGACTGATAGTTATAATTTTATTTGATAGTTATAATTAGAGTCCGGGTGTTAGGCACTTAAAAAATTCAAAATAGGCAGGCAAAAAGGCACTAAAATCATTAATATAGGCACTAAAAATTCAAAATAGGCTCTTACAAAATATGGACAACACAACTTTTTACAGTCTTACGTTAAGAATATAAATATATGCTATCAATAGCATGCAAAGGTATCAGACAAGGTTTTGGAATTTGTTTTGCCTTTTTACAAAGAGCAGAACCGTCACTTGAGAATATTTTTGCACCAAATTCTTTCACGAAATTGGTCAGTTTGTCTTTTACTGTTGTCCGCTCTTTAGGTATCTTAAAAAACCGTTCTAAAGATAAAAAAGCCACATACACTTGCCACACCACGTTGTCTTTGAAGCACCTGTCTGTGAATGAGGACTGCAGACTGAATTCAGTGTTACCAACATCAAAAATAATATTGCCAGTCACCTAAAGGTTTCTGCACCAGGTGTGAGACAGAGAAAGAAAGCTTGAGCCATCTACCCTCTTTGTCACGCAGCAATGTTTGCATTGAAAAGAAGCAGATGACTTTTCTCTAAGCCTTAGAGCCGGAGCATAATACAATGGGACATAGCATAGGGCTATTTCGCTTAACGGGAATGCATGAGGTGAAAAAATACAATATTTACCTAATGGGAGTGCATTGAGGGGGAAACCATCTACCTGCTAGGTTATTGGGTTATTGTCACCCTTATCCTAAAATATTCTAAGGGAATTTATAAAAAAACACTTGAAAACTTCTATGAAATGATTTGTGACATGAAATTTGTCCATTTCAATTGATTTCATTGAAATACTGAGTTAATTTCGAGAAAAAGTTGCAAATAGGTATTTATATGCATTATAAGCTGAAATAGGCATTTATAGGCAAAATGAACTTCACGGAAAATAACTCTAGATTCGTTGGTATGAACTTACATGAAGTCACTTTTATCATCATTATCATAGTACATTCACGAATTTAGGCCATTTGTTGACCTGTTTCGGCCTCAAGAGAAACACCATCCAGAAGTCTTTTGAGTGGACGTCCTGGTCTTCTTCTTCCTGCAGGTTGATATCTTAACATTTGTTTGGGTATTCTAAGTCACTTTTACAATATCTAAAATAAACAACTATAGGCATTTTCCCTAACATCTGGCCTCTAGTTATAATTTTCAATTACCTATGACTTTTTTATACTTCAACTTTAAACCAGTTTTTCTCAATACTGCAAAACTTGCACCCCTTTGCTTTCTAACCGCCTCAATTTTATTTCAGATCATATGGGAAATTTATTCACGATGAGAAAAGCAAATGATTATTTTGAGGCCTTTTGAGATTTTTTTTTTTCAGGAAGAGAAGAAACTATATTGATATCTTAAGATACCGTATAAAACAGTAATAACATAATAAAATACTATATTCACAAAACAAAACATGTATTTTATATAAATAATAGTCCTGTGAATTTCACTTTCTAACTTGTTGTCACGGTACTTGATAAAGGCAACAATGCAGAACAAAGGCGATTTCTCGGAACTTCTCTATATTTTCAAGGTTAAGGTGGTGGAACGGAACCTTGGCCCTGAGGGTTAGAAATTATTTCCTGTTTACAGATTTTTATTTGCATTTAAAGGCTATATGCTCATAAAGTGATCCTCATCAAAACAAATCCATATGACCTGCTCGCTTTTCATTGGTTATGGACACCGACGTACAATGTAGTAGCAGTAAATACGCGAAAAAGTAGTTCACTTCATTAAATTAAAAATATGTCCACTGAATACAATTGTCATTCTTCGCGAATGAAAATAATAATATTCAAAACATGCAACATATTTTAAAATATACCTAATCAATAATTACAATTTAAAAATAGTTTATTACACAGCCATGCTTCAGTTGATTTTGATGCAATAAAACGACTGAAAGTGTCGAACTTCTTTTTCTGTGTCATCTAAATTTTTAAAACACAAGTCTGGTAAACCTTTGACTAATGTAAACAAAGTAGTTGTTTTAAATGTATTTCACAAGTTCAATGAAAAAAATATCTCACTAGCTTTCTTGTAATCTGCCCTATTCAACGATCACATGTCTTATATACTTCACACGTTCTCCCTGTAAATGTGACAGTAATTTTGGCGCGAATGGCGGAAGGATACAATTGGCGTTTTTTTTTGTGTTAGGATCACTCTAAGAGCAGATAAGGTATACAAGAAATATGGCACAAGTTTTATTCAGCTCATGTTTATCTTTTTTTTTTAGATAGGCTTAAATTCCTGAATGTTTAACTTAAGACAAAAAAAAACAGTTTGAACTATGGACATATTTTTTAAATACTTTTATTGTTTCTATGAGACTATTTAAAAATGAGAATTCATGGAAATTGTTGTGAAAATATAGTTATTCTTTAGACTTTCATTTTTGTAACAAATGACAGCGGATTTTAAATTTTTTATAGCTTTCATGGGATCATTATAGACTTATGGACCGCAGCTGTGGCTTCATACTTCTTTAACTCGTATAATTTATAGGGCGCCCCTCAGGGGTCCTCATCTAGGGGATATGTGGATGGCGACCACAAGGTGCCCAAGCTGTGCAAAACATTTCTTCCACTTACTTGTGTTTTGCACTCTTTTAACTTTACTATCTAACCTCTCTTGGTTAACTCTTGTTTTTTTTTGACGCCGACGCTATTAGGGCATCCGAGGGCTAGGGAGTCTTTCCTTTCTTCCATTTCTTCTTTCCATTATTTTCTTTTCTTCTCCAGAAAAGCCTGACCAGAGGCTATAAGATGGCAGCCCCATCACTGGTCTTGCCTTCCTTTGGCCAGCAACCAATTGAAGGGACTATTATTATGCTTTCAAGTCTTATACGAGAATTTCCCTCAAACGCTGGAGGGAAAATTTTCTATAGGATCGTAACAGGCCTTGGCCTAATACTTGGAAGGAAGAAGAAGAATTTATAGGGCGGACGTTGAAAGGCATTAGAGAAAGGCTAATATGCAGATTATTTATAGACACTTTAACTTCGATATCACATTGCATCTTAGGATCTTCAGATGAAGTTAGTCTGTGCTTTTCCGTTCCGTATTTGTAATGTGTTTTTAATCAAGGTGAATATGATATCGATAATAATGACCGCCAAATGGTATTCGGGCACTATTTGGGCCTTAAAGTTCCTTGATATTTATCTTTACAGATTGTAAAAAAAAAGTCTGAAGATATCTCACCCAAGCAATCTATCTCGACTGGGAGGAATCGAACGCGGAGCCGCTGCGTCTGTGGCAATGACCGTACTCCTGAAATGAGTGGTTTATTTCATGGCAGATAAGGCGTCACCGTTAAAGCATTTACCAATAGCTCGGCTTCTTCGTCTCACGGAGTTGTCTTTTGAGACCTCGCAATACGTTATATCTGACATGCGGATGTTTTTCATTATTTAATTCTTATCTACAGGGTATAACTAAATTCCCATTACAGATTTTGAGGACATGTAGTGGGGACAAAGACGGTTACTTTTAACATAGGAACTCATGTCCCGAAAAGTATCGTTTACCTGCTACATGCAAAATACCATAACAAACGTTGCTCTTTATCATGCCTGCAGCTTGTCATCTATAAGACGGGCTCGATGTGCCGACCACCGACGTTCAACACAGACACGGTACCTCTGTACCATCTTCTAGTACACACAATCACCAATCCTTGGTTCTGCAACATCCGCCGCAGTCATAACCCGTGGTAGTAGGTCTTCCTCGGATGCCACAAGGGTCTCGCAAATAAGATTTCCATGTGACTCCACAGGTAGTGGGATCAAGTCGGGAGAAAGTTCAGGGTCTTTGGCGGCGAAAATGGAGGAGAGTTGACGTGTGTTGTGGTATTTTGTGTGTAGTGCGTTTCCGGACATGAGTTCCTATCTTGGTTCCCACTACATGTCCTCAAAGTCTGTAATAGGAATTTAGTTACACCCTGTAGGACTATATACTTCCAACATCTAACGTCGTATCTACCGCATCTATAATTTATAGTTGGTTGTATCCAGAAGATTGTGAATTTCTATTTTGTTTTGTGTGTATCACTGACTTAATTTTAACTGTACAGTGAATTGTTGAATGTGATGAACGAGTCTCGATAATGGAATTACAATTCAGCATTAGCTTTGATAACTAAGAGATGCCAGGAATAAAGCCTAGTCAAGTTGATTGATACCGGGGCTTGGATTCTGGACTTCCCGAATATGATACTCAAATTCTACTGTCTGAGCCAATTCGCTCAGTGACATCTGAGCATTTTCTAAGGAACGATTAAACGAAGAGAATACTCGTTTCCTTCCGCTTCACTCTTTTCAGTAAACTTGGAGGTGAAACTTGGTCTTTGACGGAATTACAAAACAATAAAATTAGAACAGTTGAATTTGATTATTTTAGAAGAAGCCTCCAAAAAACAAGACAGGATAAAATAAATGAATTCCTTTGGAGAGAAATGAATGTCACCACATCTGTTGTTAAGAGGATTGAAACTCAAACGCTTAAATGGTATGACCATGTACAAATAATGGAAAATGAAAGATGACCAAAAAAATATATACCAATGGTCATCCCCTGGAAGAAATAAACGTGGCAGATCAAGATGGAAATGGAAAACCTACGTCAGAACGATAATGGATGATAGGAATTTGGAAGAGGGAGATTGGAATGATAGAGATAAACGGAAACTGAAAACGGTAAGTGGGGGGAAAGCCGAAGAAGAAGAAGAGTCGACAATCTTTCCTTTCCTCTGTATCCTATATGACATCATAATTATAAGTTAATTTTTTAGCACTCTATAAACAAATCAAAATCGCTGTAATTTGTTTTACAAGTTATGTTACATTTATGTTACATTTGTTATAAGAATTATGTTTTTAAAAATATTTCTCTCAATCTAATGTGCGCATGTAGTTAGATGCAATTCAATAACCCCGTACTTTTTGTTCTGCATACGGTAACTACATGATCGTTCCCTGGGATCATACAAACATTATTAACAAGTGAAAAACGTTTGCAGTTGAGGAAAGAACATTTTATCTGAGATTCATCTCAGATTTACGAAGTAGTCCAAAGAAGAATTCAAATTGACGGTTTTAGGGATTACACCCAGTACATTCCGAATATTACTTATTTTAGGGTATATTATCATGATCGGTGTAAGATCTGGCGTAGTTAAATATTTAATTACGATATTAATTGCGTTAGTTAAAGAAATAATTGAAAAGACCTTCGTGTAAGTAAAAAGTAGATACAAAAAGAATCAGCTATTTGACCCTGTGCTGTGCTATGAAGTCGAATCTGCCAGATTACGACCGCAAAAAAATGACTGTGTACACATACATGTATGCAATTTGTTATCCTTGCTTGAAACTATTTACGAAAGCATTTAATTTCAAGCTTTTTATAACATTTATTTCGAGTCCTTGTAACAATAATTTTAACAGGACTATTTAACTCATGCCTCACATGGGAGTCAATGACCATCACATTTCAATGATTTTTTTGATTTACAACCAATCACAATCGTTTTTCACCTCGATTTTATCAATTTAATTTCATTACTTTAAAACCAAGCTCCTCCTTTTAACATTCTGAATAGGCGACACCATTATTTTGCAGTGACTGACTCTGTAGTAGTAGTAGTAGTAGTTGTAGGACTTTATTAGACAAAAAGTAAGATATTTACAATATTATTTACAAATATGAGTCGCACGGGCAGTAAGCCGTATGTGCTGTTGACAGTCCGTTACAATAAAGTAATAATTGCTACTAGTGTGAAGAAAAATAAACAATAAAAAAAAGCAATAACATTACAATTACATTAAGAAAACACAATAATATTACAATTAAATAATAACACAATAGCATTATACACTAAAAAAATAACATTACAATTACTTAAAGAAAACACAGTAATATTACAATTAAATAATAACACAATAGCATTATACATTAATTAATGTATATATAATTATCAAGAATTAATGTTATTGCATTTTGATAACATATATTTATTCATGAATGAGTGTTGTTCTTATTTTCCGCGTTTTGTCCAGAAATTTACCCAAGTTTATCCAATTTTCTGGATTTACCAATAACTCGTAGCATGCCAATCTTTCCCGATCTGACTCTCTAAGAAATACGTTGAATACAACTATTTTCGTATTAAGATGTAAGAATACTACAGTGCATGTGGCTACCAGATTGTATATATAGTGCACGAATGTAACAAAATAGTGCTTGCAGCATATAATATAAAAACATTTGTAGAAATTGATTATACCACAAAAAAAAAGAAACACTGTTTGCACTTTCTTAAATGTATTATTTCCCAGGTAATAACGTTCCATAAAAATATAATTGACATATTTGCATCATAGGGCATCCGAAATTAATTAATATACGGTTTGATATGTTTTATTTTTTCTCCATTAGGGTGCATTCTTACAATATTGCGATCCTTTGGCAATAAATAATATCATCTGGTTACAGTGATAACAAATGAAACATAACGTTTCTCATTTGTTTTCAAACATCGCCGTTTACATTAAATATATACATATTTTAAAATAACTATATGTAATTAATGATTTGTGAGTAAACAGCTTAATTTTATTCCTTAAATAGTCCTAACAAATGCCACTCTTGATTTCCAAATTCTCTAGATAAATTGGAAATCAGTCGTGGCATTACTTATGACTATTTAACTCATGCCCAAATGGGAATCAATGACCAATCACATTTCAATGATTTTTTATTTACAACCAATCACAGTCTTTTTCACCTCGATTGTATCAATGTAATTTTATTACTTTAAAATCAAGCTCCTCCTTTTTAACATTCTGAATAGGTAATAGCATTATTTTGCAGTGACTGCATATGGCTATCAGATTGTATATATAGTGCACGAATGTTAGCAGATAGTGTTTTTGGGATATAATATAAAAACATTTGTAGCAATTGATTATACCAAAAAAAACACTGTTTGCACTTTATTAAACGTATTATTTCCCAGGAATTTAAGTTGCAAAAAATATAATTGGCATATTTACACCATAGGACATCAGAAATTAATTAATAACCTATAATGTTGGTTATAAATTTCTTCAGTAGGGTGCATTCTTACAACATTGCGATCCTTTGGCAATAAATAATATGATCTGGTTGCAGTGATGAACAAATGAAGCATAACATTCGTTTCTCATTTGTTTTCAAACATCGCCGTTTACATTAAATATATAAATATTTAAAAAAAATATATTTAAATAACGATTTGTGAGTAAACAGCTTAATTTTATTCGTTAAATAGTCCTAACAAATGCTACTCTTGATTTCTAAATTTTCTAGATAAATTCACTCCTCACTTCGTGAGTCATGAATTTATGGATAATTTGGAAATCACTCGTGGCATTACTTACGTTAATTTAAAAGGAATTTAAAAAAAATTGTTGATTGACCCGGTTTTTTTTCTGTAAAACTCTTCACACTGATTTTATTGTTAAATTATTTTAATTTATTATTATTATTATTATTATTATTATTATTATTATTATTATTAAATTAACTCACTGACTCTATCGAACCGTAGGTCCATTGTCGCGTGGACCTAAGATCTATATACATCATATTATTAGCTAATGTTTTCCAATCGTCCCCTGTATAATCTACTTCCCTCAAATCATGGTTAATGTTATTCTTCCACCTCATTCTTATCTATCAACTAAGCGTTTTCCCTCTGGTTTTCCTAGAAGAAGCTTCCATGCTCCTCTTTCATTCCCCATCCGTGCCACATGCCCTGTCAATCGCAGTCTACGAGACTTAACTGTTCTTATTACCTGATTTCCTATCAAAATCATGTAACTCACTGTTATGAAAGTATTGTCCATTCGCCCGTCTGTTCATCTCTCTTTGGTCCAAAAAAGTTCCTAAGAACTTTATTCTCAAATAGTCGTAATATTTTCTCCTCCCTTAAAGTAAGTGTCCATGTTTCGCATCCATATAATAACTAGGAAAATAACAGTTTTATATATCTTCAGTTTAATGTTTTTTGGAAGAAATTGGAACGACAAGAGACCATGCAGTGCATAACAGCACGCGTTTCCTGAACTAAGCCTATGTTTAATTTCTTTGTATTATTATTATTATTATTATTATTATTATTATTATTATTATTATTATTATTATATTATTATTAATTATGATGAAATAGGTCGCTTTCCTGTACGGCCCAGGTGAAATGGGAGATGTAATGTGTCCTGATAATGAAATTCCACTCACCATTTTCCTTGTGAACTGAGAAAAAACAGAAAAATGATCTCATTGGGATTTGAAGCCAGGACTCCCGAATTCGAGACTCAAACGATACCATCGAAATTTATTCAGTTCAGTAGGCCTACATGATATGATAATATGCTAGTTATGATATTTGATTGTGATTCGTGATATTAGCTAATTGGGTAATTACAAACCGCATTAGATCAGGAGTAAAATTGCCACCATTCCTAATGGTTAGAAATGGGATACATGGTTCATTGGCAGTATGTAAATCTATTGTATCAATGCTTTTGAAATTCTGCAATATTATGCAAGCAATTAAATGAATGTAGGATATTATATCATGTATTGCATTTCTTTCAAGGAACAAACTTTGAAAATATAGATAAAGTCAATTTTAATAATTATAATCTTTATTATGTCCAATCGTAGTTAGTTAAGGCAGTACATTACATGCCGAAACACAGCTGGTTCGAATTCCGATGGGGTCAGGATTTTTAAAGTGGGCTAAACCTTCTGGCAGCATCATGATCCTGGAGTAAGCTAAATCTAATATATAAAAATGAATGTTTGTTTGTTTGTTGGTTTGTTTGTTCGTACTTTATGCGCGGCCATACCGTTGATCCGATTCTAATGGGGCTTTTTGCAAAATGAGCAGGAGATGAACTTAGGCTATAAGAGAGTTGTGATACTCAACTCCTACACCCTTAAAAATCGCCCTTTGTAGTGGAAAACGTTAAAAAAGTAGCTCTTTGGGCGCTTAAATGGCTTACGCTGCCTAAACCATAACAAATACACAAAATTAACGTACACAGAATTGAATATCTCAAAAAGCTGTAGAAAAAAGTCCGCGACAGCATATGTTTATCTCTTACGGATAACTCACAATAACCATCGTTTTTGTCTTTCATTGATGCCAAGAAGATCGAAGACAAGTAGGGGCTACGTAGATTCCTGTGCAAGCATAGCAAGCACATGGCGGGTATTCTTTTACGGATAACTCACAGTAACCAATTTTGTCTTTTAGCTCATTTATGCCAAGAAGAGCGAGATAAGTAGATTCCCGGGTAATCAGACGGGGAATCTTAAAATAATTACGATATACATTTATAATTATTTTTCATTTTACTTATTCAACTAATCATAAGAAGTAGGCCTACATTAATTTTTGTCTTTCAGCTCATTTATGCCAAGCTGATCGGGATGAGTAGATTCCGGGCAACGCCGGGTAAACAGCACGGGGTATCTAAAAATAATTACGATATAAATTTTTCCTTCTTCTTATTTAACTAAACATAAAACACATTAATTTTCCTTTATTTAGATGTAGCAGCGCACGCCGGGTATTAACTAGTCTAATATATAAAAATGTTTGTTTGTTTGTTTGTTTGATTGTTCGTACTTTATGCGCGGCCATACCGTTGGTCCGAATGTGATGGGGCTTTTTGCAAAATGTTCAGGAGATTCCCGGGATGAACATAGGCTATAAGAGAGTTGTGATACTCAACTCCTACACTCTTAAGAACTGCCCTTTGTAGTGGAAAACGTGAAAAAAAGTAGCTCATTGGACGCTTAAATGGTTTACGCTGCCTAAACCATAACAAATAGCCTACACAAAATTAATGTACACCGAACTGAATATCTCAAAAAACTCTACAAAAAAGTCCGCAACAGCATATGTTTATCTCTTACGGATAACTCACAATAACCATTTTTGTCTTTCATCGATGCCAAGAAGATCGAGACAAGTACGTAGATTCTTGTGCAAGCATAGCAGCACATGACGAGTATTCTTTTACGGATAACTCACAATAACGAATGTTATCTTTTATCTCATTTATGCCAAGAATATCGAGATAAGTAGATTCCCGGTCAACACGGGGTAATCAGCACGGGGAATCTTAAAATAATTACGATATACATTTATAATTATTTTTCATTTGACTTATTCAACGATCATAAAAAATACATTAATTTTTGTCTTTCAGCTCATTTATGCTAAGAAGATCGGGATGAGTATATTCCCGGACAACGCTGGGTAATCAGCATTGAGTATCAAAGAAATATAAATTTATAATTATTTTTCCTTTTATTTATTCAACTAAACGTAATAGTACATTAATTTTAATTTAACTAGGCGTAGTAGCGCACGCCGGGTATTAGCTAGTAACTAATGAAAATGAGTTATAGCCGTATGTTCTGTTTGTAAAGGCAGCCGTCATGCAGGGCTGATAATCCAACTGAAGATCCCGTGTCGATTGTCTAGAAACGTGGGAGCCTTAACTTCTACTTCTCCAAAGGCCTCCTTTATTATTATTATTATTATTATTATTATTATTATTATTATTATTATTATTATTATTATTATTATTATTATTATTATTATTATAAGGTTGAAAAGGTTGAAAGGTTGAAAATCACATATGAATCATGGGGTCTCACAGTAAATTTACAAAAAACAGAATATCTGGCAATAAATAGCAATGAAAGAGAAAATTTAGTATTGGAAGATGGAATCCAAATAAAGCAAGTGAAACAAACTCAATATTTGGGAATGATTATGGATAACATCGAAGGTATAGGCAAAGAGAACATAAAACATGGAATTGAATTGAGTAGCAAAATAATATCATCATTAAATTCCATATGGTGGGATAAGCATATTTGGAAAGACACAAAAAAATATATTGGTAAAACATTGGTGGGATCTGTTGCAATGTACGGAAGTGAGGTATGGACAATCAATAAGTACTACAAGAATAGACTAGTAGCTCTAGAAATGGATTATTTACGAAGAAGTGCAAGAAAGTCTAAATTAGAACGTGTCACAAATAAGGAAATTAGAAACATAATGGAAGCAGAAGAAAGCATAATTGAAAGAATTGAGGAGAAGGAATTAAAGTGGTTAGGACATGTCTTAAGAATGGAAGATGAGCGATGGCCGAAGCAACTATATGAATGGCATCCGAACAGAAAGAAGAAAAGAGGAAGACCAAGGTTAACATGGAAGGAAAACATGATGACAGTAATGCAAGCTAGAGGGCTAAGCATCGAAGATGCCCAAGACCGTAGGCTTTGGAGGTTTGGCACGGGAAGACGGCAGCAGCTGTAAAAACCCGAAGATAGATAGATAGATTATTATTATTATTATTATTATTATTATTATTATTATTATTATATTTTTGTTTTTTTTTGTCAACTGTATGTTGTATTGGCTATATCTATTATGTATTATTAATCAAGTTGTAGATAATTCATAATTGTTATTCTCGGTTAAGTGGAAGAGAAGACCTATAGTCTTAACTCCACCAGGTAAAATATAATAAGTAAATAAAAATAAAAGTAAATAAGACCATTAGTGAGATCATTTTGCTTTACTTTTCTTTTTAATTGTATCGAGACTTTACCAAAATAATTGACTCAGAGAGTAGCGTTTGAAACTCGTAGGCCTACTGGATAAGAGTTTTGAATTGAAATCCTGGTGTCACCATTTTTTTATCTTTCTTCGAGATTGGAATTTCATTACCAAGATCCATTCTCATCATTCATATTTAATTAAATTTAACCAGATTTTCGCAAGACCCATAAATACTGACAAGAGATTCACAACCTACCGGTATATAAATTAGAACATTCTATACGCAATCCAACAAAAAACTTCAAGCGTCTCAAAATTTAATTAAAAAAAGAGACAAAAGTGCGCGTATCGCACGGGATAACACTATTTATAAGCACAAAGCATGATCGCGCATGTTTTCCAGATTTTTGTACACTTTTCTAGATTTGAAATCTATTCAGGAGCTGTGGATTTCATACCCGCAATAGGCCTACCTAACTCTCGTTAGGATAACTGGGTAGTTACTTGAAATGAGAACTAGCGAAATCCAGTAATTAAAACTAAAATTAAGTTGAAGAACTGCGTCATGTTAAGCATGTATTCTCTGTATTGTCTTCTGCTAGCCAGTATAGCTATCATTTGAATCGACCTTGATTTTTTGATCTGTTGTTGATCATTAATGATTTCGACATTTTAGCACATAAGTTAGATACATAAGTTAGCTTTAGTAATGTCAAATGTTTATTTTGCACGTGCAACGTTTAATTTACAATGGAGATAAAATAAATAATTTTATTTCCTAAGCAGTGGAAATAATCACACGCAATTAAACTTGATAATTGTTATAATTAAGGAATTAGACATTTAATGTACATTTTAAGATTTAGCCTTAAAACTGTTATTTAAAAGTGTGCCATCTTTTAATTGCACTATAATTATAAAAGTAAATGTCCCATCAAATAAATGAAGAGAATTTTCTTGCTAGATAGGGAAATAAATTGTACGGGATTCTGAAGGATTAAGATAATCTCGATTATATGCAGGTGGATTTATTCGAAAACATCTGCTACTAAAACGAGTTGTGGCTGGATGAGAGATTGTTTGATGCACACAATACAATTGCCTCGAAAATATTCATTCATTCAATTAGTAGGTATTTAATTCAATGCTATTACCTGTTTACTTCTACATTTCCAACATTTTACATTTTTATTGTTTTAATAAAATAATAACGGTATATGTTTTATTGGATATGAAAACTATTTATTTTATTTCATAGTAATCAATCACTTTTATAAGGAAGTTAAAAAATTGTAAAATAAACTAATACACGTCAGTGGTGACATATTATGGACTACTTCCAATTATAAAATCCAAAAGTAACTTTAGGAAAGTTAAAATAAGATTATATAAAACCTGCATACGTCCAATATTGGTATATGGAAGTGAAACCTAGACTGTGACAAAGAACTCTGAGAATTTTGAAAGAAAGGTTTGAAAAGGATATATGGACCATTAAAAGAGAATGGAAGATGGAGAATGAGGTATAATAAGGAAATCTGTGACCTTTTTTAAGGAACCTGACATATCAACTCTTGTGGAATTTAAAATAATGCAATGGGCCGGATACGTTCAAAGAATGGACAAAGAATTCATACCTAAGAAAGTGATGACGGAGGAAATGTTTGGGAAGCGGCCAGTGGGAAAACCTAGGAAAAGATGGATGGACTCAGTGAAGGAAGATTGTTATAAAATCCTGAACTGAGGAACTGGCAACAGAGAGCGTTGGATAGAGAGAAGATTGAATGTCTCGCATCAAGAAGGCCCAGGCCCGCTATGGGCTGTAGCCCCATTGGAAGAAGAGGAAGAAGACATCAATGGTGTGGCATCCAAATTATTAACACAGAGCAATCGATATGTAAATTTGTTGTACTATACGTAAACAGACATACAAAACACTCCAGTAATAAAATGATCCATCCATAGTAGTAATTCTGCCCGAAGGCAGGCCCTTCACTGCAATCATAGCATTTTCATGCTATGCTTGCAGCTTTACTAGGGAATTGTGTAGGTGTGGTAGCTTCCCGTTGCTTTCCACACCGGTGAAGGATGATGATGATAATGGTAAGGATGATAATGATAAGGATGATGGCCATATGATTTCGGGGACCGTTTGGGCCTTAAAGTTTTCCTGACATTTGTCTTACAGGTGAGGAAAAACCCCGATAAAAACCTCACCCAGAAAAACTGCCCCGACCGGGGATCGAACCCGGGCCCGCTGCGTGACAAGGCAGCACGCTACCTCGAGACTACAGCGGTGGACATTAAAATGAAGCAATTCTAAAATTCGATTTAAGTTGATTATTTAACTCGTGCCACAAATGCTAGTCAATGACCAATCATGTTTCAATGAATGTTGCTTTACAACCAATGGCAGTCGTGTTTCACCTCGCTCTTTATCGATTTCTCTTTATCAGCTCCTGCATTTGTGATAAAGAAAGCTCCTCCTTTTTAATGTTCTAAACAGGTCAAAGCATTATTTTTCTCCAACAAATACATTGAATATAGCAAATAATGAAAAGATTACTTGATTTTACTGAGTTGTTTACTAAAAAAAATGAATAACCCGTAATGTTGATTATGATATATAGTTTGATGTGTTTCATTATTTCTCCACTTGGGTGCACTCTTACAATATTGCGATCTTATTTGGCAATAAATAATATGATCAAGGTGCAGTGAATGAACATAACCTCACATTTCTGATTTGTTTTCATACATCACCATTTACATTAAATATATAAATATTTTAAAATAACTAAAGTTAAACAATGATTTGTGAGTAAACAGCTTAATTTTATTCGTTAAATATCCCTAACAAATGCCACTCTTGATTTCCAAATTCTCTAGATAAATTGGAAATGACTCGTGGCATTACTTATGAATATTTGTATTATCAAATACGTTTATTAAGTATATTAAAGTAAGAGGAAAGTGAGAAAGTTTATTTATATATTGCCACAGGATGCCGTGATTTCAGTTTTCACGTCATTTTATCGTAATAAAAACAACAAGATGATGTCGAAAAACTCCAAGTAACTTCATTTAATTCTATAAACTATAAGTGACAGTTCATTCACAATTTTCTGTATCAAATGATCTTGTTTTAATGTTTATCTATCACTCAATTGTTGTATAATCGCTAACGAGTCCATTCGCTGCAGTTTCTTCTTTCTCACAGTTCACTATATCACTGTTACTATACAACTGGCATGTGTTGTTTTAAATATTGTCTTGGAGTGGTATGGAAATGAGCTGATCATTAATTCAGAGTCCTTCATGTCCTTGAGAGGTGAAAAAAAGTGCGTGTTGATCTCGGGTTATATATCCTCCTCCAAAAGACCGTGTCCCTGTAAGACTCGGGTGACATGGGGCGGTAAAAGTAATTAGAAAAGGAGAGGATAAACTAAAGCAAAGAGAGAAAGCAAATTGTACTATCTTAAACCAAACTTAGTACTCTAATTAAAACCTTCAGTAGCGTTTCGTCTTTAGATTCTGCCGAACATAAATTTAAGATATTTTATTTTTATATTTATCTTCTTCTTGTTGCAAGGATTAAACCTTTTTTGTTCATTCCGGCTCGAAATATCATAGCTGCTGTGTCCATCTCTTTCGTGGGTTTCCCCGATCTCTTTTTCCTAATCTTGGTTGATAGTTCAGATTTTTCCTAGGCAATCTGTTGGTAAAAATTCTGCAGACATATTCAGAATGGATACCAACAGATTGCCTAGGAAAAATCTTCTCATGGACAGACATAGCTCAAGAGCCGTGGAGAGAGAAGATGACTCGAATCAACTCCCGCAGTCCTGGAAGCGGTAAGGTAGTTCTGCGCTGCGCTCGTAACGCAGTCAGGGCTAAATTCGAATAACTGGCAAGCTCCAAATATTAAGCCGGACAGATTTTTATATTAATGTGAGTACAAATTAATTTATTTCGATTTTTATGTAGGAAATTTAATAAGATATTGAGACAAATTTGTTGATTATTGAATATTTTAAATAATAATAATAATAATAATAATAATAATAATAATAATAATAATAATAATAATAATAATAATAATAATAATAATAATAATAATTGAATAATTATAAAATAAGACACGATTTTGTAATCGTAAATGTACATGATTCCATAGAAAATAAGGATGGAAAGGACAAGGGTGAGTTTATATAAAGAATTAGAATGCAAATTTGATAGCCTTTCACAACATCATATGAAAATTGTCTTAGGAGATTTTAATCCAAAAGTGTTATAGGAATATAAATTCAGGCCAACAGTAGATAAATTTAATCTTCATGAAAATAGTAACGACAGTGGAATTGGATTAGTCACCTTTGCCACATCAAATAATCTTATCGTTAAGAGCGTAACATTCCAGCATAAATATAACTGGACACCTCCAGTTAGTGAAACCAGATAGATCATTTATTAGGCCTAGCAGAAAAACGCTGGCATAGAAGTATAATCGACGTTAAATCAGTTAGAGGGACAGACTGCAATTTGGATCATCATCTAGTCAGGGCGAAAATCGGAGAACGGTATTTGCTTTTGAGAGGAACAAACGCTAAAGATAAATCTATTTTAGACTCCGCTAAATCTCAGACTTGGATATTTGTACATTAAACTGTTGTAAATTTAATACCAGTACGGTTATACAAGAAATTACGTTAGTATTGCAATCAGCAGAACCATTGTAATGCCATTAAATATGTGTCCAGTATTTGGTCATAAGTAGTCTAGAATGTTGTACGAATTTAGATCATATTTATGTTATTTACCTTGCTCGGAGATAAAAAAAACGAAATTGTACCATGAATTAAAATAAATAAAGAAACATTATTTTTTCAAGCCCCACCATGGTATCTTTACCTTGTCGTGGTGGAGTGGCTTGGCTTAAATGGTCCCGAGAGATATGCCGGTGGTAGCATTGCTGCCGGTAGGATTACCCATACCTCTGTGATTGACACATGTGGATGTGAGGCCAGCAGCCGGCTGTTAGGCTAAGGGCCTTCTAGGCCTGTCGCGCCAGGAGAGGGTTACCCATGCCGGACTGATCGAAGCTGATAACTGATAAGCCAGGCGAAAAAAGTATCTTGTGTTTGAAAGAGTGACTATCTTTCACCGTAAAAATACAACCGTCAAGAAATGCGGACATGGATCCCACTGGGGTAAAATTTTCCGGAGGTCAAATAGTCTCCCATTAGGTTCACCCTTCGGTCCAAAATTGTCCTAAGAACTTTATTCTCAAATACTCTTACTTTAAGGGAGGAAAGGAGATTACGAGTATTTGAGAATAAAGTTCTTAGGAAAATTTTTGGACCAAAGAGAGACGAACAAACGGGTGAATGGAGAATAATAGATAACAGTGAACTACATGACCTTTATAGGAAGTCAGATATAATAAGAATAGTTAAGTATCGTAGACTGCGATGGGCAGGACACGTGGCACGAATGGGGAATGAAAGACGTGCATGGAAGCTTATTGTAGGAAAACCAAAGGGAAAACGCCCAGTTGATAGACCAAGAATGAGGTGGGAGAATCACATTAACTATGATTTGAGGGAAGTAGATTATATAGGGAATGATTGGAAAACATTAGATCAGGGTAGGGATGTATGGAGAGCTTATGTCCTCGCGGCCATGAACCTACGAGTTCGATAGTGCCAGTGAGTTAGTTATTTTTTTAAGCTGAAATTTATAGGGAATAAAATATTGTATAACATTATCTTTTTAAATAATATAAATTAACTTCCTTTTTTATAATGGCTTTCATGTATATGAGCACAGAGTAAATTAAAGTAAAGTCAGGAACACCGTTAAAGACAAATTCTCATTTGAGTGAATGACCATCTGTGTAGTAATTAGAATGTATAAATGTGTGATATTTCAACTGTTCCTAAATGTTAGAATGACGAGTGAGCGTAAGATTGCGTTAGGAAACAAGAGCGCAACGAAATAAACAAATGAAAGAGTTGATTGAATTCCCACGGCACCTCCACACCTTTCTCCTGCAATTATCGTAATGTTGGTAGCGCTGACTCATCTCGCCATTATTACATCATTATATTTGCACCAAAATGTTCATATATATGAATCGGATATACCACAATAACATGGCTCCAAATAAATAATTAATGAAAATATTAAACTTCCAAAGATATTATAAAACATAACTCACTAACTCAATAGCACTATTGAAATCAATGGCTCATGACAGTGGGGGCACGCCGTAGCGTAGTGGTTAAGGCACTATATGAAATGGATCCCATAGAAAGGAGGAAGAGAGGAAGACCGAAGAAAACTTGGATAGAAGGGGTACAAGCAGCTATGAATATCAGAGGATTGGAGGAAGATCAATGGATGGGCAGAGAGGAATGGAGTTTGGTTTCAGGAAGACGGCGGAAGCTGCCATAATACCGGATAATGATGATGATTATTATTATTTCATGGTTATATTTTCCATAAATATTTTGCTAGAAAGTAGGACTACTATATTTGTTTTCAGACATTTCATCAACTTTTGCACAGTTAATATTATTATTATTATTATTATTATTAATAATAATATTATTTAATATTAAGTTTATTTTAGGGGGAAATAGGCGTAAATATTATACGTCGTTTGATAACGAAACTTATACAGTTTTTGTATTTGCCCTCATATAGCTTCTAATAATGATTATCAACTTTTATAAACGGCGAATTCAGTTTTATTTTTAATTTATAGGCATCTGTTTTATTATCATGGAATAAGGAACTCACTCACGGCGTTAGGATACCACCATAACGGATTTAGGAGCCATATCATATATTTAGGAATCCTTGCATTGGAGAAAATAATGAGACATTTGGGTACAACTGTACATAGGTTTGGAGTGAATTCCACAAGTAATCGCATGGAAGGTTCATACTATGTTACTGTAATCATATTTTGTCATCAATATCTGAAATATTACATTTGCACATTCATGTAAAAAACTATCACGGAATTAGACAACCTTACCCTACACCCTCTTTATCTTCTACAGATGTTGTTGTATGCTCTAGTAAAATTAAAGAGCAGAGGAGATAGGGCATCACATTGCTTTAACCGATTTTGAATTTCAAAAGTATCTAAAAAAGGTTTGCGTTTGATGTGACAAGTAAGTTTAGGGAGGATGGAGGAATGTAGCTGTAACTAGGCAGTATAGGCTGCTTTAAGATATGCGGTGATGGCGATGATCACCTTCGATTAATGGTTCATTGCCGTCGTCGCCCAAGCGTGGATCGTTCTTCAGACAAGACATTAGAGCGTCATTCAGATGAATTAAGCACTTAGGATGAACCTTAGTTGAAACATAAGGGAACTTGGAAAATGTTCCAGGCGTGTCTAGGTACGCCCAGAGATCATTTTACACTTCAACATCCCTTTCTAGTTTATGTTAATGACATAAGCACATTTTTATTTAGTCCAATTTCTGTTAATATGTAAAATTATGAAATATTTACCTAAAAGGTCCGTCTCATCAACTTTATTAGTCATTTATCTGTAGCGCTTTCGGGACTAGTCCCATCATCAACAGTTTTGAATCCTGTTGATGATGGGACTAGTCCCGAAGCGCTACAGATAAATAACTAATGAAGTTGAGGAGATGGACCTTTTAAGTAACTATTTCATAATTTTACATTTTAATTTGAATAATACCTCAACGGAATTTCATCATGAATCTTATTAATGTTGACTAATTTCTGTAACACTGATAAGACGACCAAAAAGGAAATTTAATTAGCCTATTAAGAATCAATTAGGCCTATATAGGATGGTTATTAACTTTAACCGAGTAATTTTCGATTGTTTAGGAATTTTAGCTGGCATTTTTATATAAGGAACTCGTGGATTACATGAAAGGAAAAGCATGCATTTCCTGTAGAAGTCATTGATTAAATACCAATGTTATGAAATGGTAGATTGAAAAATCCAAGGATCAAGTCATCCCGGAGAGACTTTGAGAGCCGTGGGTCCCGAGTCTGAAGATTTTCAGGCTCGTAATATATCCATAAGCCTGAATAAAGAGGCCTCTAAGCAAAATTTATCCACTCATCATTCTGGTAATACCTTAGTTGCCTACTAGATGTCTCATTGGGTTGATATGTTGACCGCATACCATTTATGACGCCTGTAAGCAAATAAGCGTAACTAAATTAACTTGATCTAGTAACTCCTAACAATATTAAACCAAAATATGTCAGACAGGTCGAAATCGTGACTTGAACCAAGATTCTCCCGAATACGAGGATGGACGAACGAACACCACCTCGTTAGTATACCGCTGTCAACTATTAAGAATCTGATGCAGATCAATTTGGCTAATCCCGACTCCAAACTCCATGACCAGATAGGCCTAGAAAGGTCCTTGGCTTACCAGCTGCTACTGGTTTTACATACACGAGCTCCATTTATTAAGGTAGACGATCGCACAGCTAGTATAGGGGTGACTTGTGGTCAGCTAGTTGAGAACCAAGCGTTACAGTGGGGTTTCTCAGCCAGGGCCATTCGACTAGGTATTACTATGCAGAGGAAGACTTCTACTGACTTGTGTTCCATGGAGCTCAAGAAAGCAATGACAGCAGAAAACATATGGTAAAGATAATATAAAATTTTAACCTATTGAGTTAGGCCTATATCAAAGATTCTGGATGCAATTTGAGCTTATATGTTAAAGGGCCAAACAATTAATAATAATAATAATAATAATAATAATAATAATAATAATAATAATAATAATAATAGTAATAATAATAGTAATAATAATAATAGTAATAATAATAATAGTAATAATAATAATAATAGTAATAATAATAATAATAATAGTAATAATAGTAATAATAGTAATAATAATAGTAATAATAGTAATAATAATAGTAATAATAGTAATAATAATAGTAATGATAGTAATAATAATAGTAATAATAATAATAATAGTTATAATAACAATAATAGTAATAATAGTAATAATAATAATAGTAATAATAATAGTAATAATAGTAATAATAATAGTAATAATAGTAATAATAATAGTAATATAGTAATAATAATGATAATAGTAATATAATAGTAATAATAGTAATAATAATAATAGTAATATAGTAATAAATAATAGTAATAATAATAGTAATAATAATAGTAATAATAATAGTAATAATAATAATAGTAATAATAATAATAATAATTAATAATAATAAATAATAATAATAATTAATAATAATAAATAATAATAAATAATAATAATAAATAATAATAATTAATAATAATTAATAATAATAATAATAATAATAATAATAATAATAATAGCAGCATTCTGCTAATTTAGCGTCATTGGATTGTTAAATGAAACAGCTACATCAAATTAATCAGGAGTGGGGATGCATGGTTTTTATTCCAGTATTTCTTCACGATTTAATAAATAACCAATCACTAATAGAGATGTTATAATTTTAATATCGCGTGATGCATGCGATTGAATTTTATAAGCATATACTGATACATAAAAAAATATACCCGAGGATCAAGAATCTAGAATTCCTTTCAGAAATATCAACAAGATTGAAGAAAAACTTCAAATCAAGATATTTGTTGTCTAGCTTAGTTGATCCATATTTGTTGATTAAACTGTTGATGGATTTTTATATGTTGTAAATGGTAGTACAGAAAAGGGTTTTGATGATTTATTAGATATATATGTCATTGTAACCACATTATTCATATTATCACATTTATTTTTTTAAACTGTAAATTTATTTACATCTATAGCCATATGGTTTTAAGTCCATTTTTGAGAATTCGTATTAGAGTTGAATGTCCCATATTTTACCGGGGCTAATGTATTTTACAGGAACCCGGGGTTCTACCTATTAAGGAGGACCAAAATGGATCGCTCACTGCCAACACTTAAGTGATGGCCACAGAGCTTTCCATCTATCTATCTATGTCCATTGTGAGAATAAAACGGGAATTTTATATTTATATTACTAATGACGCTGTAATGGAAACATTACAGCGTCATTAGTAATATAAATATAAAATTCCCGTATCAGTAAAACTAAATATATGGTCACACGTAGAAATTCAGTATATAATGGAAATGGACAGCTAATGACAAATGAGGGAAATTTTGAGGAAGTGGCTGAATTCAAATACCTAGGAACAATAATCACAAATAGGAATGAGATGCACAAATAAATTAAACATAGGTTCAATTCTGGAAATGCATGCTATTATGCATTGCAGAGACTTTTGATGTCCCAACTCCTTTCAAAAAACGTTAAGCTGAAAATACATAAAACTATTATTCTACCAGTTATATTATATGGGTGCGAAACATGGACTCTTACTTTAAGGGAGGAAAGGAGATTACGAGTATTTGAGAATAAAGTTCTTAGGAAAATGTTTGGACCAAAGAGAGATGAAGAGACAGGTGAATGGAGAAGACTACATAACAATGAATTACATGGTCTTTATAGGAAGCCAGATATAATAAGAACAGTTAAGTCTCGTAGACTGCGATGGGCAGGACATGTTGTGCGTATGGGGAATGAAAGACGTGCATGGAAACTTCTTGTAGGAAAGCCAGAAGGAAAACGCCCTTTTGGTAGACCAAGAATGAGGTGGGAGAACAACATTAACTGTGATTTGAGGGAAGTAGATTATACAGGGAATGATTGGAAAGCATTAGCTCAGGATAGGGATGTATGGAGAGCTTATGTCCGCGCGGCCATGAACCTACGGGTTCGATAGTGCCAGTGAGTAAGTAATGACGCTGTAATGTAATGAATATACATTCTTAGGTTAAGGTGATCGTGTGGCAGGACTGACAACCCAGCTAACATCTTGTGCCGATTGCATTGAGCAACAAAAAAGAAACTTTTTTTTGTCTCAGAAAGAAAAATATGTGATTCTGATAGTATTTTTTCTCCTCAATTCAAATACTATATAGGTTTTTCTCCATCACGCAAGGTTTCCGAAAGACAGAAATTTATAATTTCAAACACTTTAATATTTTCTACATTCGTAACTACACAATATTCGAACATTCGGACTCACCTAGAAAGTAAGAAATGACGATTTTCTGCTATATTTCGCCTGTGGATCATCCCTCTTGATGGTCCAATAATAATCGGCCAGCATATTAGGATTCCATTTGCCTTGATATCTCTTTTCCTTAGCTGAAATCATTTGAGTTAGCTCATTTGGTTTTATTTTACAATGGACAAATGGACGAAAAAACGTTTATTAAAAAATAATTATTTAAATCCATTAATTGAAATTGAAATAGAAAGAAAACTGTGGGTGATGGAGAAATTCCGAATACATATTTGCAAACACGATAAAAAACTGCATTAAGTACAACTGTTGGTACTCATGAGACAAAAATCATGTTGACGAGTGTTGTCTATAAAAGATTGTCTTCTACCAACCAAGGGGGCCTTCTAAGATGTGTAATTGGTTCACTTTACCTTTACTACCTTTACTCAGTATTTATTAACACTTACGTTATTTAATTTAAATTCAATAGAAATATTAAAGTTACCTATTTGTTACATCACGTATAGCACTTGAAGCTAGGCTTGAATTCCATTGTTCGTCATCTTCGAAATCAGTGTACATTTTGTTTTATGCAGAAGAATGATGTAATTATAAAACTACTCAGATCATTGCCTGCTAGTTCTAATGTAAGATATTCCCAGGCATATCAGATATAACAAGAGAAAAAAATCGAACTCAAAACAATTTATTTTAAGAGTCTGTCGCCGTGGCGTAGTCGGTTGAGTCCCTACCTTCCACTCCGACGACCCGGGTTCGATTCCCGGCGGGAAGCAGATTTTTAATTCTCCACCTTGGGTCTGGGTGTGTGTCCTGTCCATGTGTATATATGTGAGAATGAAATAAAGTTAACAAAAAGGTAAAACAATAAGGAAGAACAGTGTAAAACGGAAAGAGGAGAGGAATAACTGAACTAATTTGTAAGAACAAAACATGACAACTGAAGTCCAAACTAAAATATATACATATATATATATATATATATATTGAATTCTGGAAATACCCTAACGATTTTTTATTAACTTCTTCCGTGTTTATCCTCATCATACCTTGTTTTCTAAACTTTGTTTTGAAGCAGCAACTTGCTTCTATCTAACTGTATTTTTAATGGCGTAGCCCATTATTGAGCCATAGACCAAGTTCATTTTTAGTTACCTTATTTGCTCGTAGTTATCATGGATGGCATGCGGTCAACATACTGACCCAATGAGATATCTAACAGGTAACTAAGGTAATTTTTTTCTTAGAGGCCTCTTTATTCAGGCTTAAGGATCTTTTAAGAGCCTGCAAATATTCAGACTCGGGACCCACGGCTTAAAGTCCCTCCCGAAGGACTTTCTCCTTGGATTTTTCCGTCCTAAGTAAATCCATCGACCGCGGCCGGGTTTGAACCCTGGACCCTCGGAACCAGAGGCGAGGAGCATAACGACTAGTCCACCGCGGCCGATAGGAACCTGTTTCTAGTGGATGTAAAGCGGAGAAAGAAAAATATAATGTTTTCAAATGTCTGTAAATTATATTGATATCTATCAGTATTCGCTAATTGATTCAATAGGAAAACATGTTAAAATGTCAAAATATTATAAAATATAATTTTTCTCTCTCAAGTGCTTTAGATTTCTCTTTGGAGATTTTTTTTTTGCAAATACGATATAGCGCGAAATTCTCATACAGACTTCCATTCTTAAATTTTATTTTTTGACGACCTGAAAACCACTTTTTAATCCGTTTTGATAGTACGACAAAATACATAATTGGCTCAAAGTGCAAAAATGATACCAAATTTTGATTATGCGAAATCGACGATCTTTTTCTGGAAACGTCAAGAAGAATAAATGTGTAGAGTGCCTGCAAATATTGTTGAGTGTTAAGCTCAAATACCAAGCGTTTGCTGAAGGAGCTCTGAAATGTATTTGGGGTGAATCCTGAGTTATATTTCAGTAAATACAATTTAATTGTAAGAGACAGGAGAATCTAATGGCAAGAAATTGTTGATATCTATTCAATGATTTCATTCAACAGTCTTACTGAACATTCATGACTTTCAAATTACAGAAATATAATTTCAAAATATCAATAAGTAAATAAGAGATCAGATACCGCAAGAGCTAAAATAATTTTGGAGGGGAAACCCATTGAACAAGTGAACCATTTTAAATACCTGAGTTATGAAATCTCCTATTTTAAAATTGAAGATCTATTTAACAAACTTAATAAATTTAATTATATATGTGGAACAATCAAAAGGATATTTAAAAGCACAAGAAAATAAATAAAACTAAAATTTTATAAAGTAGTGGCAGTCCCCTTACTATTGTATGGTAGTGAATTTTGAGTTTTAACTAAAAGAGAAGAGAAGATCATAGAAGCAGCTGAAATGAGATTTCTGAGAAGTGTGGCTGGTTGCAAACTTATAGATAAGAGAAGAAGTGAAGATATTAGAAATGAGCTAAATATCTTTAAACTCTTAGATAGAATAAAAGAATCTAGAAAAAACTGGAAAGAACGTGTTCAAAGAATGGAAGATGATCCGCATTCCCAAAAGTATACTTAAATACAAATCAAAAGGACGCTGGAATGTTGGTAGACCGAAGAAGAGATGGATCCAACTTTTGAATGGGAATCTATGAGACCGGAACAAGCCACATAGACTTAATCCGTGATTGTTGATGATGATGATGACTTTTAATGTCTTTTTAATATAGTATACAGATAATCTGTACTGAAAACATGCATTTGTATGAAAATACAATAGGAAGTAAATTATTATAAAGTACATGAATTTGGTCTGTATTCTTCTTACCTCATATAGTTGTTTCTATAAGACATATATTTCAAAGCATGTTTGCTACATCTGTAGTTGTTACAGACCTTTTTTATTCTGTTTTTATTTTCTTTTAATTTTAAGAACTTTTTAACTGCCTCTCTTAAATTTGAAAAGTTGTCATTAAATTGTCGAAAGTTGAAGGCCGCCATTTTGTAATAGGTTATATTCGTAAAAATCAAATTCAGTATTTATTCTTCCTTAGACTTAAGTATCTGATTTATTTGAAAATACAATAGGAAGTAACATTATGAAGTTGTACTTAATACATTAGTTTGGTTTGTATTATTCTTACATCATAGGCCTATAGTTGTTTCAAAGCATGTTTGTCTATTTTCAGTTAGTACAGAGTCTGTACCAACTGAAGATGGAGCAAACATAGTTTGAAAAATATGAGGTAAGAAGAACTTAGACCAAACTCATTTATTATGAATTTGTATATTTGTGCTGGTTGAGTGGAAGAGAAGGACTTATGGCCTTAACTCTGCCAGAATAAATAAAACATTATTATTATTATTATTATTATTATTTTGTTATTATTATTATCATCATCATCATCATCATAGTCCATTCACGAATTTAGGCCATTTGTTGACCTGTTTCGGTCTCAAGAGAAACACCATCCAAAAGTATTTTGAGTGGACGTCCTGGTCTTCTTCTTCCTGCAGGTTGATAGCTTAGGATTTGTTTGGGTGTCGTGTGATCTTCCATTCGATTAACATGTTGCATCCACCTTGACTTATAATCAGACATTTTGTTTTATAAAGGTTCCACGTATAATTCTTCTATGATGCATTCACTTTTTTAAGATTTAGTAACGTGCATTATTATTATTATTATTATTATTATTATTATTATTATTATTATTATTATTATTATTATTATTATTATTATTGTTGTTGTTATTATTATTTTTTTTCACCTCCTGATTTAGGCAAGAGTTGCCTGTTCCGTCTAAGACCATCTCTTCCGAGGACGTCCGACATCTCTTCTTCCTCTTGAAAAATAATGGAAGATTTTATTTGGTAATCTACTTTCTTCCATTCTTTCTACATGTTCTTTCCACTGTATCTTGTTGTTAAATATCTTTTCTTTTATGGAGTAGATCTGCAGTTCTTCACGGATATCCTCGTTTCTTATCTGGTCCATTCTAGTGCAGCCTTTTACTCTTCTTAAAAATTTCATCTCGGCTGCTTGGATTTTACTTTCTTGTTTGGTAGTGGTAATCCAAGATTCACTCCCATACAAAAGGACAGGGACAGCCATTGTTTTATAAAATTTTAATTTTGTTTGTTTATGGGCTTTATTATTCAATGTTCTATTTATTGTACCACAAATAGCTTGAAACTGATGTTTTGTGTTCAATATCTTTATCATACCCATAGTTGATGTCACATCCTAAATATTTAAAGTGGGATACTTGTTCAATAATTTCGTCTCTAATTACTATTTTTGCACGCAGGGTATTTCTTCCACAAAATGCCATTAATTTTGTTTTACTTATTGAAATTTTAAAATTATAATCGCTACATATTGCATTTAGTTTGTAAGCAGCCAATTGTAACAGATCTTCATCATGGTGTAGTAAGAGTAAATCATCGGCGAAAATTAAGTTATTAATACTTGAGTTATTGTTCAATCTAAGGCCTTTGTCCATTATAATATTCCATTGTTTCATAATGTCTTCTTCTTCACTTCCTGTTCCGTCTTCACTAATAGATCTAAGACCATCTCTTCCGAGGACGTCCGACATCTCTTCTTCCTCTTGGAAAATAATGGAAGATTTTATTTGGTAATCTTATACCAAATCGTTTGTCCTTAATTCTACGCTGAGGTCGTCTTTGGTTAAGTCCGTTCGAGTTTCCATTGTGAAGAATACGAGTAATGTGTTTTCCTCTGATCGCGGTACCAACGCCATGCAGAGTAGACCATTGGTGGGGCTGCCACCTCGAAGCTTTTGGTCCAGCTCTTGGATGTACTAACCCCATCTAGAGGGTTGCCACTTCCGCCAACCTATTAAAATTAGTTGTCGTTGTGGACTTTACTCTTGTTTCCCCGAGCATGGGTCTCTTATCATCCCAGAGAAAGGACCCCCTCTTCCCATCAGTTCTCCGACCCAAATCGCCGATATATATATATATATATATATATATATATATTAAAAAGAGTGGGCGATAGACTACACCCTTGTCTAACTCCTTGATTTATTAAAATTTCTTCTGACCTTTTTCCATCAGTTTATTATTATTATTATTATTATTATTATTAATATTATTATTATTATTATTATCAAGAGACAATAATTTCAAGAACGGATAAAGTCCGAAACAGCACAATAAGGGAAATTATGCAAGTTAAAAAAAATAGAAAAAATAGAAGAAAAACGTTAGAAATGGTGGAGAAGGGGTTATTGTTGGGCAAAGAGGTAAAGATTGGATTTGGTGACACTAGGAATACTGAAGGAGTTCTCCATGTGTGAGAACTTAGGTTGCTCGGTTGGTATTCGGTAGAGTCGAGGTTCTTATCTCGGGATTCCACGAGGACTTCGTCGGGCAGAATTAATGTGTAAAGAATGTCTGGTAAAAGTAGTTTATTCTTAACTTTTATACACTGCAAGTAATTGTATATATATGAAGTGAATTTATCCAACTTTTTAGAACGTAGTGTTTTGAAGTGACTTGATGAAAATTGTACACGAGAAGTAAGTGACGAGGAGAAGCCTCTCTCGCCTATAGGTAAATTAGTTACTCCCACTACCTCGATCACGTGGACCTAAGGTCTGTGCTTAGGCACATATAACGAAACATATAATTGGTTAATGCGCCCTCCTATTTTGATCCCGGGGGTGTTACAAATTTATTATTGGCGATTTACGCCTTCAGAGGTTGGACCTTTTTTCCCCGTGCTGGCTTCACGTACAGTCTAGTCACAAACATTAGCTAGGCTTGGGTTTTTTCTTCTTAGGCTTGGGTTTTTCCTAGGCTTTTCCGACGCTAGAAACTTGCCATGTTCCCACACTTTTTGCTAACGATGTTGTGTCAGGGTAAACCCCCCGCTTGTACATTAGCTAATGGGTTATGGTTATCACGCTAAATCAGTTAACTGGAGGCTTAGAAGATATCTCTACTCAATCTGTCGAGCAAAGGATCATTGTCATTAGTAGTTTATTATCATGTGTCAGCCACTTCCGTCTTCACAAAAGAAAGGTTTACATTACCTGAGTTGTCAGTATTCTTTAATAACTAATAATTTGATTACATTGATGCTGACTTCTTGGATCATTTTATACGGCCTTTGCTCTTACATAATCAGGTTCCACTCTCTTCCCTGATCAATTTGAATATAAATATGAACCTAAGTCCAGTAACTGCTTCATTTAATGATGTTATAATATCATCTGGTTATTATTGCCGATAGGGATTTATTTAGATTTACACAGGAGGCTGGATGAATGAATTGCCACAAATGCCCTATAAACAAATGGAAAAATCAAGGGATTTTTTTATTTGTTTATAATCCTCTCGCGTAATATAATGCTAGTATCATAGCTATAGTGGCCTTTAAAGAAAAAATGGCTATAATATTTTGGTTAGAGCACGTTAACCCTGAGGTGTTGCCAGCACGTCAATTATGTTCAGATTGTAAACACTGATATGTATCCCTTTTACCTGGGATCGTTCTTTGAGGTTAAATAGACTCACTTTCTGCAATATAGACATACATAAATATTCATAAAGAAAAAAAGATACACCCTTAATATATTTGGTGGTCTTACTCAAACCATTCATGCTTATACAAATTACCATTCAAAACTATTTAGTTGAATACCAGTATAGCATAAATTGCTTCTTCAGGTGTAACTGTTTATTTCAATTTAATTTACACCTTAATATCTACCTACATTATAATGTGCGTCTAACAAGCTTTGGGAATTTCATTTGCGATGAACCAGTTTTGTCTACTTCAAACCATATGTCGAATAACACTTCAGTCTTGCTAAATTTAATTTTAATTGAGTCAATAGACTTTTTACATGGATCTATATTTGCGACCCAAATCTTAATATCTCGTTTAAGCAGCTGTGCTATCGTTATAAACAATTATTATTGATAGTATTACACCCTATCATATTTTCCCATAGGTATTGCATACGTACGATTCTATGTTATAATCCATGAATATTCATGATTTTATATTTATTCTCAAATATTCGGCCCATTTACTTTGCCAAAGCATAGCTGCTATACATGCTCAGCAAACGACGTTATTTTCTAAGCGTGCCAAATCATTTCCTTCGAATGCGAATGTATGTATGTCACATTCGCTTTCACCCGCGACCATGACTCTCTCATTCATTATATATATTCGGATCCCTTGCCCTCAATATTTTCAACAAAATAGCACGGTTATACGAACACAGTGACTTGCCGCTTCGGCCACTCTACAAATTAATTCTGTAAATATAATCACAACTAAATTCTCACCTTTATAGGTCACACCGCATCGGCCTTTCAATTAAGGGCATGAGCTCACCCTGCTCATAGCTCCTATGTTTACGCTGTCTGATTGTTATTTTGACAAAAAGAATCATAATCATCATGGATATTATTCGTATCAGATTGGGTACAAGTTTTTCAAATTCCCTATATGTATTAAACAATGGGACAATGGCCTATCTGGGCTCATTTAACATTTAATGGATTAAGTAGATACTGCAGCTTTCTGCTGAGCGATTGGGTTAAAACATTTAAAAATATAGATCAATTCTCATCGATAAGTTCAAAATAACAATTATTATCGCCCCTCACTCTTCGCTGAAAAGTGGACATGCATGTGTTATGTATTCACCCTAACAATTAATTATATCATATTTCATTCAATATGGGGGTTATTATCATGATTAATATCTAAATTGACATTTCACTTTATTTTCGTTCGCAGTCATTTCTTGCCTTCCGTCGCGATTAGCTTTTGCATCGAGGCCTATTAATCACTTATTAGTGTTCATTTATTTTTTTTTTTTACTTTTTTTTGTTTTTTTTTTTTACTGATTATATTTGGACTTTACCATTAAACACTTATTATTTTTTTTTTCACAATACTTTTCATTATGTCCTAATCTCAGCTAGATTAGTTCGAATCCCGTGAAAACTGTTTACCATTTAAGTATAATTATCAGGTCTTGTTTTTTTTTTTTCGTTGGGGATTGTAGCGCTTATATGTTTGACCTTTTGTATGTTATATCAAAATTTGTCGGTATTAACCCTCCTTACCTGGGGTACTGCATAATTTCAGCGTTTACATTGACCTTTATCTCATACCTAAAATCACAGTCGTGTCTACCTGGCACACAATACATATAGTACAATCACGACATACACACATACTAAATATCCATTCCGTTGTCCTCTTACTTGTAAAAATCTCTCCTCCTATTTTCGAGTGTCATTTCACTGTCGTCTATCTACCTTAATACTATTAGTGTCTAATTTCACAGTCTGTTAACTCGCAAAGGCCTCCTGTACTATTATTTATACATGTTTTGCGATACTACGCCCACACGCAAACAAATCTGAACACTCGCATGGTAATTTATCGGGTCTTTACAGCCTCAATCTTATCCTTAGATTCACATATGATGACTAGACTTTTGTCAAAATTTTCAAATGATTCTTACTTCTATCATCTATGTTAGTATTGCGCCACAGAATTACTAGCGATCTCTGGGTTCCTAGTATCTCTATGCGTGCATTGTTTGTGATTAGCCGTTCGTCAAGAAACACTCTCGGACGCGTATGATTCATTTTCGGGGTCTCTATCCTTTTGACCTGTCTACTTCTTATGTTCTTTGTGATGACACTTATTTCATCATTTAGTTTGCTGGTTTCGTTAGTCACTTTCTGTTCTATATTAGTGCCTAACTCATTAAATCTAGGCTCTACTATCATTTCAATCAATTCAGAGCGTTTATCCTGCTCTGCAATTTTCTGAGCTACTTGGGGCTTTAGTGTTTCTTGTTCGTGGGCTAGCTTTTGTACAGATACACACATATCATTCACCCTTTTTGTCCGCGGTTCTCCAACCTACAGAGCACCTTCTTGTCGACTCGTTTTTTTCCCCTTGTATTCCTCCTGTTTCTCCCCTAAGTTAGTTTGTAACGTTGTTATACTATTGTTCATCCCTGTTCTCATTTGACTTATTACCTGTTTTCTGTTTTCTCTAAGTCTTAATACGTTTTTTGTTCCGTTTTATTTATCTTTAGTTCTACACACGCTGACGATTCATTTATTTTCGCTTCTAGCATCCTCTCTATCTTTTCTCATCTCATCCCTTAATGTTCTTTCAACGTTAAATACTCCTGTTCCCTGCTTATCTCCATCTGTCCTCTCCAAGTTTCAAGTTCCCGTTTCATATTCCTCTGCATTGCCTCTAAATCCATTTTCCTATTTCTATCTATCGTCTCTAAATCCATTTTCCTTACTTCTATCTATCGTCTCTAAATCCATTTTCCTACTTCTATCCATCTCCTCTATTCTCGACATAGCATTTCCATGTATTTCATGGTGTCGGTGCTTGGATTTCCCTTGTCCTCTACTTCCCCTCTAGCTTCTACTCTTGCGTTTGTTTTCATTACTTTCCCCTGGTGCTCTGCTTCTAAGTTCTCTCTGCCATCTTCGTTGTCCTCTCCCATCCCTACGATTTCGTTCTCTTCCTTCAATCAGTTGCCCACAAGCCTTCTCCCTAATCTCTTCGTGTTTCCTATCCATTTTTTTATCTTTATTTGCCTGCCTCTTTCTATTCCTACTTCTTAACAACATAAATACACAACAGATATATTCTCCGTTAAATCACTGTAATATTTTGATTTCTTATATAGGTAAAAAGTAAAAAAAATGCTTATTCTGTTGTTGTGTCACTTACTGCTTCCTTCCTTCAGTTGCTGTCTGTCTGCTTGTTGCCATCATCTTCTCTGTCCTGGTTGCCTCGTGGTCGTGGGACTTAGTCGTTCTGCCGTTGATTTCTATTCGTGTGTGTACTTTACGACCTATTCTGCCCCACGTTGGGCGCCAATATGGAGAAGGGGTTATTGTTGGGCAAAGAGGTAAAGATTGGATTTGGTGACACTAGGAATACTGAAGGAGTTCTCCATGTGTGAGAACTTAGGTTGCTCGGTTGGTATTCGGTAGAGTCGAGGTTCTTATCTCGGGATTCCACGAGGACTTCGTCGGGCAGAATTAAGTGTGTAAAGAATGTCTGGTAAAAAGTAGTTTATTCTTAACTTTTATACACTGCAAGTAATTGTATATATATGAAGTGAATTTATCCAACTTTTTAGAACGTAGTGTTTTGAAGTGACTTGATGAAAATTGTACACGAGAAGTAAGTGACGAGGAGAAGCCTCTCTCGCCTATAGGTAAATTAGTTACTCCCATACCTCGATCACGTGGACCTAAGGTCTGTGCTTAGGCACATATAACGAAACATATAATTGGTTAATGCGCCCTCCCTATTTTGATCCCGGGGGTGTTACAAATTTATTATTGGCGATTTACGCCTTCAGAGGTTGGACCTTTTTCCCCGTGCTGGCCTTCACGTACAGTCTAGTCACAAAACATTAGCTAGGCTTGGGTTTTTTCTTCTTAGGCTTGGGTTTTTTCCTAGGCTTCCGACGCTAGAAACTTGCCATGTTCCCACACTTTTTGCTAACGATGTTTGTGTCAGGGTAAAACCCCCGCTTGTACATTAGCTAATGGGTTATGGTTATCACGCTAAATCAGTTAACTGGAGGCTTAGAAGATATCTCTACTCAATCTGTCGAGCAAAGGATCATTGTCATTAGTAAGTTATTATCATGTGTCAGCCACTTCCGTCTTCACAAAAGAAAGGTTTACATTACCTGAGTTGTCAGTATTCTTTAATAACTAATTAATTTGATTACATTGATGCTGACTTCTTTTGGATCATTTTATACGGCCTTTGCTCTTACATAATCAGGTTCCACTCTCTTCCCTGATCAATTTGAATATAAATATGACCTAAGTCCAGTAACTGCTTCATTTAATGATGTTATAATATCATCTGGTTATTATTGCCGATAGGGATTTATTTAGATTTACACAGGAGGCTGGATGAATGAATTGCCACAATGGTAAGGAAACCTCATAAGAATGGAAGAAGAGAGAATACCAAAGAAGATTCTTGATTGGAAAGCTAATGGACGAAGTGGAAGAAACAGACCTAGATGGAGTGAGGAGAATTATGGAAACTAGAGATTTGAAGAAAGAAGATGCTTCAGACAGGAACCTCTGGCGACAAATCACTTGGGTTGAAAGAGAAACACTGTATTGTGGAATATTCCTAGTAAAATAAATATTATTCGCTAAAATAGTTATAATTAATTTATGTATTTGTATTTTATGTACTTGTGCTGTTGGTTTATGTAAGTCAATACACTTGGAATTATTATTCGTATTGCTTGCTGAGAGGCTTTCCATTATTATCTGCAAACAGGTTGGCTTAATTATTTATGTCATTTCCGAAGTGTACTTCAATTTTTCTGCGAGAAAAAAAAATGTGCAAAGCGTATGCGTATAAAAGAAAGTGAATGCGTTTGTAGTTTGATGACAGGGTGAACCCTGGAAATCAAACCGCTGCAACTTGTTACAATGACTGATGAACTTCTACGTAAATTACTTGCAGCAGCCCCCCCCCCCACTCCGTCCTACCTGCGTCACATCCTCTGACATGGGTCTTTCAAGAGTTGGCAAAATGCAAGTAATTCATGGAACATGGGTCTTGTGAAAAAAAAACAGGAAATTAAGTCGATACCCTAACGAAAAATAAACAAAAACATCAGACAAAAAAGTCAAAGTCAACATGATCACAAATATAAATTAAAGTCAATATTCTCGTTGTGAATTTACAATTTTACCCAAAAACATAAACACACACAGTATCAAATACTTTTTGTTTATTTTATTTCTGTTTATATCCAAACTAAATAAGTTTGTTAACAATTTTTTTTTGTAATTGGTCTCTGAGAAGATTAATATATGTTTTCTGATCTCTCGTTTCTCAAATGATAATGCAAATGAATTTAAAAACAAATCAAATAAATATAAATAATTTGAGAAATGAAACCGTAAGAATAAGATTTGACAAGACTTTATGAAGGAATTAATATAGACGCGTCACACATTGTAAAGTTTAGCAGTTTTCTTTTTACTGTATTGCGACGCTTCTGACATAAGTGGTCTTCCAGCGTCGCTAGCTATTCAATGCTGATGGCAAGAAACATCGCAAGCAAAAAAAAAAAAAAAAAAAAAAAAAAAAGTGGAAGCCGGTTTCCGAAAGGATACAACAATACAGTTCTTATTTTTAAAATCTAGTTGTGGACAACGGCACCTGGCAGGGGTTTATTTTAATATTTTGCTTCGTGAGCTAATCTCGTTCCAAATAAAGGCTAATAACTTCATATAACCCTATACAACTTATAGAAAAGACACGTACAGTAGTTTACAAAGTGTAATTGAACAAAAAAGAATCACCTTCCCTCTTAGCTGCAGCGAATTTTAAACTTATTGAAATATTTATGTATTTAATTTGCTGCATTTCCAGGACCACGACGAGGACGTGAGGGATAGGATATTCCTGCTGTTCCTTCGTGTAGTTTAATGCATTCACTATATTAAGTCTTCTATTTGAATGCATCCTGAACTAATGAAGGAATGACAGGTATTTGGTCCCGTTAACGTTTTTATAAAAAATCAATAGTTTTATATAAAAACGTTTCACCAAAATCAAGTAACACTCATGTAGGCTTTTAGGTTTTAAAACCTTCATGCAACTTCGCCTAGTCGATATTGTCCGAACCAAAAGAAAAAAAAATAATAAAAAGAAAAATATATATATATAATTAGATAAACAAATTTAGATTTTGTTACTTGATACTTGGTCCTATTTTACATCTATTTTTATAATTAATATCTAAATAACTAATTGAACACGTCCCTATGTTCGAAGCTCTGCCAAGGATTCCCTGAAGTAGTTACTGCCCGGAGATTCGAATGGAGGAATATTTCACTTCCGGAAAATTTTACACCAGTGGAATCAATTCCCACGTTTCTTGACGGTTGTATTTTTGCTGACAGAGATCGTCACTCTTTCAACCAGACAATTCATTTTTCGTTTGATTTATCGCCTACAATCTGTTGGCATAGCTAACACTTTCGGAAGCAAAGCTAATATATTTTAGTAAATTACTTTATTGAGATGAAGAGTGGACACTTGTAGATATTAATTATCTACTTTACCGGGATTGATAAACGGTATCATTCATCTCAGTAGGCCTACTGTTGTAGGAACTAATGTGCATACTCCATGTACAGTACATAGAAAATTCTTCAATGTGATTTTTACATAATAATAAAAACGTCTCTTGTCGTTGCACGTGACCCAAGAAGAATGGCAGGTGTTTTGTCGGCTAATTCTGATCCTATACAATATCATTGAATGTTTTGAAGGTGTTTGTGTTATTTTGTCTACCCCTGTGTACAGTGTTTACTTATTTACTATTGCTCCATATTGTGACAGACCTAGAAGACTCTTGGTCTACCAGACGGTTCACGTCCACATGTGTTAATCACTGATGCGCTAGTATTGGGTGATATATGGTTGGCATCGCGGGTCCCCCAGTTGTTATAGTTGGTTTTGTCAACCTGAAATCGGTACTTATTATAGTTGTCAAATTGCTCACGATGCTGGGTAGGCACCGGACACGTACTGCCAGAAATTATATGAACAAATGTTCCTTTACATGATCTCGAACCAGCGCTAGTTCAGTAGCACTGCATCAAGGCATGATGCCTTAATCCACTCGGCAACGGCGTAGGGACCTATATTACTTAATTAAAATGTGTAAATACCTGCAAATATCAATTCACTACCACATATGAATTGGTAAACAGACTTTTTCTACAGTGTACCGTGCAGGAACTAAGATGCATTCTTCAAGTACAATATAGGCCTATATGAAATTATTGTCTGTGAATTGCACATACTTAATACAAAATAGTCTTGTCTTTTCCCTTGATTCAAGGATAATTGTAGGTGTTTTAAAGACTAAAGCTGGACCTACATAATATTAATGAAGATTGGTAGATGTTTCCATTATTTTGTCTCTCCGCTGCATATAGATTTATTTAATTGTCAATTTTATTTACTTATTTATTTATTTATCTTTAATAATATCATGAAATGGCGAATGTTATGAAATATACCTTGAAAATGATTCCAAATTAGAATTTAACGTCGACAATAATTGAGAAAACTGAGATATTAACACGGAAGTTGAACGTGGTTCGTTTCAAAAAACGCTACCGCTTGAATCAACTAGCTGCTCTTTTAAAAGCGCTATATAGATGTCAGTTTATGATTAAAACAAAAGATTGGCATATTAATAAACATACTTCCCGCTCTAATAAATGAATGTAGCGGCATTTGTTAGCGTTCTCCCACATAGATGGCACAACAATAGCTTATGTTACTAAAATAATTGAAATTATTATAAAATATAAAACATACATACTATATTAATTATCCTCTAATTATATAATACAAATCGACATTTTATATTAATAGAAATGCTTAAAAGCTAGTATGATACACTACAGAATTTCAAACTTGATACTGCCTCTGAATATTCTAAGAGTTAATTTTTGTTTGCCATGTTTACTACATGATGCTGATTTTTCGTTCCGTTTTCCCATCGTCTACCAATCCAAATATGTTTTAACAACAAATTTTTGAAACTCGATTTTCAGTGTGTGCTGTATAAATCGACATATATGGATGCTATCAAAAGGGGGGGGAAACAATTTACTGTTGCTGTAATAAATTTAATATTGAGCTAACTATTGATACTGTTGCTGTAGGCTATTTTAAACCTATATTTCGCGCGTGATAACCTTGTTATCTTAGGACTAATTTTATCAAATCGGTTATGAAATGTTTACCATCACAGTTACAGGAAGTTAATATTTTAATTGGATTATGGTGGTTACCATTTTATAAATTATTTTCACATTCGTTTACAGCTATACACAGAACCTGAAACCTATTTTTAAAATTAATTTTTAAATTCGTACTTCAAAATTAATGTAGGTATTCATTAAACAGCTACTCCCAGAGTCTGATATCATACAACCAAACTTCTTCTTCTTCTTCGTTATTTTTCAGTGTGTGCTTTTTTATAATCTATATAGATTTGACTTATAATATTCAAAGACAATGTAATGCTCTGCATTAAATCGATATAGATATAACAATTGGATAGTTGCCCCGAAAACAGACCTAACCCATAAACAGCTACTCATGACTTACTAACTCCTTCTGCCGTTTTGTTACATATAGATCACTATTCTCTTGAATGCCAACTTTTAAAAATAAATAAAAAAAGGTCTGGAAGAGAGCAGGGATAGTTTTATATGCACCATGCCGTGATATTCTCCGGATATATCACTTATACATTGAAAACTCAACTTACGAATTTTTGTTTGTCGGATCTCTTTTCATGGCAAACTATTCAATTGATAATCTTGCTGTTCTTAAGACTACGTATTTTAAACTGGTATAGAAGTAACAACCTGATAACATAGCTGTCCTAAGATTATATTATCTTGAAACTAGTACCTGGCACATATTAATCTTGCTATCATAAACCTGATTATATGAAACAGGGTTACTGTTAGACCTTCAGGAAAATATTATTTTAATTTTATTATGGATCACTAGACCCACAATTAATACAGATTTAAGACCTTACTTGTATACATACACACAAACACACATACGTATAAATTAAAATTAAGAATCCGAAAGTGTCTTTAATAGAAAAGTAAGGATGGAAGGGGATTTTATCAATATTTCTATTTAATCCTATAGGATTATTTGATCCTCAGTGCCTCTATCGAAACCGTAGGTTCATGTCCGCGCGGACATAAGTTCTCCATACAACCATGTCCTGAGCAAATGTTTTCCAATATATATATATATATATATATATATATATATATGTGTGTGTGTGTGTGTGTGTGTGTATGTGTGTGTGCGCGTGTGCGTGTGTGTGATTTCCTTTCTCTCCTAAGGCAGGTTGTATCTAACATAGAATAACATATTTACTCCTATAACGTCAGAAAACTCGTATTGTGTTTGTATTGTGAATAATTAAAGCCCCATGTTTAAATTCCATTTTAAGTGCGTGCTTTAAAATAAGGGTAAACGGTAATTACACTGACAAACTTCAAAGACTGATTCCTGACTGGGAACGAAAGAAAAAAGGTCCTATACAGTATACACGAGTCCGGAATTGAACGATGTGCGTACGACATCAAATCGTTCCGGCACTAAATACAAAGCGTAATCGCAACCACGTCACAAGAGATGTTCAGAGCGGCGGATAACGAAACACAATGCGCAAATTCTGACGTCGTATCATGGACTGTCTCATTCTTTCGAAAGTTGCGGCTTCTCTCCGAATAGCGTCACAGGCGACGTGGATACGCTGTTGAAAGGTAAGCACAGAGGTAAACATCCAGGGGGTTTAAGTCCGGTGATCTAGCAGGCCATGAAACAGGGCCGAGAGAATAATGCTATTCGTCAGTGCCATCTACCGTGGCAACGATGCATTTATGGACACGTATTCATGACTTTTTTCCCTCCATTTTCAGTCAGGAATCAGCCCCTGCAGTTTGTCGGTGTAATTAAAATTCACCCTGTATATATATATATATATATATATATATATAATATATATATATATATATATATATATGCCAGGTACTTATTTTAATATTTTTATTTTGATAACAAGTATATATACCAGGGAAATGTATCACATAATCGTACTTAAGAAGTGTCTTGATAATGAATTTTCTAAATATAATAAAATTAATGATATCATCAGAAGACATTTTTGGGAAAAAATTGACAAGATACATCTAGATGAGGCTCCATAAAATAACAACTAAACCTGGATTCATATTTGAACCTGGATCCTCAGAAAGAAATATGAAAGGAGATTCGCAAAAAAAAAACAGATGAGATTTCTCAGATCGTTATTTGGGATAACCAGACGAGATCACATCCTGAATTCCGACCACCACCCCTAAAGGAAGATTCCTTATGTACCTACATGAAAATCAAAGCCATCTAAACTCAAAATGCTTCATTTTAATATAGGGGAAAATATTATAATAACGAAAGTGCAATAACTATAAGGAGTTTGCAAGCTCCATTTTGTAAATATTCGCGAAATTGTTTACATTATTCTATTGATGCTATCCATTGTTAAGAGCAACAAGTTGTTTCTATTAATTGTTAAAAACTGTAACATTTTCAATAAAAACGTTTTTGATAATCTACTGGGCACTTAATCTAATAAACAACATAATTATGTTGGAATAAAACAAGGTAAGTGCGATTTAAGACTAACAATATTAATAACTAATAGAAATGTTACCTAAATGGAGAGTGTCAATCGGTTTATGTTAACTAATTAAATAACTCACTATCTCTATCGAACCTGTAGGTTCATGACCACGTGGACATTAGCTCTCCATACATTCCTATTCTGAGCTGATGTTTCCAACCATCCCCTGTATAATTTACTTCCCTTAAATCATGATTCATTTTGTTCTCCCACCTCATTCTTGAGCTACCTCTAGTTTTCTTATAATTAATTTCTTCTTTTATCACCCATTCGTACCATGTGTCCTGCCCATCGCAACTACAAGACTTACCTGTTCTTATTTATGTATTTACATAAATATAATCTAGCTCACTGTTTTGTAGTCTTCTCCATTTTCCTCTTGTTGATCTCTCTTTAGTCCAAAAATTTTCTAAGAACTTCATTCTCAAATATTTCTTAATTTTCTCTCCTCCCTTAGAGGAAGAGTCCATTTTTGCATTTATGTAATGTACCTGGGGAGAGTAACAATTTTATATATTTTAAGTTTAATGTTTTTTTCTTGAGATTTTTAAACTTAAGTCCAATGTGTGGACGTGAAGTGAAAACATGGATGTTATAAATAAGAGTATACGAACATTCATTCAACCATCTTGGAAATATCAAAACTCTATAACAAAAGAGTTTCCATAGTTATCGTTTAATAATAGTGACGTATAAATAACAATTACCAACAATGCGTATTACAAATAATATTATATTCTTCCCAATAAATGGCTTTATCGACTATAGACCGTTTCTAGTTGAAGATGTACGGCTTCTGTTATAAAATGTGGACAAATTATAAAGTTTTAATATGATTTTAGGCTTGTGCCATAGGATGTGTGAACATCAAACCAACGATCTTCATCATTAAAGAGGAATACCTATCTACTTACTTACTTAATTACTTACTTATTCACTGGCACTATCGAACCCGTAGGTTCATGGCCGCGCGGACATAAGCTCTCCATACATCCCTATCCTGAGCTAATGCTTTCCAATCATTCCCTGTATAATCTACTTCCCTCAAATCACAGTTAATGTTGTTCTCCCACCTCATTCTTGGTCTACCAAAAGGGCGTTTTCCTTCCGGCTTTCCTACAAGAAGTTTCCATGCACGTCTTTCATTCCCCATACGCACAACATGTCCTGCCCATCGCAGTCTACGAGACTTAACTGTTCTTATTATATCTGGCTTCCTATAAAGACCATGTAATTCATTGTTATGTAGTCTTCTCCATTCACCTGTCTGTTCATCTCTCTTTGGTCCAAACATTTTCCTAAGAACTTTATTCTCAAATACTCGTAATCTCCTTTCCTCCCTTAAAGTAAGAGTCCATGTTTCGCACCCATATAATATAACTGGTAGAATAATAGTTTTATGTATTTTCAGCTTAACGTTTTTGGAAAGGAGTTGGGACATCAAAAGTCTCTGCAATGCATAATAGCATGCATTTCCAGAATTGAGCCTATGTTTAATTTCTTTGTGCATCTCATTCCTATTTGTGATTATTGTTCCTAGGTATTTGAACTCAGCCACTTCCTCAAAATTTCCCTCATTTGTCATTAGCTGTCCATTTCCATTATCTAACTGGCGCTATATACCCCGTAGGTTCATCACCGCGCGGACCTAACCTCTCCATACAATCCTACTCTGAGTTAATCTTTTCTATCTCCCTTGTATAACTACTTACCTCAAATCATGGTTTATTTTGTTTTTCCACTTCATTCTTGGTCTACCAACAGAGTATTTTCCCTCTGGATATCCTACAAGAAGCCTATATGTCCCTCTTTCATTCCCCATTCCAGCCGCAAGTTCTTCCATCGTAGTCTAAGAGACTTAACTGTTATTTTTATATCTAGTTTCCTATAAAGATCATGTAGTTCACTGTTATGTAGTCTTCTCAATTCACGTGTCTGTTCATCTCTCTTTGGTCCAAAAACTTACCTAATATATTTATTCTCAGATACTCGTAATCTTTTCTCCTCCCTTAAATTAAGAGTCCATGTTTCGCATCCACATAATATGCTATAATTGGGAGGATACAGTTTTACATATTTTCAGTTTAGTGTGTTTTGAGAGAAGCTGGGACAAGAATCCCTCTAATACATAACAGCAAGCATTTCCAGAATTTAGCCTTTTTGTATTCTCTCTGTACCTCATTCTTGTTTGCATAGGTATTTGAATTCAGTCACTTAAAAATTTCCGCCTCATTTACCATTAACTGTCAATTTCCATTATATAATATATTTCTATGTGTGAACATATATTTAGTTTTATTTATGTTTACTTTCACCCCCCCCCCCAATTTATCACTCAATAGAGTGTGTCATGTTGACCCTTAGTATCTCCTCGCTATTACCTATTAATAGGCCTACATCAACACCATAAACTAACAACTTAATAACAATGAGTTTTAGGCCTTCAACAATAGTAATTCAGATCATTTTAATATTTTTGTACGAGTTGTAAATGTTTTAGTATTGAAGAGATATGACTTTATTTTCAGTTACAATAGTAGTAGTCCTGGTCACTCCACTGTGAAGCATAGGGCCTTGATAACGAACTCTGTTGCTGTTCCATTTTCATTTTTAGTTAAAGTGACATATAATAAAATAAATTAGAAATAGTAAGTAACAATAATCACAACAGGAATGAGATGCACAAGGAAATTAAACATAGGCGTGCTATTATACATTACAGGGACTCTTGACTTCCCAACTCCTTTCAAAAAACGTTAAACTGAAAATATATAAAACTATTATTCTACCAGTTATATTATATGGATCCGTCACATGGACGGAAAGGAGATTAGGAGTATTTGAGAATAAAGTTCTTAGGAAAAATTTTTGGACCAAAGAGAGATGAACAAACGGCGAATGGAGAAAACTACATAACAGTGAAGTACATGGTCTTTATAGGAAGCCAGATATAATAAGAACAGTAAAGTGTCATGGACTGCAATGGGCAGGTCATGTGGCACGAATGGACAATGAAAGACGTGCATGGAAGCTTCTTGTAGGAAAACCAGAGGGAAAATGCCCAGTTGGTAGACTAAGAATGAGGCGAGAGAATAAAATTAACTGTGATTTGAGGGAAGTAGATTATACAGGGAATGATTCGAAAACATTAGATCAGGATATGGCTGCATGGAGAACATATGTTTGCGCAGCCATGAACCTACGGGTTCGATAGTTCCAGTGAGTTAGATAGTTAAAACGATAGTTCAGATACAACATTTTAATTACCTAGGACGTAAATTTGGAAACGTAAAAAGTGAAGATGTGCAAAATAAAGCACAATTTAATTTTTGTGCAGAACAATTAAAATAATTCCACAAAATAAATCAGAAAATAAGCTATCTTGAAATTTTGTAAAGTACTGGCTGGCATAGATATCCTATACGAATGTGAATACTTGAGTACGGCAAATAGAAACTACGCAGATGAGAATGTTGAGGAGGATCATGGGAAATAAAAGAAGAGATAGGAAAAATAACGAAGACATCAGAAAAGAGTCAAACTTATTCAACTTTTGCCAGAAAATAACACAAGATCAGAACTTATATATTATGAACATGTTTTAGGAATGGAAGACCAGCGACTCCCCAAGAAGTTTCTACATTATAAATCTATAAATGGAGATTAGGAGATGGAGATATCTATTCGATGTAGCTTTGTTATTCGAACATGCCAACAGGCCTAAACAATTCTGTTTTTTGTCGATGTTCAAACATTTTTTAATAAATATTGGTAAGTCTGTTGCATTTTATTTCATAAAAGTTGAGATATTTCAATAGACACTTGTGTTTCATCTTTCGCTTGTACAGACACAAGATGATACACATGTGTTTTGAAGAATCTCTTTAAAGAACAGAAACGTTATGAGGTAAGATGCAATATATTCACTTTATTTATTAACAATAACCTCATAATGTTAGTACCTCTTGTAATTATATAATAAAAAAATATATAATTTGTTAAAAAAAGTATACTGTGACTCGTTGTAGTAGCGTCGTTTAAATGCGCGGGCCGGCGAGAGAAACCTCGCATTGGTGGACTGGATTGGCGAATAGCCAATCGCGAGTCGTGGAATCCACCGAATTTTCTTGGCTAATAGCGAGAGAGTTCTACAAACATCTATTCCCCCGTTCGAGAAACATCGAAGACGAGAGGGTTCCATGTAGAAACATCTCGTTCATGGACCTGGAAATTTCCGTCTACTCGCCTATAAATATGTGGCGAGGTCGGAATGACCCCCCAGTCTTGTGTTGGATGGCGAGAGGTGAATTGTGAGTGTGACTGTCAGGAAGCATTGTGTCTGCAACTCTGTTATAAGTGATTGTCAAACAAACCTTCGAAGGAAAATAGTTGTTAAATCAAACTGTGTTTGGAAGATTTAGTGATAATTGTCTTCTTCTTCTTCTTCACGGTTTAGGCTTATTTTACTAGCCTGTTCCGGCTCCAAATTGCTGCTCTTTCCATCTTTTCTTTGGTCTTTCCAAACTTCTTCTTCCTCGTGGTGAATAGCTGTATGCTGCTTTTGGTATTCTATTCTCAGTCATCCTTGCCAAGTGTTCTTTCCAGTTTGTTCTGTATTTTTCTATTGTTGTGTTTATTTTCTCTAATTTTAGTTGTTGTCTTATTTCTGCAGCATTTAATAAATAGATTACTATAAAACAGAAGAAGATCATAAAAATATAGAGAGAAAAATCATAACGTAATACGAAAAATAAGAAAGGCAAAGAATTATGAAAGGGAAAGAGTGTGTTTAAATGTTAATAGGAAACTAGGCTTGTGTTATGTTTTTTGTCTGTTCTTTGATATCCTGCTATTGGTCTGAGGAATCTCATTTCAGCAGCTTGTATTCTGGCTGATTGTTGTGTTGTCACTGTCCATGTTTCGGATCCATAAGTAATAATAGGCACTGCCATTGTCTTGTATAACTTCATTATAGAGTATTTCCTGGCTTTATAGTGATAATTGTGGAGAATGAAATAAAGTGAAAAGAAAAATTTTATATAACAATTGTGTATTCATTTAAGTCTGAATAAGTAAAAGGAAAACCCAGTGATATCCGTGACAATACTTACCCCTTCAGTAGCGAGGCGATAGATAGACTGTTAGTCAACTGGGGTGTGGGGTAGTAACAACACCCCAGAAATAATTACTTCTTTAAAAAACTGTGGTTTCAAAACTGCTCAGAATTTACAAATATGATTACTTTATGCATCTACAATTAGAATATCTGTGTTATAAATGTTCTAGAAATTAAAATAATTACTGAAATTATAGTGTTGTAAATATTTGTATTATTTGGTCAGTTTTAATGAAGATTCATGTAGTCTGCTTTACAATGATAGAATATGTAAACACTAAGATTATAACATACATTAAGCTGTAGAGGAACATATTTTAATAAAGAAAATTTCATATCAGTAGATGCAGTTGGGATATTTCAGGGATTTTTTAACTTTAACCATTTATGCTGTTATTATGACATTAGAAGGCTGTTGGTCATTAATAAAGAGGGGGAAAAATACAATGCATTCGGATACAGAATTCAAACTTTTGCAATCCAATTTACATGTATAATAATGGTCTCTTGAAATTCTACAAAGAAGAATATATTTATGTGTTGTAAGTTCTCTCAATAGATACATTATAAATATTAAAAAAAATATATATGGTATTGAATAAGACTAAAAAAGAAACTATTTTGAAGTTTTACAAAGTATTGGCAGTTCCATCTCTTATCTATAGATGTGAAACCTGGACATTAACAAAGGCAGATAGTAAACACATAGAGGCTGCTGAAATGAAGATGTTGAGAGCAATAGCAGGATACCAAAGGACCGATAAAAAGAAAAACGAAGATATAACAAGAGAACTTAATATATTTAATCTCTGTCAAAGAATAACATATTATCAAAATGCTTATCTTCAGCACGTATTACGAATGAATGAACAGCGTACACCAAGATGAATGTATAATTATAAACCAAAAGGGAGAAGAATGTTGGAAAGACCATTGAAGAGATGGAAGGACCAATTCGACCTATAATGAGATCGGAACAGGCCATTGGGCTTAATCCTTGTTGTTGTTGTTGATGATGATTATGAAAAAATATGGCAGATTTGGCGTACAATATTTACCGTTACCTGCCTGGTATAGACATTATTCCATCCATAGTAATTCTGCCCGAAGGCAGTCCTTCACTCCAATTATAGCATTTTCATGCTATGCTTGCAGCTTTACTAGGGAATTGTTGGTGTGGTAGCTTCCCGTTGATTTCCACACCGGTGAAGGATGATGTTGATGATAATTATAAGGATGATGGTGATGGCCATATGCTTTCGGGGACCGTTTGGACCATAAATTTTCATGACATTTGTCTTACAGGTGAGGAAAAACCCCGATAAAAAGCTCACCCAGAAAACTGCCCCGACCGGGGTTCGAACCTGGGCCCGCTGCGACATTCATATAATATAACTGAAATAATAAATTATATATATATATATATTCAGTTCAATGTTTTTTTGAAAGAATTTGATACAAGAGCCTCTGTATAACATAATTGTATGCATTTCCATAATTAAGTCTATGTTTGTTCAATAATTTTATGTATCTTATCTTTTTGTAATTGTTGTTCTTAAGTATTTGAATTCAGTCATTTCCCCCATTTGTCATTAAATGTCCAGTTTCAATTACAATGTATTTCTATGTGACCACATATTTAGTTTTATTGTTGTTCACTTCCAGTCCCAAGTTCTTAATACTATTCAATAGAGTGTGTGTGTTGGCCCTTAGTATCTCCTCGCTATCGCCTAATAAAACTACATCATCAGCATATCTTGTTCTACTGTTACAAATTATGCATGGGGACGTCAGAGCAATGTCTGCTCTTACTCATGCGTGCTAATAACCAAAACTAAAAGTATGAGTCTATTACCTAAACACTACTTCAATGCAAACAGTTTGTGACAAAAATAAGTTTTCGTAGTTACAATAGTAGAATAAGCAATGAAAGACGGCCTGGCATGCGATGAAGTATTCGGTAGGCTGCTCGTAATGGTTTTCATGCTTTCATCTATCTGACTGTCTCTATAACTAATTTACTCACTGGCACTGTGGATCGCGAGGGTTCGTAGCCGCGTGGATATGTTTTTTCCATACATCCTTAATCTGAGTTATTATTTTCCAATCGTTAGCTGCACTACACAAACCAACACATGAAAATAAACACAAATTATTTTAAAACATACAATCGTTGCTACGTTACAAAGATACAACCTAATAATAATTTTAACAATGTTTTTAATGTGTTGAAAATAAATCTTATTTCATTACAATAAATAGAGGCCTACAGTTAATTCCGATGTTCTAATGTTTGCCATGGTTGTCTCTAGTTTCAAGTATCCCAGAAGTTCATCAAGGTCGCTAGAATATTAAAGTAAATTACATTGTTTTAATTTGTCTATAATCTGCATTATCTCCATTGTCATAGAAAAAATAATTATTATGCTGTTATAAAAATTAATTACTATCACTATCAAACCCATGGGTTCATGGCCGCGCACATAAACTCTCCACATATCTCTATCCTGAGGTAATTTTTTCAATCATCCCTGTATAATCTACTTCCCTCAATGGTTAATGTTATTTCCTCACCTCTTTCTTGGTCTAGCTACTTGGCGTTTTCCGCTGGTTTTCCTAATAGAAACTTCTATCCTCTTCTTTCATTCCCCGTTCGTGCCACATACCCTGCCCATCGTTGTCTACGTGACTTAACCATTTTTACTATAACAGGTTTCCTATAAAAATTATATAGGACACTGTTATGAAGTCTTCTCCATTCGCCTGTTTGTTCATCTCTTTTTGATCCAAAAAAATTGCTAAGAACTTTACTCTTAATCTTCTCTGCTCCTCTAAAATGATAGCCCATGTTTCGTATCCATATAGTATAACTGGGGAATAGCAGTGTTACATATTTTTTCAGTTTAACTTTTTTTAGAGGAGTTGTAACGATAGGAGTCCCTGTAACTCATAATCGCATGCATTTCCAGAATTGCTCCTATGTTAAATCCCTTAATGCGTCTCATTCCCATTTGTAATTATAGTTCCTAGGTATTTTAATACAACCACTTCTTCAAATTTCCCTTCATTTGTCATTAATTGTCCATTTCCATTATATAGTGCATTTCTATGTGTGAATACATTGGGCATATTGTGAATACATAGGACCTATTTTGTTTTATTTATAATTATTTCCAGCCCCAGTTTCTTAGTGTTACAACAATATGTGTAGTAACTGGATTATTTATGTATTATTCACTTTTTTATCTTTTTATTGTTGGCGTGCCTAATGTTAATTTATGCTCAAGAACACGAAGAATTGCTGATGTCCAATTTTTATTCCTAAACCATAATATATGGTCACACGTAGAAATACATTGTATAATGAAAATGGACAGCTAATGACAAATGAGCTGGTTCGGGTCGTGCGGCTGTAAGGCTTTACCAAGAACAGTTCCGAAACCGAAGAGTTCCTCATCACACTACATTTGCCAGCATTGAACGTAGACTATGTGAAAGAGACTCCTTGGATAGACGAACAGAAGGTGAAAGACGGCCACGTTCCTGTACGGACTCCTGAGAATGAGGAAGATGTGTTGCGGTGCATTGAAAACAATCCTGCAGCTAGTACTCTGCAGGAAATGTTGTTGCACCCTTTTCACCTTGAAAAGGTTCATGCAATGAGGCCTGAAGACTATCCTCTGCGATAGCAATTTTGTCAATGTTGTCTGGACAAAATTGAAAACTATGTACTGTTTGCATCCCATGTCATGTTCACAGATGAAGCATGTTTCACACGTGAGCAGTTATTTAACAGTCGGAATTCATATGTTTGGGCCTTCGAAAATCCCCATGCTACATTTCAGAGGTCACATTAACTGAGGTTTGGTGTACACAAATGTAATTTACGTATCTAAACCAACTGGGTGGGAGACATTATTGACATTAACTGTCCCAGCGCTTAAACGAAGCACTGCAGCAAAAAACCTACCTTAACAAAAAGTGTTTAAAATAATGTTATCTATCAGCCCCCAAAATTTTTCGCTCTAATTTTGGGACACTCTGTATATATCATATATATATGATATGAAAAGAAAAATGAATGCTTGAGTCGGGATTCGAACTCGAGTCTCTAAAGTCTGTACCTTTAGCGCTCTAACCAACTGAGCTACTCAAGAATTCCAATACAAGCATACAATTTTCTTATACATGTAGTATTCTCAATTCACACAAGAGGCAGCTGAAATTGTTCCAACTGCCATCTCGCGGCTAACGTAACAGTTAAGCAAAAAAAAAAAAAAAAAAAAATTGCTTAACTGTTACGTTAGCCGCGAGATGGCAGTTGGAACAATTTCAGCTGCCTCTTGTGTGAATTGAGAATACTACATGTATAAGAAAATTGTATGCTTGTATTGGAATTCTTGAGTAGCTCAGTTGGTTAGAGCGCTAAAGGTACAGACTTTAGAGACTCGAGTTCGAATCCCGACTCAAGCATTCATTTTTCTTTTCATATCATATTTGCCTTCATTGCCAAATGTCAAAAATATATTTATAATATCTATATATAAAAGCGTTACTGCTATAAAGTAAATATTCTCTTTAAAAAAAAAATTGCTTAACTGTTACGTTAGCCGCGAGATGGCAGTTGGAACAATTTCAGCTGCCTCTTGTGTGAATTGAGAATACTACATGTATAAGAAAATTGTATGCTTGTATTGGAATTCTTGAGTAGCTCAGTTGGTTAGAGCGCTAAAGGTACAGACTTTAGAGACTCGAGTTCGAATCCCGACTCAAGCATTCATTTTTCTTTTCATATCATATTTGCCTTCATTGCCAAATGTCAAAAATATATTTATAATATCTATATATATATATATATATATATATATATATGTGTGTGTGTGTGTGTAAATATTTTAATACAAATTTATATTTTGTTTCTTGATAATTGGTCCTATTAAACTAATTAATTAATTCACTGGATCTCATAGGTTCATTGCCGCGCGGACAAAAGCTCTCCATTCATCCCCATCCTGAACTTAAGTTTTCCAATCACCCCTTATATAAATTATTCACCTCACTAAATCAATATTAGTCTCACATCACTTTCATGACCTACCTTCTGAAAGCTTTCCCTCTGGTTTTCCTACAAATTTTCCATGCTCTTCTTTCATTGGTCATTTGTACCACATGTCCTGCCCATCGCAGTTTACAAGACTTAACTGTCCTTACTACATCTGGCTTCCCATAAAAATTATGTAGATCACTGTTCGCCTTTCTTTTGGCCAAAAATTTTCCCAAAAACTTAATTCTGAAATACTCGTAATATTTTCTCCCCCCTTAAAGTTTCCTAACATTCCATGTTCCTAGGAGTATGTCCCTATGTTCGAGCCTCTGCCATGGATTCCCTGAAGTAGTTACTGCCCGGAGATTCGAATGGAGAACTATTTCACCTCCGGAAAATTTTACACCAGTGGAACCAATGTCCACGTTTATGACGGTTGTATTTTTACTGGCATATATCGTCACTCTTTCAACCAGGCATTTTTTTTCGTTTGGCTTATCGCCTGCAATCTGTTGGCACTTTAGGAAGCAACGCTAATACATTTTAGTAAATTACTTTATTCAGATGAAGACTGGACACTTGTAGATATTAATTATCTACTTTACCGGGATTGGTAAACGGTATCATTCATTTCAGTAGGTCTACTGTTGTAGGAACTAATATGCATACCCCAGTTACAGTACATAGAACATTCTTCAGTGTGATTTGTACGTAATAATAAAAAAAAAGTCTCTTGTCGTTGCACGTGATCCAAGAAGAATTGCAAGTGTTTTGAAGGTTAATGTTGGTCCTAAACAATATCATTGAATGTTTTGATGGTGTTTCTATTATTTTATCTACTCCTGTGTATAGTGTTTACTTATTTACTATTGCTCCATGTTGTGACAAACCTAAGACTCTTGGCCTACCAGACGGTTCACGTCCACACGTGTTAATCACTGATGTGCTAGTATTGGGGCGACATATGGTTGGCATCGCGGTTATAGTTGGTTTTCTCAACCTGGAACCGGTACTTATTATAGTTATATTTCTCACGATGCTGGGTAGGCACCGGTCACGTACTGCCAGAAATTATACGAAAAATTGCTCCTTCATATCATCTGGAAGTAGAGCTAGTTCCGTAGCACTGCATCAAGGCATGATGCCTTAAACCACTCGGCAACGGGGTATGAACCTATATTAATAATATTACTTAATTAAGAATGAGTGAATACCTGGGAATGTAAATTCACTACTAATTTTGAATTGGTAAACGGTCTTTTTATACAGGGAACTGTGTAGGAACTAACAAGGTAACTGCATGCCGAAACGTACCTTTAAATTTCTCCCAGAGAAGTATTGAGAGAAGTATTGTGTTGTACCAAGATCCTGCCACTGATTAATTTTGTTTATTATTTATTCACAATATTTATTTGAAAGAAATTTTGGTACACAACGGAACATTGACCTGCTTAGTTTGTGGACGATTTGCGATCTAATGCCGCGTCATCCCGGGTACACTCGCTTTACGCCAGTCTTTGGCGTCGAGGAGTGCAGCTATTGCTCTTAGTAAGCTGGGTAAGTGCTTCATTTGCTATTTGTTCCCGACTATACGTGGTTAGTATCTACGTCAGTGCTACGTAGTAACAGCGCTGTCATGACTGGAGGTAAGTCATTAAAAAACTTTCTTAGACTTTTCAGGTAGTATGATTTTTAAAATATGAAGATAAATTAGTAAGTTGAATTTTATTTAACAATAATCTTTAACAAGTCCACCGCTGTGGTCTCGAGGTAGCGTGCTGCCTTGTCACGCAGCTGGCCCGGGTTTGATCCCCGGTCGGGATAGTTTCCTGGATGAGGTTTTTATCGGGGTTTTTCCTCACCTATAAGACAAATGTCAAGAAACTTTAAGGCCCAAACGGTTCCGAACATCATATGGCCATCGCAACCATCATCATTCATATACATCTTAGATTAAGCTTAGGATTAGGGACTCTCCTGGCATATCATTATCATCATCACCCATCATATCATCGGAGCAACGTAACCCCGCCTATCAGGCGCCCCAACCTCTGAAGTGGGTTACAATTACGCCATTGTCAGGAGAGAACATCAGAAATGTCCAAAAGGACAAACTGGGACATTAAAAAAATCTTTAACAACTCAAGTCATTGCCGTATTTCAAATCTGGGCTTGAAAGGGCCAACATATTTTACTGAGATAGGCCTACTTCTTATATCACGCTTGGGATTCTTTCACCTGCCGTAAATCTGGGGCATGGGGTTTAAGGCTGCACTTCTCTTCCGAAGGAACCCTTACATAGGTCACAATGTAAAATATTAAAATAAATACCTGACAGATGACGTGTTCCTCAACTAGGTTGATTTGTTTAAACTTTTAAGTAATGTAGGCCTTTCGAAAACCGGCTTCCATCATCAGCAAAAGGACGTGCGTTACTAATGTTGTTTTGTGACGCTTTTAACATCAGAGATCTTCCAGCGTCGTCGGTAGCTTCTGACTGTTGTTTTGTAATTTCGTATTGAGGGTTATATGAGTTGAGCGTGTTCTCATTTAATATTAAATGCCGTACCGTAGTGGTTAAGGCACTTAGCTACAAGCCGGAGGGTCGAGGGTTCAAGTCCCGTTGGGGTCAGGGTTTTTAAACTGACCCAAACCCTCTGGCGGCACTATGGCCCTGGGGTCGACTCAGCCTCTAACGGAAATGAGTACCAGACGCCTGTTCTGGGGGTAAAGGCGGCCGTCACTCAGGGCTGACAACCCGGCTGACATAAAGTGCCGATTGTCTAGAAAAAGTGGGAGCCCTAACCTCCTACTACCCCAAGGACCTCCGGGTCTGTTGTGGGGTCACTTTACTTTTAATTGTTTATTTCTTTTAAAATTTCAAGTTCCTCTAATATATTTTTGTTTGTTGCATTTCTTTCTCTGTGAATTGTAATAAGGGTGTTTTATATTGTATTCATGTATGACCGACCTTAAAATCCGTTTACCACGGCCAGATTTGAATCCGCGAATCTCGGAACCAAAGACGGCCATTTAAACTGTAAAACAGTCGTTGTCGTCGGGGTATATTACAATTTTTAATGGGGCGAAGAGACCACTTGTAAAAGATTGGAAACGTCTGTTTTAGAAAGTTATCAACGAGCATGGACGATCGTTCATAGTTTATAACCCTGCAATAAAATTTGAGCTACATAAAGATTCTTGAACCATCTGGATACAGTGTTCACAAGATATAATAACATTTCGGAAAAGATCAGTGTATTTCCTTGTCAGCGAAGTGTTTTTTGTGTAGATTTCAACAGGTCGCAGGTTCATGTGTACCATATGTAATGCGTAGGCCCGCCACTTGACACATTCCCCTTTCACTGACATTAAACAGTTTGTGATTGGTTAACACACCCACTTTGTTTTCCTCAATTCTTACAATATGGAGTTTTGTACTTACCACCTATTAATTTCTGATTTCTGTAACACATGTGTTACAATCGTTAAGTAAAGAAATACTCAACCTAGACATACCATCTTATTCTTTGTTAATAATTGGGAAAGAAAGCTTCATTCATTTACAATCTTTACTCACTTTATATATATATATATATATATATATATATATATATTAACAGAACACATACATATGGTTCCTTTCATTTTTATATGCAAATAAATTTGTTTAAATATCGTATAGCTTTAATAGTTTCGGCCAAAATAGATCATCGCAAACATTTAATTATAGATGACATTACAACAAAGAATAAAACAATATTTTTTTTATCAGATAGAATGTTAAAAATGTATTGAAATCAAATAAACATAGTCACAGAATTATTTTATTCGTATAATGAAACAATAATGTAGAAAAAAATACCGCTAATGAATATGGAACGAGATGTGGTAGAACTGATACACGAAACGATTTATAATGGTTTCGCCATATACTGTACTTAGAATGGAAGACAGATGACTGCCCAAGGAAGTTGAGCGATAGACATCAGAAGGGAGAAACTGCAAGGAAGACTAAATTGAAACTGTAGTCCAGTCAGAATAGGTAAAAAAAAGTTAAACCTTCGGAATAATTCGCATAGAGCTGAAAATTGGTACAGACCTACAGACATTAATTACATCATTACAAATTACATGTCAAAATTTCCCATCGATTCCATTTGTGCTAAACATTTTAACCAAGTTCAAATGTAATAACTAATAAAACTAAAATAGTATGTGTCAGCGTAAAAAAAGTTCATGCTAAATTTGTATACTATGACATTCTTTACAGAAAATATCTTTATACGTTTTTTCTCTACGAACCATCATTCATAATATATCACGATTAAAAAAATAAAAGTAAGTTACTAAATATGCACTCATAGGCGGCTAGTATACATCACCAGATTTCAGTATGAAGATATAATATCTGATACATCTATTTTCTTAGATCAATCTTCAGAAATCCAGCAACAATTCCTCAGCAAGTTGAAATTATGATCTGATTTTGCTAGTTTACAGAATATATCTTTATTTTGTAGATCTTAAATTGAAGAAACTAATTTTTTATGCCAACTCATTTAAAAGTGTCAGACTTCAGTGAAAACAAATAATGCATAACCATAGTTATTAGCTGTTGCATATTGTTTATAACTTGACTAACATTTAAATAATTTCTACTGGTTCATTTTTTCTATTATTTTATTAAAAATAATAAATTAATTAAACCAATTTTTCTTTTAGGATACATTGCCAATTATGGATTAATTAAAGTGTGTGGTATACATATGGATTACGACCAAGCAAACATTACTGCTGCTAGAACAAAGTTTTAATTTCGGTTTTCAGGTATGTCCCCACTTCTAAAGAGCGGATATCACTATTTTTTAAAATACATCTCTCGTTTTATTTCAATAGCATATACTGAATTTAGTTGCGAAAAATCGAAAATTTAGACTGCTAGAGTGATTTTTAAATTTTCTTTTCGGGTGAACTCCTACTCCTAATGAACCGATTTTAATATTTTAACGAACATTTGACCTTACTTTTTTAATTTATTGTTATATGCCGAATTCGTTCCGCAAAAAAAAAATCCAGGTATACATTTTTGACACGGTCATTTTGGGTGTCTATTAACTTTAATAGGATCGGTGAAAATCTATATATTTTTAAAAATTATTTTATGAAAACATCCTCAATAGCTTCATTACTTCGAAATTCGCCAAAAATGAAGAACACTTAACAAAATTCAGCATACTTTGGCTCGATAATTCCTTTATTAACTAATATAAGGTTCTAATAAAATTTTATTTATTTGCTTTTTCAATTTTCTTACAGTCAAATCAATTTTTCTTTTCGATTTCATTATTTGAATAGTATGTTTCAGTAGAATCGGCCGCAGTGGACTAGTGGTTATGCTCCTTGCCTCTGGTCCCGAGGGTCGCGGGTTCAAACCCGGCCGGGTCGATGGATTTTTTAGGATGGAAAAATCCAAGGAGAAAGTCCTCCGGGAGGGACTTTAAGCCGTGGGTCCCGAGCCTGAAGATTTTCAAGCTTGTAAAAGATCCTTAAGCCTAAATGAAAAGGCCTCTAAGCAAAATTTATCGAATTTTCCGGTCCTAGTACTACCTTGGTTTCCTAGATGTCAGTATGAGGCGGAATGCTGACCACGGACCACTCAAATGACATCTACATGAAAACAAGTGTAACTAAATTAGTATGGTTCAAATTCTTCCCTGTAGAGGGAGAGCGCCTAAATCTCTGTTAAGGGAAACATGGGCTTACAAAATACAAGATGTTTCAGTAAAAAAAAAAGTAAAGTGATCCCACAACAGACCCGGAGGCCCTTGGGGTAGTAGGATGTTAAGGCTCCCACTTTTTCTAGACAATCGGCACTTTATGTCAGCCGGGTTGTCAACCCTGCGTGACGGCCGCCTTTACCCCCAGAACAAGCGTCTGGTACTCATTTCAGTTAGAGGCTGAGTCGACCCCAGGGTCATAGTGCCGCCAGTGGGTTTGGGTCAGTTTAAAAATCCTGACCCCAACGGGACTTGAACCCTCGACCCTCTGGCTTGTAGCTCAGTGCCTTAACCACTACGCTACGGCGTGCCCCGGATGTTTCAGTAGAACGTCATAAAACATGCACTTTATAAGCATGCTATAATATTAGCGATATAGATATTTAGGATCTTCTCAAAGGGTTATCATGCAACAAATAATATCCTAGACATTTTCAAAAACAATATGCAATCGTGTTTAACCGATTATAAATTGGTGTCAGCTTATTCTGGTAACCCGTGATGTTGGACGGTAGAGTCTTGTTTCCGAAATATTCGGGAAAGTCCGCGAGACATAATGGGTGTTGTTAGCTGCAACACGTGGGCAGAGAGAAGGGGATGGCTCGAGGCAGTAACCTGCTTGTGGCTATTACGAAATGTATCATATGCATCTTTCGCAACACCCATGGATTTAGTCCGGGTAGTTTGGCCGACATTGAATTCATTTTGCTGGAAAGGGCATTCATATTGAAGTAAGTTAATTATTTTAAATTTATATTGATTCATGTCTAAACTAATTTCATTTTATAACTCTCGAGGAATGAATTATTATAGTGAAAAATTATATTGCACATGTTTTATACAGTGCACATTAACAAGGATTGTGCCATTATAATTACTGGAGCTCCTGTTGTCCAAGTAATCATATCATGAGAAATGTTACTTATTTATTGCGTTGGATAGTTAAGATTTTAGGCCTTCTGATCTATCCGATAGAAATAAAAATGACTATTTAACTCATGCCCAAAATGGGAGTCATTGACCAATCGCGTTTCAATGAATTTTGTTTTACAACCAATGACAATCGTGTTTCACCTAGCTCTTTATCGATTTCTCTTTATCAGCTCCTGCTTTGTGATAAAAAAAGCTCCTTTTTAATATTCTGAACAGGTCAGAGCATCATTTTACAGTGACTGACTCTCCAACAACATTGAATACAGCAAATGAACCGATTCCTTCGAACTACACTTTTGATAACTGTGTGTTCAGTAATTGTGTTTTTAAAATAATGATTTTACTGAGTTGTTTATAAAAAATACATTAATAATCTATAATGTTGGTTATAATATACAGCTTGATGTGTTTCATTTTTTCTCCACTAGGGTGGATTCTTACAATATTGCGATCCTATTTGGCAATAAAATAATATTATCAAGGTACAGTGAATAAACTATGAAAATAACCATACATTTCTGATATGTTTTCAAACATCGCCGTTTATATCAACTATATAAATATCTTAAAATACCGGTAACTATATTTAAATAATGATTTTTTGAGTAAAGAGCTTGATTTTATTCGTTAAATAGTCCTAACAAATTCCACTCTTAATTTCCAAATCATCTAGATAAACTCACCCGTCACCTTCTGACTCGCGAATTTATGGATGATCTCGTGACATAACTTACGGTAAATATTATCTAAAAATAACAAATAAAGTAATATAAACTCGCCTATAAATGGTAATTTGTATGTATATGCCTCATACGTTCCACATCGGGGCAAGGGTGCTCCCTAGCGGGAGTTTCTTAATCAAGCTAATTTACTTACGCTTGTTTATCTACAGACGTCAAAGAGTGACATGTGTTAGTACATCGTTTCAATGTGACATCTTGTAGGCAAATAAGGTATTAATTGGTTGGATGAAGGTCTATTAAATTTTACACAGAGGTCTTCCTATTCTGACTGGCGGTTGTCTTACGAGCCTGAAAATCTTCAGACTCGGGATCCATGGCTTAAAGTCCTTCCCCGAGGACTTGTCCCTTTGATTTTTCCATCATAAAAATGTATCGACCCCTATCGTATTTTAACCCGCAATCCATGGGACTAGAGGCAAGGACAGGCTAAAAGTATTAGAATTGTGTATAAATATGTAATAATTATTGTAATTATATAATTCTTATGTACACAACCAAACTGTTGTAATCAATGGTAAAGAGAGAAAAATTCTGTCTGAACGAGGAATCGAATCCAGAACCTTCAGCTTTACGTGATGGCATCGTATATAAACTATATGTAAATTAAAAAAAAAGGCATACAATTCAATTAAGAGTGAGAAGTTATATAGGTTATTGTACTGAATAATACTACGAATTAGTGCTGGAAATGAATATCAATAAAACTAAATATATGGTCACATATAGTAATTAATTATAGCTATAAGCCCTAATGGAAATAGCAGTTAATGACAAATGAGGAAAATTTTGAAGAAATGGCTAAATTCATATACGTAGGAACAATAATTATAAACAGGAATGAGGTCCATAAAGAAATTGAACATAGGCTCTATTCTGCAAATGCATGCTATTACGAATTACCGGAACTCTTGTCATCCCAGCTTCTCTAAAAATAAGCAAATAAACTGAAAATATACAAAACTGTTATTCTCCCAGTTATATTACATGGATGCGAAACGGTCTCTTACTGTAAAGATGGAGTAAGCATTACGAGTATTTGAGAATAAGTTATTAGAAAAAAATTGGATCAAAGAGAGACGGGCTGGCAGGAGAATGGAGTAGACTACTTAATAGTGAACTACATGATCTTTATGGGAAACCAGATATAATAAGAGCAGATAAGTCTCGTAAACTATATTGGGCAGGACACGTGGCACGAATGGGGAATGAAAGTGGAACATGGAAATTCTTTGTAGGAAAACCATAGGGAAAGCTCCCAGTAGGTAGGCCAAGAATGAGGTGGGAGAATAACATTAAGCATGATTTGAGGGAGGTAATTATACAGGGAATGATTGGAAAGCGTTGGCTCAGGATAGTGATGTGTGGAGAGCTTATGTCCGCGCAACATTGAACCTACGGGATCGTTAGTGCCAATGAGTTAGTTATACAATTCTTACAGGTTATTTAATTTTTCTTCTTTTATTTCAATCCTATCTTTGGATTTCTAAGCTCATATCGCATTTAAGAGATTAAGCAGTAGCCAGCAATGGTGTGCTTTTATATTGTTGTGTTTATCACTTTTTACCCTTAAGAAATTAACTAATTATCACGTTAATGATATGAAATGGCGATTATGATAAAATGGATGCTAGTACTGAAAATCCAACACGATAATTAGAAATAATCTCAGTGAGGTTGATCGGCACCAAAGTTTGAACTCGGGATCTCATGAATACGAATCTTAAAATCCATCGACTGAGCCAATTCACGCGATATGTTTTTCTTTAGAAAAGAGTTTGAATTTCCTATTTTGTTGTGAACAAAGAATATATGTTCGATTTGTTCAAATAGAGAAATAATACATTTATACTGTTGTCTTTTAGAGAAAATGTGTTTTGAATCTGATTGAATGGCATCATGGAGAACGCTAGCAATTAAAATATTGTAATTGACAAGTCGTGATTGTAGTGTTACGTCACACAGGGTGAAAGGATCGAGGACCTCCTCACTAGTTCTGTATTCCTGTTCTTTAAAGTGAGCTTTGAAGATCACTTTGTGCATTTTACATCCTAAAGACGTGTAAACTAATTTAGCCTTAGGCTAATTTGTAATGTTTCAAAACAAGCGGGGATGACCATGTAAATTATATGAATTTCACCTGCCTAACTTAATCCATTCGTAATTGTGCAAGTATTTAAGTCGCTTTAAGCACTGTGGTGATGAAATCAATTTATTATCATTTAGTATCATTTAGGGGTTGATGAAATATGGGGTAGGAAACTGCAAATATTCATGTTAGGGAATTTATTATATAGTAATAGCAAAAAAATAGCTATTTAAAAAATAGCATGCCGAAAAGAAGAAAGCATTAGGTCATAAAGAATCATACATGTGCCTATCAGACCTCGCTGGAACTGAAATTAACATTAATTTCCGTTGTAAATTCTTGTAATATTTACAAAGACAACACCATAAAGATTAAATTAAATAACAGATTTTCTGAAGAAGGAATTATAAATGGTGGTGTGAGACAAGGCTGTCCCCTATCCCCAACACTCTTTGCAATTTATACCAATGAAGTAATATGTTGCTGGAACAAGAAATATAAATGTGGAATAAGAATATCAGAAAATAGAAAATTAAACACCCTATTGCTTGCAGATGACCAAATAATAATAGCAAATTCAGAAGATAATCTACAGAAAGGTCTGTATGAACTTAACAAAATTACAGAAGAATATGGTTTGAAGATATCTACAGAAAAAACAAAAATTATGGCATTTCAAGGTGTAGATCCTGTCAGAAGTAAAATTGTACTGGACAATAAAATTTTGGAGCAGGTGAATAATTTTACATATCTAGAATGCAATATCTCATATGAAGAATAAAAAGGATGTAAATGCAAAAATATCTAAATTTTTATGAATTTTAGGGTTAATAAATTCTATCTTCTGGGGGCACGCCGTAGCGTAGTGGTTAAGGCACTGAGCTACAAGCCGGAGGGTCGAGGATTCAAGTCCCGTTGGGGTCAGGATTTTTAAACTGACCCAAACCCTCTGGCGGCACCATGGCCCTGGGGTCGACTCAGCCTCTAATGGAAATGAGTACCAGACGCTTGTTCTGGGGGTAAAGGCGGCCGTCACGCAGGGCTGACAACCTGGCTGACATAAAGTGCCGATTTTCTAGAAAAAGTGGGAGCTTTAACCTCCTACTACCCCAGGGGCCTCCGGGCTTGTTGTGGGATAAAAAAAAATTCTATCTTCAAGCCGCAGTTAGTCCAAAAGCATTCAAGACTAAAAGTGTATAAAACACTGGCTCTTCCAACTCTTTTGTATGGTAGCGAAGTATGGACGTTGAAACAGAAGGATATACAGAGACTTAGATCTGCTGAAATGAGATACTTTCGGAGGACTGCAGGATACACACTACTAGATCACAAAAAAAAGTGAAGATATCTTAGAAGAATTACACATGAAACCTTTAGAAAATAATATTTCTGATTATAAGTCAAGATGGATGCAACATGTTCATCGAATGGAAGATCACAGAATACCCAAACAAATGTTAAGATATCAACCTGCAGGAAGGAGAAGAGCAGGACGTCCACTCAAAAGACTTCTGGATGGTGTTTCTCTTGAGGCCGAAACAGGTCAACAAATGGCCTAAATTCGTGAATGTACTATGATGATGATGAATTCTTGTAAGATGGACTGAAGAAACATGTATGTTCATGAAAGTTTGATTGTTAAGTTATGCAAAAAAAAAATGCTCTAGAAAATGTTGGCAACATCCCATTCTAATTAGGCTATGTTTCACTTTATGAAGCCGTAGCGTAGCGTAGTGATTAAGGCAATGCGGTACAAACTAGAAGGTCGGTCGAGTCTCCGTGGGGTCAGGATTTTTAAAGTGACCCAAACCTTCTGTTGACACCATGGCCCTGGAGTCGAATCAGCCTCTAACGTAAATACGTACCATACGCTTGTTCTGGGGGTAAAGGCGGTCGTCACGTGGGGATGCCAACCCGGCTGACATCAAGAGCCGATTGTCTAGAAAAAGTGTGGGAGCGTTAACCTCCTACTACCCCAAGATACTTTTTTCTCTTTATGAAATAAATTAAATCTCAGTCCCCCAAAATAATTAAAATAATCGAGATAGAATATTGACGATTGAATTTTCCGTTCATTAAAATTCCTTATTTGAGGAATTGTTATGAAGAATGACCATTCTGTTGTACTTTAGGACCTTTAACTCCAGAAGATTTTACATATATCGCCTTTTTTTCTCTACGTATAGGCCTACACCAAGTTTTACTTCATTTAGCTTACTATAGAGTGTGGCTTTTTCCTCGCCTTTATGACAAATGTCAGGAAGCTTAGGGCCGAACTGTCCCCGAAAATCATCCGGCCATCATCATTATCCTTATCATTATTATTATCATTCTTCATCGGTGTGGAAAGCAACGGGAAGATACCACACGTATAATTCCCTAGCAAGCTGCAAAACATAACATGAAAATGATATGATTGCAGTGAAAGACCTGCCCTCGGGCAGAATTACTATGGATGGATGGATAGAGTGTAGCATGTTTTTTTTGTACTTGAATCTTATTTCCTAAGTAAAGTGAGATTACATATGAACTTTGTTAATTTATGCTTCAGTATGTCAAAAAAATTATATTATTGAAACACAGAAGCGAAAGATTTATTTGGAAATGAAAATGGGGGAATCTAGTACGGCTGGCAGTCTACATTAATGCAACTTTTCCATTAATATTTTGATTTACGGTATATGTAACTATCTAATATCCGGCGTGCGCTGCTTACCTATATAAATGAAACAGGTTTTTATGTTTTGTTGAATAAGTAAAAAGAAAAATAATTATAAATTAAGTACTCCCTGCTGATTATCCGGCGTTGCCCGGGAATCAACTTATACTTTTCTTCTTGGCATCAATGAGCTGAAAGACAACAATGGTTATTGGAGTTATTCGTAAAAGATAGACATATGCTATCCCGTACTTTTTTGTAGATTTGTTTGAGACGTTAAATTCTGTGTACATTAATTTGGTGAATTTGTTATGGTTTAGGCAGCGTAAGCCATTTAAGCGTCCAGAAAGCTACTTTTTAGTGCACCGATGCACGTTTTTTTTAGCTTCGGTCCTATAATACGTGCGGTAATATGTTATATACGTTATTTGTCCCAACAAATTATTAAAAGCCCCATTCAAGCCGGTCAAGTAATTTTTGAGTTCATAAAAGACAGATAGACAGACTAGCAGACTCACAGACGTTCATTTTTATTTAAAGACCAGCTATTACTGCCGATTTCGTCTGGAAAAAAAGCAATTCTTTAGTATCACTCACATGTCACGACAAATACCATTGTTTTTCTGCTTATTGAAGTGAAGAAGATGTAAACTGATTGAAAATTGTATAGGTTGATAAATAGGCCTAATAACTGGAATAGCAAGATGCTTTAGTTTGACTGTACTGGCTTGACATGCAGGGGCATGTCGACTTTCACCCCTGGCAGGAACTAGACAGGATGTGAAATTTCATGTTAAGTTTTCATTACGGTATCCATCGATAGGTAGGCCTACTCTACTATACAGAGTGTTCGGAAATTCATATTACAAACTTCTAAGGCTAGTAGAGGGGACTGTGTAGACAATATTTTGGATAGGAGCTACAACCATTACAATGTGTCGGATTTGCTGATATTGTTTTGCAACCGGTCAGGCAGTAAATGACGTTACGCTGCGCAAGAGATTAACGGAACACCAAGTGTGATGGAACAAGTGTACCGGAACATAATTCGTCGGTACAATGTGTGCAACGACGTTGGTGGTCATCACATCGAGCCTCTGTAGTATTGAGTAGTTTCGTATGGGACACATCCAGTGCAGAAGACACAAATTAGTTTTTTCCACTGTTGGCACAAATTATATTGTGATCAGTGAAAGTGTTTTTGTTACTTTGGTATTGTTACCAAATAAATTTGACTTTCTTCTATAATGAGTCAAACGTCATTTAATTCTGTGCCTTATGTCACACCTCATTTGACATGGTGCTCTTCTGATGCCATGTACTGCATATTCGGTTGCAAAACAACACCGGAAAATCCTTCTTCTTCTTCTTCCTTCCAAGTATTAGGCCAAGGCCTGTTACGATCCTATAGAAAAATTTCCCTCCAGCGTTTCATAGGACGGCCCAGTGATCTTCGTCCTCTTGGTATATAATTATAAACAGCTTTGGGGATCCGATTTGAACTCATTCTTTCGAGATGGTGTTTCCAATTTAGTTGGTACTGTTTAATATATTCCAAAATTGGCGTAGTCTTCAATTCTTTTAAAATATCGGTGTTCCTTTTCCGATTCCATCTGGTGTAACCCGCTGTTCTGCGCATGAATCTCATTTCACAAGCCGTTATTCTGCTTTCATGTTGTTTTTTTAGTGTCCATGCTTCACTACCGTAGGTCAACACTGGTCTAGCCAAAGTGTTATATAAACGTAATCTGATGTTTTGTTTTGTACAAGGGATGGTTTCATAACTTGATTAATAATTCCTAAACTTTTATTATAACTAGTAACTTTTTCTGGGATATCCTTTTCATCACAGATAGAGAGATAATATCCAAGATATTTAAATTGATTAGATCTCTCTAAAATTTTATTCTGGAGACAGATTTTACTTTGTATGGGGTCCTTCCCATGAAATGCCATAATTTTAGTTTTGTTAATTGATATTTCCATATTAAATTTGACAGCTGCTTTTTATAAATTATAAATTGATCGTTGCAAATCATTTTCGGAAAGTGCCAGAAGAGCTAAATCGTCTGCAAAAAGAATAGCATCGAGTTTGAGGTTCCTGTTGATGGGTATATATCCTCGTTGTGTTTTCCTCCATTCATTTATTAATTTATTCATGTATATAATGAAAAGCACCGGTGAAAGTCCACATCCCTGTCTTACCCCAGTGTTGATCTTTTCCCATCCGAGGGCTAGGGAGTCTTTCCTTTCTTCCATTTCTTCTTTCCTTTATTTTCTTTTCTTCTCCAGAAAAGCCTGACCAGAGGCTATAAGATGGCAGCCCCATCACTGGTCTTGCCTTCCTTTGGCCAGCAACCAATCGAAGGGACTATTATTATGCTTTCAAGTCTTATACGAGAATTTCCCGGAAGGATCAAACTAATGACGACCGGAAAATCCGACACATTGTAATGGCTGTAGCGCGGAAACGATGCGTTTCCGGACATGGGTTCTTATTCAATATGTCGTCTACTCTGTCCCCTCTACTAGCCCTAGAAGTTTGTAATATGAATTTCCGAACCACTCTGTATTTTCTCCTTAGATTTATACTTTTTCCTTATTCGGCGCCAAAATCGCTCTTTCACAACCATTCTTCAATCTCCAATATCGCTTGCAGTATATGTTAAAACTTCTTATAGGTTTCTCCGTTCAGTAAACTATCTTGCAAAATTCTTAATTTATAATTTAATTTAGAATCTATTGCAATTCGACCTTTGCCAATTTACAAAAGACCGGAAATTATCCTTATTCAGCGTCGTGTATACCAGGAGTAGGTACAGAGAGAAGGGGGGAGGGGGAGAAATCAGTCTGAATCAGTCTCGTACTTTTAAAGTGTTCTATCCAAGATCGTGTAAATTATATATTTTTGTACTATATTCACATCCAACTTTTCGTACTCAGAAATTCACCAAGATCGATTTGGTAATTCACCCGTGAAGACATTTTTGCTATTCTTCGGTGACTAACTAACTAACTCACTGGCTCTATCGAACCCGTAGGTTCATGGCCGCGAGGACATAAGCTCTCCATACATTCCTATCCTGAGATGTTTTCCAATCATTCCCTGTATAATCTACTTCCCTCAAATCATGAATAATGCAATTTTCCCACCTCATTTTTTATATACTCACTGGGCGTTTTCCCTCTGGTTTTCCTACAAGAAGCTTCCATGTACCTCTTACGTGCCACATGTCCTGCCCACCGCAGTCTACGAGACTTAACTGTTCTTATTATATCTTGCTTCCTATACGTATCATGTAGCTCACTATTATTTACTTTTCTCCATTCTCCTGTCTGTTCATCTCTTTTTGGCCCAAATATTTTCCTAAAAACTTTTTGTCAAATACTCGTATTCTTCTTTCCTCCCTTAAAGTAAGATTCAATGTTTCGCATCCATATAATGTAACTGGAAGAATAACTGTTTTATATATTTTCAGTTTAACGTTTTTTGAAAGGAGTTGGGACGATAAGAGTCACTGTAATTCATAATAGCACGCAATTCTAGAATTGAGCCTATGTTTAATTCTTTGTGCATCTCATTCCGATATGTAATTCTTGTTCCAAGATATTTGAAATCAGCCACTTCTTCAAATTTCCCCTCATTCGTCATTAGTTGTCCATTTCTAAGCTGTTATTTTATGTTAAATAGATGATCTGGAAATATATAAATGGCAAAATGACAGTATAGTTTCTATAGTTGATATACGGGGAATATTTAGAACTATTTCTTTCGATAGACATGTTACAAAATACTGGAAACCATATTATTACACACATTCTGTATCTTCCGCTTTCGATGCGTGTGGCTAATGTCGGAATAGGAATTTAGAGGCAATCATAAATTTGATAATTGTGGAAGAAAATCGCAGGTTGTTGTTGACTGTTCATCCAAAGGCCCTTGAGATTGTGAAGGAGTTTGTAAATATAGATGAATCACAAATTAAAAAACTTTCCTCCATAAAAATAATTCACATATTGCCAAAAATATTACTTTACAGAATCCCCATTTTTCGTTAGAAACGTCGATTTCAATTTTGATGGAAAATGGGGGAAGTTGAGTATTAAAGTTTAGTTATTACAGTAAAAGCTCCTTATTCGCGTGGGATATGTTCCGCAAATATGCCGCGAAAACAGAAATCGCGAATATGGAATGGTAATTTTTATGGGTATATAGGGGATACAGCATCGTGAGTTATTTGAGTAGCTACGATAAATAGCGGTTCCAGGTTAAAAATCCAGCTATAACGGCTGGGGGACTCGACATGCTGACCACATGTCACCCCTACACTGATCATCTATCTCTGTGATTGGAACATGAGAATGTGAGGCCAGCAGCCGGCTGGTAGGCTAAAAGCCTTGTAGGACTGTCGCGCCAAGGAATTATTGTTATTATTATTATTATTATTATTATTATTATTATATAGTTGATTCATTCCAAAGTTCCAATATAAAATAAAAATTATCAAAATAAAATCAATTAATGAGAGATTTTGAACAATTTCTATTAGGCCCCTAACTATTACTGTCAAGTTTAGGCAAGGGCTTAAAGAACTTAGTAACTTTTTTCCTGTTCTGCCGCTTTTAAAAGGTCTTTCAATTAAGATTGATATTCAGCTGTGAATTCTGCGATAGAATTTCTTATTTTGTCTTAGTATTTCTTGATTCATTAACACTGAAACAGCGTGATGTGGACGGAAACGACTCGCCGTGTATAAACGGTCAAGCATTTCTATTTTTACTTTAAGCTGTAACACTACTTTTTTCCGCTTCGTAACTAATTTTCTTTCCTTTTACTCGACATTATAAATTGGAAACAAATCAGAAGAGACACGTGTTATTCAATCAAAATTATTGCAACGAATAACAAGTTGAAACAATAAGACACCGATCGTGGCGAGGGTGGCATTTATCAACGGACATAGCGGCACGTGAAATACTGCGGCTGTGGCTTTTAACAATGGACTTTAGGCTTAGTGACAATAAGGTTTGTTTTACTTTGATATTAATTTGACCATTTGGTTTGAATCGCTCTTTGTAAAAGTCGCCTTGGCACGTGCCTGCAGTAAAAAAAAAAGTTGCCGATGCGTTAATGAAGGATACTAATCCGTATAGCTACACCGACTGGATCCGCGAATGCAGGAACTGTGTCGCAATTTTTTAATCCGCGAATAAGGGAATCGCGAAGTACTGTATTAACATTAACGCTTTGGACGATATTGGCTAATTTAATTGTTGTATAAGAAAGGTTGCTAAGCAACATACTGTGTGAAAGCTCAATGTCCTCAATTCAGCGCAGAGACAGGTGCAGTCTCTATGAATCATGGCCATGCACAGGTCAAGGCTGGCTCCGGCCCGCCTGCCCACTTGATGGAATCAGTCCATCATCTAAATGCCAATTACCGTCTCATCTTTAAAAAATTACACTCTATTAAATTATCTTGACATACCGTAAAAAACAATATAAATACTATTCCACCTAAAGAGAATGTAACTTTCGCAAAGTCGTGAATTTCAACAATATCAAACACCAATAAATCTTAATTGTCCTAACGAAACGAATTCCTCTCCTGAACATTAATTAATCATTACTTTCCTGAACAATACTAACCAAATAAAATAGTTTCTATTTTTTTAAGCATTTCGAGAGCAAGGATAGATTTGCAGGTCGTTAACCGAATTAATTCTGAAGTTAAAGTTGTGCTTTCTACCAATTTCTTATTTATGTTCTTCATCAGAAATATTTAGATATTTTTTTTTTGCAGTTAAAGAGTTCGATTACTTATAACACCATTTAAACGAATATAACATTATTAGTGTGACGCATTGTTGGGTCGGCTTTTGAAATTCGCGGGCAGCGGAGGGAATAAATTCTCGCCTCACATGGTAGAAAAGGTTTCTTGAGATGGTGACTCATGAGTCGGTTGGAACCGCTGGGAATTTCCAGATGCGTCTTTGATTCTATTTCTGGAAGGATCGACCTCTCGAAGTTTCTATTCGTGAAGGGTCCGGACTGAGCTTTCACATTGTTCGTCGATCGCATATAAAAGAGACGCAAGTGTTTGACCAGTCAGTTGCAAGTGAGTTGCGATAGTGAGTTTTAGGCAATGAGTGGGTTGTGATCTGCAAGGAAGAAAGTTATGCAAATTAAAACTGCTATGAGTGTGAAGAACTTAACTATAAGATAAACTGTGTGTAAGAAACCCTTATAGCAGAAAATTATGTGTTTATAGAGTGATTTATTGTGAAAAAATAAAGAAGATTTGATTTTTTTTTGAGAAAACTGGTGTTGATACCTTCTACATTAGTATTGCAGCGGCTTATTACGTATTTGTTGAATGTATTTACATTAAGTAATTGGCAAAACAGTAATTTCTCGTATTAGGTATTTAAATGTGGCGGACCGCACTGAAAACTAAATCGTTCTTAACTTCTCTAGAATATAAGGTTCTAAGAACTGCAAATACATATGATTGGATGACCAGCAACAGCTGACTCTACTGTTATTATTACGTATATTGTGTAATTCCACGCACATTTCAGTAATTTCTTATTGTTAGCTTTCTTCTGTTTTATTAAAACTATTAGATAAATTAAAACGTTTGGTGTATCCTTTTGGATGCATTGCGAATTTAAGGGTTTAAATCTATCTATTTACATTGCTTCTTCTGTATTCGTAGAAATGAACACACACTGAACAATATTGAAAACTTATAGGTCTACATAACTCACATCATGAACTACTTGAACAATATAAAATACATTCCGATTATTGTTATTATTATTATTATTATTATTATTATTATTATTATTATTATTATTAAATATTCAATGATATATAAGAAATAAGCAGTTAAATTGGTATGGGTATATATGACGAAAGAAGAAAAGTTACCCAGAAAAATATTGGAATGGTGCCCAGCTGGAAGAAGAAAGAAAGGAAGACCTCGAAACTCATGGATGCAAGAAATAAGAACTGGAATGAGAACAAGAGGACTGAAGAATATGGAATGGGTGGATAAGGACGAGTGGAGAAGGAAAATAAAACTTTAGTCACAGAAATATATGCAAACATTGACAATCTGTATATAAATAAATAAAATTATCATTAATATTCTTAATATGAAATATGCACCTATTGGATTAGTCTTTAGTGATCTGGTATAAATTTCAGCACGCTGTTCAGGCTTATTTCCAAAATAGACTGAATCAGGAAAGATGAAAGTATCTCGAAGAGGGATTTAAAAGGCAATGGCAGAGAATATTCTGTATATGAAGTTTGTCAAAACCAATTTGTCCATTCGCGGATATACGTAGATAGGGCGATTCGAAAACAAAATTAAATTGTTCGCAGTGTTTCTTAAAACGGTGTTGAAAATCGTTCAATTGCTTGATTAGTTCCTGCAACTTTCTTAAGGAAACGAGGTTTCGGTCTGAATTATCACATGACCCTATTGCCATATACACACAATGGAAAAACCAACGTGCAGTGGCGGCTTGTTACTTGACATATTGGTAAAGGGATAACCAGAGTTTATAAAGTGCGAAAACAGAATAAAATATATTTATCTGCATTTTAATGTCCCGCGCAGTAACTGAGCGAATTAAGATGCATGCCTCGGTGCAGATCAACTGGACTTGCGGTGGTTCTTGTTTCCATGGAGGAAGACTTTTTTTCATGGAATGTCACAAATATGGAATCGGTGCCTATCCATCATCGTGCGGAATTTGGGTAGCTAACGATATGTATCTGCTTCCAATTGAGAAAAACCAGCTATAAACGACTGGAAGATCCGATATATTGACTATATATGTCATTCCTAGACTAGGTATATGATCGTCCATCGCTGTGATTAAATTTTGCGGATGTGAGGCCAGCAACCAACTGGAATGCCAAGGATCATAATTACTGTCTTGTTGTTATTATTAGTTTGTACCTTTAGAAGAATAAGATTTTTTACTTATTTTTTGAAAGAAGTTTAATAGGCCTGCCGCGCCATGGATGATTGTATTGTCTGTCCAACAGATCTGTGCCCCCGTAAGATATGCGAACCAAAGCCTACTTCCTTTTCTGTCTCGGTAAATCATTTCCCTCCCTGTATTCCAATCTCTCTCTTTCTCCCCTCTCACTACTAATAATTTTGAGCCTTCTTGCGGGACACTATTTGCATTTGCACTCCAGTGTTGACAACTCAACTCCAACCTTACATTATTCAATATCCAAGAGCCATGACACTGCGGGCAGTTTGGCAACATCCCTACTCGATAAGTTACCATGCCTGCTGTTTGACGTAGTGGGAGGGGAATGCGTGTGGATGTGAATACACACGTGTACTTTTCTAAGAACGATGTCAGCGCTGTAGGGACACAGATTCGTTGGTCCGAGTATAAAATGCCTGTTTTCAGAGGACTGAGATGAAGGGCTTCTTCGCTCGTTGAGCCGGGTATGCCAACAAAAAATGAAATGCTGACAAGTGAATGGAGGGAACAAGATGATCTTTTATGGAAATAAAATGTAATATAAACAGTTAAGTCACGTTGACTGCTATAAGCAAGTCATATGCGCAAATGGAAGAAGAGTGCTTAGTAGGTATGCCAATAATAAGATGGGAGAATAGCATTAACCATGATTTGAGAGAGGAGAATTATACATGGAACATCAATATACCTGAGGATAGGAAAGTATGGAGAGCTTATGCCTACGCGGCCACGAATCTTTAGGATTGATATTACTTATGAATAGTTGATTTAAAAAATAAGCTTCATGGTGCAAGAGGCCTGGAATGCCTTTGGCGTACCAGCCGGCTGCTGGCTTTACATGTGTCATTTATAAAGGAGAACGATCATCCAGCCAATATAGAGGTGACATGTAGTCACAATGTCGAGTCCCACAGCCGTTATAACTTGCATTCTCAACCTATAATATTGTAGCTGCCCAAATATCTCACGATATTTAGGTGGATGCCGATCCGATACTGAGAGCAATTCCATGCAAATTTCTTCTCCCATGGGCACTCGAACCAGATCATGTTATCTGTAGCTCTGCGCCAAGACATTGCCTAAGCTAGGCTACGGCACTGGACAAATACTTTTTTTAGTCTCAGCCATTGTACTTCAGATTGCAATTTGTCATTTGAAACATATATTTCAAGATTAAGAATAATTAGAATACAAAGCATAGAAATGAACTTCCTTAGAAGAAGAAAAGGCTGCACAAGATTGAATCAGATTAAGAATGAAGATATAAGAACAGAGTTAAAATTATATCCACTGAATGATAAAATCAAAGAATATAGACATAAATTATTTAGACATGTAGAAAGAATGAATGTAACAAGATTACCAAAAGCAGCATTTAACTACAAGCCAAGGGGTTCAAGGAATGTAGGAAGGCCAATGAAACGATGGGCAGAACAACTGTGAGGCGGAACATGCAATTTGCCTAGTCCCTGAAGTGAGAAGAAGATTAAGAATGATCGCGAGTATCCAAAATTATATTCTGCTTCTTTGCCATAAGCAAAACCAAGTCTAATTCCATGTATCTGAAACTACATCTACAATATGTGTTCAAAAAAATAAGTAAATGTAGACGAAATTGAACAAAACACCAGCGAGTGTGCCAATGCAAGCACTTCTTGTGTTAACGACCTCTAGTGCTGGACCGTTACCCCAAATTCCAAGAGGCCAGGTTTGCTTACACATTCAGGCCTGCAGGCAAAATGCCGGGAGGTTGTTAAGGTATTATAAACATTTCCCACGGTTAGCACCTCTTCTTGTGTCCAGGGGTGTCAATTTCAAATCGCACACACCCAGCCTCTTAAAGACAAGTGTTCTTAACACATTAGTTTCACAATATCATTCACTTTCTATATAAGCAAATCAGGCTAAAACGTGTCGAGCGTCATGTTGTGCAATGTTATCCATCACACCAGGCTTTAGCGTGCGATGTGTTCGTGATGAGATGCTGAAATGTTAATTACATTGATTTATTCGCAATTAAAACTTACAGGCCGACCTGTTTATTCTGCAATATGCTCCAATACTATTTACAATATCTTGTGACAAGAGTAATTAAGACAATGCTCGGGTTAACAACTGGTGACCTCGGCTACCGAGCTCAACAGACCGTGAAACTCGTTCCTTGTTCTTTCTAATCTTCATCTCTACTTCTTTCTTCGTTATTGTTATTACTTACCTCGTTTAGCACTACATAGAGATAGAGATGGTGATTTTTCGCAAATGCTCATACATATTTAAAACCTTGCATTTTAATTTTTTACGATTAGCAAACCACTTCTCAATGTGTTTTGAAAATACAACAAAGTGCGAAATTGTTCAAAATTGGAACATTATGGCAAAATGGGAAATTGACAATTTGTTATAATATTTTGTTTTTTCTTTCCTTCTGGAAGCTTCAAGAAAACCAAAAGTGTAGACTGCCTGAAAATCCAGTTAACTATTAAGTTAAAATACCCAGAATTTGTTCAAGCAGTTTTACAATATATGTATGGTTCTACCAACCATAAATGCTAAAAAAACATACTAGTAGGACCATAGTAGAATCTTTTTCATTCACTTTTTTTTTTACTTTCCAACAAGGCACCAAATTCTTACGTGCCCAGGGGCCCTGGCATGATCTAAGACGGCACCGATTGTGCCTTGTCTTACATGTTCGTATTTTCTTCGAGATGACCCTAGCATTGAGGTGATCACTCATTTGGGGAAGCCCTTCATGGTCATATGTGGCCAAAAAATTATGTATAGGGCCTATAATACGAAGTTTTAAATCATTTCGTGTCAAGTCGTGTTTCTTTAATCCCCGGGAGATGTGGGGCACGTAAAAGTACATACATAGGGAGAAGTTAAACTAAGAAAAAGAAGTTCTGATACGTATTATGTCCATCCTTTCTTTTTCTTAGTTTAACTTCTCCCTTTATATACAAGAGTATAGCCACAACATAATCAGCATCCTTGAAGATATAGAGATTCTAAAAGAAGCAAACAATACAGACCTACTCAATGAAAACATACTCGCAGACTTAAACCCGTTGTACAACCTGTACAACAACATCAGTACCAGTTAAATGCAGAAGATTAAACATTGATTTTGAAAGGTCTCCATATTGGAACTATTTAATAATTTAGTTGAGGACGACTGACTTACCAGGTACCAATTTTATATTCAACATCTTATAATTATTGTGTTGATATACTCCGTTAACATAATTATGTTTACTCGTATTTTAGTTGATTGTAATTTGTATTAAGAGCTCCCGCACTGAATACAACATACTTCACGCAGTTAGAATTAACATATTACAACAAAACTTTAAACCGGTCTCTTTGTCTTGTGGTCAATTTTATAGCTAAAGAACCAGATTTCCTGCCTTGAGCATACAGTTTTTTTCTCTAGTGGGAATTATCAATATTCCATCAAGGCCAGGATGTGTGGGAATATCTATAATTATGTGCCTTTATCTGCGAACTGTGACGAAAAAAAAAAAACAAATAGAGACATACAATAAAAAAAATATAAGGAAACATCACTATCAACATATGGCACGAAAGCACCATGTAGGCTCTGATTTTCTTCATAGTTTTATGCTAGTGTTCTATACTGTTTGAGAATACAGTAAAAGCTCTTTATTCGCGGGAGATATGTTCCGCAAATAAGCCGCGAATATGGAATGATAATTTGTATGGGTATATAGGGGATACGTTCCAAGGTTACAGAATAAAATAAAAATTATCAAAATAAAATCAATTAGTGAGAGATTTTGAACAATTTCTATTAATTATTACTGTCAGGTTTAAGCAAGGACTTAAAGAACTTGGTAATTTTTTCCTGTTTCGCCGCTTTTAAAAGGTCTTTCAATTAAGATTGATATTCAGCAGTGAATTCTCCGATAGAATTCCTTATTTTGTCTTCGGATTTCTTGATTCATTAACATTGAAACAGCGTGATATAGACGCAAACGACTCGCCAACGCGTATAAACGGTCAAACTTTTTTTCTATTTTTACTTTAAGCGGCAGCACTATTTTTTTTTTTTTTTCCTCTGCGGTACTAATTTTTCTTTCCTTTTACTCGACATTATAAACTTGAACAAAGCACAAGAGACACGTGTTATCCAATCAAAATTATTGCAACGAATGACAAGTTGATACAATTATATACCGATCGTGGGATTTGGAGGCATTTATCAAAGTACATATCGGCACGTGAAATACGAGAACAGCTTTCAACAATGAACTTTAAGGTTAGCGACAATAAGGTTTGTTTTGTTTTGATATTTATTTGTCCTTTTGGTTTGAATCACTATTTGTAAAAGCCGCCCTGGCATCTGCCTGCAGAAAAAAAAAAACTGCTGATGGTTAATAAATGACACTAATCCTTTTTTTATATCTACTGGATCCGCGAATAAAGAAATTTGCCGCGAATACGGGAACTGTGTCGCAACTTTTTAACCCGCGAATAATGAAACCGCAAATAAGGAGTTTTTTTCTGTATATGTTTATATGCAATGGAACCCCTATCAGTAGCCAAGCTACAGCTTATATATCCTATAGCTCTTAGGATAATTTGAATATGCGGGCCCATTATTGCGCCAAAGTAGACATATCTTGGGGAGGCAAGCGTATTAAAAAAGGATGTTTATTCAACAAATTCTTGATGTGATTGACAGATTTCCAATATCTGACCCGCGAGATAATACATAATCTCCCTGCAATCTTGTTTTTTGATAACACTTAGGATTTAATATTTAGGATATCGTATCGACAAAAAAGTTTTTTTGCAGACTTGTGTCAGCAATGAACTTCAGTTAAGCCTGATAGATATGACCAAAAACGATGGACCTAATAATAAGTCAGCGTTTTGACATAAAACATCCCGGCCAAAATAACGTCACAACTGAAAAAATGGACAAATTTGAGTTAATCCTCAATTCAAAACAACTCAATTTATTTAAACTGTATAAAATAAGTCAGTAAGACAATTCCTAACTAATCAAGGTACAAGTTGCATAATAGATATTCCTAAACTATTTTAATTGTAATGTAAGTGAACTTTCTTTTTTCTGTACTGGAAAATTAGGTTTTTTGAGTTGGAACGTTATTCTTGCCGGGGTGCGATATAAATAGAGAAAGTGTGCTAATTAATAAAAAGCCAATACTAGACACTTTGATTGTAAATGAGATAAAAGTAATTAGAAAAATACAAAATTATAAGTATTAAAAATTAATATGTTTTGGTTCAATAAGCATGAAACTTGGAGGTTCACGAGGTCAATCCTGCCTGTACTGACGATTTTTTCCTCGAAAGTTACAAATCCTAAGTCTTGATTCATATGGAAGGGAAATAAAGCTGTCAGTACCATATGATATAGGGATGATTATGATAATTTGGCAATCATAGGAAATTTGGCATTATTCTGATATTTATTAAAAATCATTTGTCGAGGATTTTAAAGAATTTTAATGTTAATTCCATAAAGTATAACAATTTTTAGTATCTTCAGTTTGTTTCTCATTCCTATTAACGCATTTTATTGGGAAATGTTATTAATACGAACAAGTGTTGAAGTTTTCTAACTCATATTTTTAAAGTGTGAACATGTTTATTGGAAGAGGAAAGAAACTGTTTTGTCCTGCATTTAAGTTGGAATGTGCGTTTTATATATATATCAAAAGCCAAGATTTCATATTATAATTGTATGAAAACAAGAGGAAAAGCGCCCAGTTGGTAGACCAAGAATGAGGTGAGAGAATTACGTTAACAATGATTTGGGGGAAGTAGATTATATAGGGGATGATTGGAAAATATTGACTCAGGATATGAATGTGTGCAGCGGCCATGAACCTACGGATTCTATAGTGTCAGTGAGTTAGTTCGTTATGTAAGATAATTGAATTACTTATATTATTTGTCAGGAAATTGTCATGTGTTAGCTTGTTTTGTGTTTTTCTTAACTGAAAGTTACTACTCTACGTAAGGTTTTCCTTTAATAGCGGCAAAATTATATTCACTGTAAGCAATCGATACTAAAAAAAATAGGGGAAGACTTCCCTCGATGAAATGTCATTATTTTGAAAGCTGGACTGTGCGTGGTGTGTAGGAGATATACCAGGGAAACGAGGATAATTATTTCATTACAAATTCTAACGACGATTTAAGAGCATCAGTTGGGATAGTTTTGAAATGTGGATGGTTGACACATAAGGCTTCAGAGGAATATATTGTGCCAGTTAAATGGGACCTAGAATATATTTTTGTGTTCATCTTCAGGACCAAATGACATTGTCATTCCGAAGAAATAGACACATCTAGCGTTACATGTTGAAAAAAAAGCACTGGGCAGAGAATGCATTTCAACCTTCAGAGGTTCACACTATAGTTGACGCAGAAGGATCTGAGATGCAGTGAAACTTCGGTATATTGTAGATCAATATAATTTTATATATCCATCCATCCATAGTAATTCTGCCCGAGGGCAGGTCTTTCATTGCAATCATAGCATTTTCATGCTATGCTTTGCAGCTTTACTAGGGAATTATAGGTGTGGTAGCTTCCCGTTGCTTTCCACACCGGTGAAGGATGATGATGATAATGATAAGGATGATGGTGATGGCCGGATGATTTTCGGGGCCCGTTGGGCTCTAAGATTCCTGACATTTATCTTACAGGCGAGGAAAAATCCCGAAAAAACCTCACCCAGGAAACTTGTTCCGACCGGGGATCGAACCCGGGCCCGCTGCATGACAAGGCAGCACGCTACCTTGAGACCACAGCGGTGGACTTTATATATATATATATATAAGGCGTAGAATTCCACATGTTATAATTACAATATTCTGTTTAGTTCTACTAGTTATTTATTTAAAAAAATAATTTTATATACCGTACCTTATACCACTCTTGTTTTCACCCTATTACCAAATTACCCCGCTACAACTGTCAAATTACTTTAATAAAATGTCATAACTTATTAATTAGTACGTTCTGTGAAAACTTACATTTATAGTTTTCTTTCAGATATGTATTGCGGGAACATATTTTATAATTTTGTAATATTTAATTTTATAAAATATAACTACAAACTTTCTCTAAAGTCAAATTATTGCCAAATTTCGCGTGTCTCTTCTATTACAGCACGTAAACAATCTGAAGCATGACATGTTAATCTTTTCACATATTCCCGTACAGCTTTGAATTTTAATTCGAGATATTTAAAAAGATCGTTAAATTAAATAACTCGTCCATCGTCGTAGCCTCGGAGAAATTTTGTTGCCTCGGATGCAGGTCTGAATTCGATTATCGGTCCGGACTAGTTTCTGGATACATTTTTTTCCTCACCTGTAAGACAAATGTCGGGAAACTCTAAGACCTAAATAGTTCCCAAACATTATCTGACCATCATAACCAATCTATCATATTTGCATGTTTAGTATGAATGTAGAGTGGAAGTTATGTCTTGTCTTAAATGTTTGCGTTGTCTCAGAGGTGGCCCTGGAATTTAGATGATCTTTTCATGTCTTATAGTTATGAAGGAAGAATCATAATAGGCAAAAGTGAGTTATAATTATGAATGACTGTACCAATGATGCTAATAAGTGAGAAATAATAAGAAATAGAAGATTTTATAAAAATGGACGGAATTTAATGTTATGAATGATACAAAAGTATCACATGTTAAAATATTTACATTAGTACAACAGTATAACAAGTTAATATATAGAGGCCTAATGTTACACTTCATTCAATGAAAGCGTTTGTATGTGCTGAAAGATTATTTAATAAGTAAACATTTTCATTCCAATAACAAGAAAGAATAAGCATTGTACTTGCCAGTAAAAACATTTTAGAAAACAACTACTGTATCTCTAAACTCTGTTTGCATATATGTTTTAATCGTCTTACATATTCTCAAAATAAGAAGTTTTAATGATTTAAATACTCGATAGTCTATAATAGAATAACATTTCGCAATAAGTCAAATGCATTTGGACTTTAAATGAATAATAATCTTCCAGGTCATAATGAGGATGAAAATAAAACTCCAATGATAAAAAAGGTCGAGCTACTTTTAATTAAAACATTTTTCATTTTGATTAATTTTAAAGTTTACTTATATTAATTTGTGACTATTTTTGGTACGATTATATCATCATGTTATGGAATCAATGAACTAACAAAGGAATGTTCTTTTTAAATAATAAAAAGAACAGGATGCTTTAGAATATGTGTTAAAATACATTAATGTGGTTAAAGGCCTGGTTCATGAAATGTACTATCCATCCATATTAATTCTGCCCGAAGGCAGGTCCTTCACTGCAATTATAGCATTTTCATGCTATGCTTGCAGCTTTACTAGGGAATTGTAGGTGTGGTAGCTTCCCGTTGCTTTCCACACCGGTGAAGGATGATGATAATGATAAGGATGATGATGATGGCCATAAGATTTCGGGAACCGTTTGGGCCTTAAAGTTTTCCTGACATTTGTCTTACAGGTGAGGAAAACCCCCGATAAAAACCTCACCCAGAAAAACTGCCTCGACCGGGGATCGAACCCGGGCCCGCTGTGAGACAAGGCAGCACGCTACCTCGAGACAGCGGTGGACAAATGTACTATAATAAAGTAAACAGAAATACTCGAAAATAAACAGAGATGCTCGAATCAATTCATTGTGTCTGAATTCCAGGATTTATTTTTTACATTAACTATGGTCTGTAGGAGGTAAATCATGCAGAGAATGATTGAAAACATTAGCTCAGAATAGGGATGTATGGGGATCTTATGTTTGCGCGGCCATGAACCTACGAGTACAATAGTATTACTTAGTTTTTAAACAGACATATCATACTTATTAGTTACAGCAGTAATTGTAATTTATTGAATTTGATGAGAAAGATTTTTAATAATAATAAGGTAGTCGTTGTTTTCGAAAATGTTTATGGCACGTTTGTTAATATGTTAATTTAGCCTTCTGCTGTGTTAGAACTGCCACAGTAAAGAAGTCCACATGCATCCCGCCAGGCTCTGCTCTGAACCCGGCCTCCACCGACAATCATCCCCTGGAACACACAGTGTTATTTGATAAAAAAAAATTGATGAATGGAATTTAAATTATCTATTGGAAAGATGGAACAGCTAGTAAAAGAGGATTTGAAAGAAAGGTAAAGAAAAAACAATTGAAAAAAAGAGAAAGGCTTAGATGTTTGGAGAAACATTCCAGTATTAGAATGTGGAGAAGATTGACAGGAATGGCATCAGATTATCAATTCTCAATGGACTGCAGTACCACAGATGATGATGATAACTGGATGGATGAAAAGCAAATTATTACATTACTATAATATATAATAATTTATTTATATAAATTAATTAAACCAAAGAAATTTATCAGACGTAATTTGAGAATTTCACGAATACTACCCGACTCATCATTTGTAAAAGTTGTTTACATTTGATACAATCTAGTATTGAAATGAAGTAGGAGTTTTGAAGGGTATGATATGGTTTTTGGTCTTGATTAGAGATTGAAAGAAGTTAAACTATTATGAACTATCAGCTGTGTTTCCAAAATTTACCTTTTATAGAATCTGTAAATTGCTCATTTCTTGCCTTTGGACACTTAAAATTGCTTGTTTGGAATTTCTATGTAACCAGATGAATTTTTTCGGTTTTAATTAATTTATGCTCTGTCCACCTTCTAATATATACACTTATTACTTATTTTTTCTAAACAATGTTTTAGAACATTTATTAGTATTTGCCGAATTTTTTGTTGTTGCAATAGTAAGTTACGTCCATTGGTTAATATCTGTAAATGTCACATTTTTATTTTTATCCCCTCATAAACAAACATTATGATGTAATTAACAGGAAATTGAACAAGTATTGAGACGAAATGCGGCCCTTTCACCACCTCACACGCTGTAATGCTGTCTTTTTTGTAGTGATCATGTTGGCAGTGTTTCGTGTGATGAGAGATCTCAATAATTATGCGTTGAAATAACACACACGATATTTTCACATATTTAAATACATGCATCCTGTCTATTGAATATAAAAATATCACAACCATTAATGTAAATTACAAGCTCTTAGTATTTTGTATTCTTCTGAGCGGAGGAAAAAGAAAATATCTATTTTTTTCTCTGTAAGTATTTTAAGGTGAAATAAATTTATATGATGTCGTTTAATTTGGTTAGAAACCCACCACATGGGTTATACCGAACTTCGTTGTCAAAGGCTTGAGCTTCCACATCTACATCTGAGGTTCACATTTCAAGTCTGGCCAAGGTCGATGGATTCTTCAGGGGATTTAAATTTGAATTATTTAAGAACAACTAAAAATCTCCGGTTTTATCGTATAAATGTGTCTGGCCATAAAGGATGTAGGAGTTCACTGTTTAGCATCGCGATTTAAGTGGGAACTAAACGGCAAACCAGAGATTATATCTAATGAAGACCAACATAATATAACTTTGTTTCAACGTTTTGATTTCAGAATATTAGTTATACGCAATAAATAATAAATTTTACTAATGTACAATTACAATTTTTCAGACAGTTTTATCGAGTTTTAATTTTACAAGTGGATATAAACATTTTCATGCGAAAATGATTTATTTTTCTAAAAATTTCGGATAGAGATTATCGTAAAATTAATAATAATAATAATAATAATAATAATAATAATAATAATAATAATAATAATAATAAGGAAGAAAAATATTATATTTTATAAAATTATTAACTGAAAAATATTACTATATATTATAAGTGGTACAATCAAACTACAGTAATATAAATACAGTACAAAAATAGACCGAAATTGGGAAATGCGAATGTTGTAAATAGCACATAATATATTCTCGCAGAAAGTTTATTTTGTTCTTAAAAATTCTTGTCTTAGTAAGTAAAATTAGACATTCATTTGGATTATAAATATATTAAAAACTTTTCGATTTTCTTCCTACATTTATGAAATAAATAGTCCGTGTTTCATCTTCTGAAAAGAAAAGTGACATTACAATTAATTTAAAAATTAAGATATTTTTCTACTCACGTGATCACAAGCGTTTGATTTTGTTCCTAACATGTTACATATCCCATTTTCACTCTCTGTAAATTGGTATTTACGGAATTTAGGCCAATCAATGAACATCGCCATTTATTTCTTATTTAAGTAACGTATGCGGACGCATAAATAGCAAACAGATTCTCTTAATTTTTGAGCTTTCTAAAAACTTACTAGCATTAGTACGAACAAAAATTTCACAAATTACTTTTAACATAAAATATTTTTTTTTATTTTTTAGAGTACCGGTATCATAACAACATTAAAGGTAGCTGATAAAAATATTGGCCTTTTATAAAATATTTTTTTTCAAGAGATTCTGTGTTATTTTATAAAACATTTGTTTGACCATGAACAATAATATAAATATTATATATTAACTAAATTAAATATATTAGTCTGTTTTCTTTGTATCACCATAGGAATCAGAAAATATTACGAAGAATATTTAATCAAAGTTCTTTAAACACAATTTATTCATGGACATAGGAAGATGTATTAACATCGACAAAAAAATGTTGTCCACTCATAACTCATGTCACGATTCACATTACATCCTTTACCTTGACACAGAGTTTCTGGTGTATGAAGGAGATACTGTAATTTAAATAGTGTGCTTGGTTAGGAAATAAAAATAAATAAAATAATAAATATGTAATGTTATATACAATATATTGATTATTTTATAATATGTACAGTTATATGAAAGAGATTCATGTATGTATGCATGGATGAATACAACTCCTACTTCACTTTCACTCCCACATTTAGATATTTCCAGGTTCGAACCCATAAACTTAACATTATTCAGAGCTTATTTTGACACTTTGAATACGATATATGCCACTCAAAATAACACCACATCTGAAAAAAAAAACTACCCAAGATTTACTATAAATATCATATTATTCAGCCCACTATTTGTAGCAAATTGTGCATTGAATTTAATTGAAATTCGTATATTTTTTCAATGTATATAAAGTGGATAAAATGACCAGCTAAATACAGTTTTTTTATATTTGTAGTTTTCTGTGTATTAGATGGGGAAAGATGGTGCCATAAGACAAGTTCTGAGCTTTGTCAGCTGTTATGGCGAGCCTGATGTTGTTAATGTATAAAGCTAACTAGGCTGAGATGGGGGAATGTCTGAAAATGATCCAGCTAGGAAAGGTTTATTATCAGGATCTGGAGGAAAGCGGCATAGAGATAGATCAGAGAAACGGTGAGAGGATGTGATTGAACAGTATGCAGCAAGAGCAGGATTTAGGAATTCGAAAACGTTGACCAAAATAAATAAGAATGGTATAAATTCTTGAGTGAAGTCAAGGCCCATCCTGGACTGTAGTTTCGAAGAAGATGAAGAAGAAAAAGAAGAAGAAAATGTTTTCTATATGGAATTAATATGTGTGGCAAGGGCAATGTATATCGAGATAAGCCATAATACAGTCTTTCTAGAAGGCATTATGTAATATTTCTTCAAAACTGGTAAATAAGGATATTACGCAGTGAAGAACTGTTTACATCTGTATTTAAAAAAAAACATATATTTGGCACTTACGTGGTTTAGAACTTCCTTCCATGCTGTGATTGTGTATATAGGAAGTATTTTCTAAAACAGTACTTCAACTTAATTCTGAACCACGGAATAATTTTTAAGTTTCAAATGACCCTTTCTATCACTACTTGAAATAGGTTGTAGTACTTTTCCTCATTTGAAAAAAGAAAGTGAAAAGTATAATCTAACTCTCGAAGAATACATTTTAACATTATGGTATATAACTCAAAAGCCTCAAAACGATGCTCCTTTGTTCCCGCCTTATAAGTTGTTCTACTTTCCGTAACCACTCAGAAATATAATGGAATTTGACTTCATGCGTTTGAAGACAGTGCCTTTCCCAGAATTTCCATAATTTATCGATGTAGAATACAATTAAAGTACATGACAATGATGAAAGATTGGCCCTTGAGTTTAAGAAAGATAAAGAGAAAGAAGTCGCGGCAACAAAGAGATGCCGTATAAAGCACCAGACAAACTGAACAAGGAATATTCAAAAGAAACTACTATAGTTTATTCAAATTTGGATGCTCGATTCACCATTTTCTTTGTTAATCATGTACATTTGCGACAAGCATGGCCTTCATACAATATTTGTATACTGTTATATAGTATTACTTACGTCTTCAATGGATACTTCTCTATTTCCCAATTATTTATAAACTTAATACTGATATAATTATATTTACATCATCACATTACCACAACATATGTTTCAAAACTGAAATTGTTCTTACATGAGTGTACAATTTTAAAATATTTTCGCTCAAAAATTATCAAGAAGTCATGAAATCGTTTAAGACATTTCATCGTACAAGATAAAATATAAGAAATTGAGACTGTTATTTTGGATACACTTTAGAACCAACTTCGTAAAATAAAATAATGACATGTAATAAGGATTTATTTAATGAGGAAGATTTAATACATTAAAAATTCGTCCAAGTATTAGTTAAATCTTGGTATAAACCATCTAAGACTTAAGATCAGTCTCGGTTTCTTACGTCGTATACGATCTCCACAACTTTTAATGACATCTTGTCATCATTTTATATTCCATGAATTTTTGTACTTATACTTCAGAAATATTCTCCCATTTCTCTGTTAGGGGATTCTCAAATTCCTGCAAGGTTTGTGAAGCTCTATCTCAGCATTTTTCAGTTTTTTATTAAAAGTTAAAAATATGAAATTGGTGCCTGAGTTATCAGTCGTGCTCAACTATTAAATGCTGTCAATGTAGAGTAAGCCTTTCGAAACATATGTTTCATCTTCTGCTTCTGGAGTGGTACTTTTGTATATACAAAATCCTGTCTAGCAACAGTTAGTACCAGTCCAGATGCAGAAGATAAAACATATGTTTGGAAAGGCCTCTTGTATATTGACATGAATTTTTGTACTTTTACTTCAGAAATATTCTCCCATTTCTCTGCTAGGGAATTCTCAAATTCCTGCAGGGTTTGTGAAGCTCTATATCAGCATTTTTCAGCTCTTTAAATTAAAAGTTAAAAATATGAAATTGGTACCTGAGATCTCAATCGTGCTCAACTATTAAATGCTGTCAACGTACAGGAGGCCTTTCGAAACATATGTTTCATCTTCTGCTTCTGGAGTGGTACTTTTGTATATACAAAATCCTGTCTAGCAACAGTTAGTATCGCTCCAGATGCAGAAGGTAAAACATATGTTTCGAAAGGACTCCTGCATATTGACAGTATTTAATAGTTGGGAACGACTAAGATCTCAGGCATCAATGTTATATTTTTGATTTTTACATTATGACCTCAACGGTGTTTCGTAATGAATTTTAAATGTATTAATTTTTCTATTAATTTTAACAATAGGGATTTTAACAAAAGGGATTAACATCTTGGAAAGACAATAAATAATAATTCGAGCACATAATTAAGTGCTTCTCTAATTATTTTGAGTAATGTGTGATTTTATTCCATAAATTCCGATTGAGGGTCTTTCCACTTTTCAGCGGTTGCCCTTTTACCAGCCGGCTGCTGGCCCTTCACATCCACATGTGTCAATCACAGAGGTAGATGATCAACAGCCAGTGTAGGGGTGACATGTGGTTAGCATGTCGAGTCCCCCAGCCGTTATAGCTGGTTCCTCAACCTGGAGCCGCTACTTATTGTAGCTACCCAATTGCCTCACGATGCTGGGTGGGCACCGGTCCCATACTGGCCGAAATACCATGAGAAAATTTCTTCCCCCATGGAGACTCGAACCAGCGCAAGTTCTGTAGCTCTGCGCCAAGGCTTCCTACCTTAACCGCTCGGCTACGGCGCAAGGAGAGGAAATTGTCGTTCTTACTCCTCTCCCGTTTTCGCGCACTTTATAGATTATGTGTAAGTTTATATTAGAATATAATAAATGAAATAAATATAAGAAAAGTGAAGGAATTTGCACTAATACAACCATCATACAGTAATTGACATAGGCCTATTTGGGTTCGAACCTGAGTCACTAATAAATAGAGATTATGTTTCTTAAGTAATTGTCCTTTCCTCTTGTGTGGAATGTGAGGGAAGTGGAGTTACTAGTCTATAGAGGAGCCTCTCTCCGTTACATTGATATAATAAAATTAGAAATCGTACGAGCTGGTTTCGTCTTCTCCTTTCCTGGCCTGGAAGAGGAACCTGTAGATGGCTCCAGCCGCCACACCGCCCACAATAGGTCCTGCCCAGTACACCTGAAAAGTGAATAACATGCATAGGCTATACATGATGTATAAAGTGCACTGACAATATATCGCTCATTTGCTGCAACAATGTCATAACTCGAAAATCACGGGTTTTCAGGAGAAGCATTTGAAGTGTTAAATACTGTCATTCCAGTTCTCCCTGTGATATTAACTAAAATATCGTGATTTTCAGTTATGACGTTGTTGCAGCAAATGAGCGATATGATAAAGGATAACAAACTGATTTTTGTCTGAAAGAAAACCTATTTTCTGAAATATTCTTGATTTAGTCGCCATGGACGTGAAAAAGTAATGTTAAATTTATTTTTAGGCTCCTAACAGACTGCAACCCGTTAGCCATATACGTAAGATTAGTGGACAACCTTGCGCCTGATAATTTACTGCATATGAGCGACAAAACTTAACCTTAGCATCTTTTTCAAGCGCGACAGGCCTAGAAGGCCCTTGGCATACCATCTGGCTGCTGGCCTCACATCCACATGCGTTAATCACAGAGATAGACGATCATCTAGCCAGTGTAGGGGAGACATGTCGGGTCCTCCAGCCGTTACAGCTGGTCTTCTCAACCTGGAGTCGCTACTTGTTGTAGCTACCCAAATGCCTCACGATGCTGGGTGGGCACCGGTCCCATACTGACCAAAATTCCATGAGAGAATTTCTTCCCCCGTGGGGACATACAATCATATAATCCTTACATTGGCGAAACACTTATTTTTCGTGCCAATTATTTAAATATATCGGACCGGAGTGAAAAATAATCTCTAAAAATGTAAGTTATTAATGTGTATTGTGTAATTCGACACAAATTTAAGTATTTCCTACTCATTCGTTTATCTATCGTTAGAATGCCTATTCAATCGTTTTATTAAAAACTAAACTAAACTAATGTATATTACAGGATAAATTGTCAATTGAAGGTTATCTCTATATTACGTTCTCTGCTTCGCCAATGCATAAAAGATAAAGGGGGAAAAATCCACCTTTTTTGACTAGTGATTACGATGTTGTCTGGTTCCAAGGTTTGCGTGTTCAAACTCATTATAGAATAGAAACATCAGAAATATCGTTTTACTAGAGGGAACCATATCTGAAAATCTATGGTTTAACCGCAGAGGTGCATTAACATATTAGGGTGGACATTGGACTTGCTGTTAATTACATAATGTATGGTTTAAAAACCTTCATCACCCAAAGAAGTGTATGATCTTAGATTAATTAGAAAATACGACAAACGATGAAAATAAATTATTAATCCTAATATTAAAATGAAGGTAGATACACATTAAATTAATTAATTTGAACAAAGTTTTAAAATTTGATCAATATTAAGTAAATTAATAAGCCTATTTCTTTCCATGTTATATTATTTAATGATGCTCTTTGGCAGCTAAGGCCATTAGAGTCGCTTAAAGTCCCTCCCGGAAGAGTTGCTCCTTGGCTTTTATATCCTAAAAATCCATCGATTCCGGCCAGGTTCGAACCGCGACCGTCGGAATCAGAGGCAAGGAACATAACCACTAGTCCACCGTGACCGACCTCTAAGATGTTTATTTATTTTAACAAAGGTGAACATTTCCCACTAAAGTCAGTATGTGAATGCAGATGTTTAGACGCAAACAATTAAAAATAAACATTTAAGAGATATGATTTTTCCCATCTAAAAAAAAAAATGTATATATGAAATGGTTTTGTCCACTTTTTAAAAAGTTCCTAATTTATTTCGTGATATATTATAGACGCAATTGACTCAAATACTAGGACTATTTTCTGCGGGTAATTTCGTATAAAATCACTCAAAATTTTCGCATAATATAATAGAGATTTCACTTACCCAGTGGTCGTCCCAGAGCCCCTTTATCACTGCAGGTCCGAACGTTCGTGCAGGGTTCATGCTAGCTCCTGTGTATTTTATCTGCAATTGTAAGAATGAGAGCCAATTTCCTCTTGTCTTGAAACGACATGTTTACAAAATATGTTGTTATATATATTTTTTCGAAGGTGGTTTTCAATTACACTTTATTTATACCATAATTTAAAAAAATAAATAAATTATTGTTGTATTGATGCTTAGATCAGTTGATATGTACTAAATAACACAATTCATAATTTGTTAACATGTCTGAAGAAGGTACAGTGTACCGAAACAGCTGTCACTGAATTATATCTTAATAAATATGAAAATCAAATGAAACTAAGTCTTATTTTTATTTAATTAATTAATATGGATTTTGATCAAGTAAAAACCAACTCAATTGATTATTTAATATAAAGCCTGTAGTAATGGAATTTATTGCCTTTATTTCAAAAGAAAGAAAATACATTTGCCTATATTGCGCACGGGCCTGCTTGGCCGTACGTGCATTATTTTTCCATGAATAAAAAATAAAAATAAGAATATATATAAAAATATCTACACGGTTACACACCTCCATTAAAAATATAAAAATGTAGTACATATATCTACTGTATGTCTACACTCCATACACAATAATACACATCTACACTCATACATGAAAAGACCGTGTTATAAAGCCTGTAAGAATGAAACCAGAACGAATTCCCCTTGTCTATGTTAATTTTTTCTTCCTGGCCAAATAGTAACCAGGTTATCACGTGGTATGTGATTTTGACAATCTGGAATAATGACTAGTGATATTTTTTTTATATTTCAGAGAAATGTTATAAGTTGTTTGGTTGGTATTGACAGTCATACTTCATGTATGAAAATACTTTTATGGTTTATGATATTTTAAGTGCTTAAATAAATTAAACTTATTCTTTGAAATATTCATAATTTTATTAGATAAAAAACTAAAATAATATATTAATATTAAAATTTAATTAATAGAAATGGCTAAACTACCTCTCAAATAATTACTTACTTACTCACTGGCACTATCGAACCCGAAGGTTCATGGCCGCGCGGACATAAGCTCTCCATACATCTCTATCCTGAGCTAATGCTTTCCAATCATTCCCTGTATAATCTACTTCCCTCAAATCATAGTTAATGTTGTTCTCCCACCTCATTCTTGGTCTACCAACTGGGCGTTTTCCTTCTGGCTTTCCTACAAGAAGTTTCCATGCACGTCTTTCACTCCCCATACGCGCAACATGAGACTTAACTGTTCTTATTATATCTGGCTTCCTATAGAGACCACGTAGTTCATTGTTATGTAGTCTTCTCCATTCACCTGTCTGTTCATCTTTCTTTGGTCCAAAAATTTTCCTAAGAACTTTATTCTCAAATACTCGTAATCTCCTTTCCTCCCTTAAAGTAAGAGTCCATGTTTCGCACCCATATAATATAACTGGTAGAATAACAGTTTTATATATTTTCGCTTAACGTTTTTTGAAAGGAGTTGGGACATCAAAAGTCTCTGCAATGCATAATAATTTTAGCTGTTGTAACTTATATAATGATTATATTAGTTATAAATAATTTTAATAATCGGTTTCTTCTTGAAGGACAATTAATTGAAGTTTTTAATCTTCATTGCAATTCCCTCCCTACGGCTTCTTTACCTCATAGATGAAATTAATAGACCAGCAGTCACATTAAAAACTATTGGATTTACAAGATAGAGCATCTCCTATTATAGAACAACTAATTTATTTTCATGATCATGTTTAATTTCTTTTTGCATCTCATTCCTATTTGTGATTATTGTTCCTAGGTATTTGAATTCAGCCACTTCCTCAAAATTTCCCTCATTTGTCATTAGCTGTCCATTTCCATTATATACTGAATTTCTACGTGTGACCATATATTTAGTTTTACTGATATTTACTTCCAGTCCTAATTTCTTAGTGTTACTCAATAGTGTGTGCGTGTTGGCCTTTAGTATCTCCTCGCTATCGGCCAGTAGTACTACATCATCAGCATAAACTAACAGCTTATTAATACCATTCAGTTGCAAGCCTTCCTCATTCTCTAAAGATTTAATGGCATGCTCTAGTACAAAATTAAATAGTAGAGGAGATATAATTAGCGTGTTCATTATGCTTGCACTAAGATCCTCTATCGGCCCATATTCTCATTCAACCGAACCCAGTCCATATCATCATCTAGTTTTCTAACATCCAATCGCATAATTTCTTTCAATCCTCATCTATAAGCCTTTCTAATAGTCTTTCCCTCAAGAGTTTCCCAATTGGAAAAAAATATATATCATCCATCCCAGTCCTAGACAATATTAGAACAATACATTATGGAGACGATCATTCCGTAGCTTCCTCTATTCCCCTCAGGACCCTATTTTCGGATACTTACAGCTATTTTTTTCCCCCTTAATTTGAGTGACTATGTTTCACACCCATTGAGTGTACTAGGCTAAACTGACATTTTATAAATCTCATTATTTAAATTCTTAGACAAAAGTCGAGAAGAGATGAGATATTTAACTATACATGATGCACGAATATCCTGCTTTAAGTCGGTATTTAATGTCTTCATTGCATTATTTTTATTTGTTAAAAATTATTATAAATATTTGAATATGTTCATTCTTTCTCACTTAAAAATTACGCTAAAATAAATACACATATATGTTTGGAGTTAAAACATTTTAAATATCTTGACTTATAAACAAAGTTAAAAAGAATTCGCAATTTTAGGAAACTCGTGAAAAAACTAACAAATTTGTCCTTGTACTCTAAAACTAGTCCACCGCTGTGGTCTGCCTTGTCACGCAGCGGGCCGGGCAGTTTTCCTGGGTGAGGTTTTTCTCGGGGTTTTTCTTCACCTGTAAGACAAATGTCAGGAAAACTTTAAGGCCCAAACGGTCCCCGAAATCATATGACCATCATCACCATCATCACCCTTATCATCATCATCATCATCATCATCATCATCATCATCAATCTTCACCGGTGTGGAAATCAACGGGAAGCTACCACACCTACAGTTCCCTAGTAAAGCTGCAAGCATAGCATAAAAATACTATGATTGCAGTGAAGGACCTGCCCTCGGGCAGAATTACTATGGATGGATGGATGGACTCTAAAACTGGGTATTTTAATCTGAAATGGAACGAGGTAAAGGCAAATACCACCTGTGCAGGCATACAAACAAGGCAAAGAGTTATCAGTAGGAGCACTTAGCTTGGAGTAGCCCGGTGTCCGCATTATTGTTTTCCTTGTTCTCCACGCTAGCTTGACCTCAGTGAATACTTCGCACGGCATCGTATTGATGGCGCTGCTCTAGAATGTGTCGTTTACAATTTCAAGTCTGTAAATTGATAACTAAAATTGCCGTATTCTACTTTATTTCTATCTGTTTATTAATATGTAGCCTATATCCATCTACTATGGATGCGAAACATGGACTCTTAGTTTAAGGGGGGAAAGGAGATTACGAGTATTTGAGAATAAAGTTCTTAGGACAATTTTTGGACCAAAGAGAGATGAACAGACAGGTGAATGGAGAAGACTGCATAACAATGAACTACATGGTCTTTATAGGAAGCCAGATATAATAAGAACAGTTAAGTCTCGTAGACTGCGATGGGCAGGACATGTGGCACGAATGGGGAATGAAAGACATGCATGGAAGTTTCTTGTAGGAAAACCAGAGGGAAAACGCCCAGTTGGTAGACCAAGAATGAGGTGGGAGAATAAAATTAACTATGATTTGAGAGAAGTAGATTATACAGGGGATGACTGGAAAACATTGGCTCAGGATAGGGATGTATGGAAAGCTTATGTCCGCGCGGTCCTGAACCAACGGGTTAGATAGTGCCAGTGAGTTAGTTATATCTATCTACAGTAGCTATCTGTCAATTGAATAGCTATACTACTGAAGAAGATTGTTTTTTCTTTTTTTCCAGATGAGTTTTATATCGCTTTTAATGGCACGTGGGGATATTTTTCTATGCGAAAATCAACTTCGAAAAAAATAAAAATAAATAAAAACAGGGCTAAGAATTTGTTCTAGGTGATTGTTAAATTTTACACCCATCCATCCTTCTGTCTGCCTGTTAAGCATATATTCAGTATCACATTAAGAGAGTAATTGAACTTCCTATGAATGGTTAGCTAGTATTTGTTACTCGACTCTAGACAAGCTACTTATTTATGAGATTAACGTGATAGAGCTTTTAAAAGTGAAAGAAGCTATAGATTTGGTTGCTAGGTAACAGCTTTACTATCGCCCTTTGTGAGCTGGAATTTTATAAGAAATTAATAATCAGGATGTAGGTCATGGTAGGTTAATGGCTTTCGAGAAACAATGGATTACATAACCGCGACCCCGACCACACATGAAACAACCCCAAGAAGAATAGCACATTCCAATCCTCTGACGGCCTTCTTTCTGAGCTTTAACAGTCGTGTCCTTGATGGGATACTAGATCTAATTACTTTCAGTATTAGAAAAAGTTATGTCAACACTCACATTCTATTGAGTAACACTAAGGAATTGGGGCTGGAAGTAAACAACAGAAAAAAACTAAATATAAGGTCACTAGGACTGAAAAAAAAGTATTGGTTATAGGCTAGGCTGCATCGTACTTAGACCGCTATGTTTACAAACTGCACGTTGACACGCGCTACTCGAGACAGAGTTCTAGGTACAGCCCGCTTTGTGTAGAAATGGACACATCTTTGCACAGTTTTTGTTTTGGCATTCTGATACAACCACACGTCACGTAAACAGGTCATTACTGAGGAGAGTCGAACATGCACACTCTCCGCTCCGAGCAGGCAGTGGAGGCGCTCGACAAAGACATGCATTTTGTAAACAGAAATTCGTTACTATCCTGATACCGATACTTGTTTTTAGCCCTAATGATCACACATTGCAATTAATTATATAATAGAAATTGACAGTTAATGAATGGATTAACGAGATTCTCTCTGTCCCTATCTATAATTTTGAAGAAGAGGCTGAATTCAAATATCTAGAAACAATATAAATACAAAAGGAACAAGGTGCAGAAATAAATTAAACACGCCCAGTTCTAGAAATGCAGGCTATTACGCACTGCTGGAACTCTTGTCATCCCAACTTCTCTAAAAAAAAGTTAAACTGAAAACATATAAAACTGTTATTCTCCCAGTTATATTATATGGATGTGAAACATGTACTCTTAGTTTAAGGGAGGAGGAATGATTACGAATATTTGATAATACAATTCTTAGGAATATTTTTGGACCAAAGAAAGACGAACAGAGAGGTTAATGGAGAAGACTTCATAACAGTGAACTACATGATCTTTTTGGGAAACCAGATATAATAAGAACAGTTAAGTCTCGAGTACTGCGATGAGCAGGACAAGTGCCACTAATGAGGAATGAAAGAGGGGCACGGAAACTCCTTGTAGGAAAACCAGGGGGAAAGTGCCCAGTAAGTAGGCCAAGAATGAAGTGGGAAAATAACATTAACTAGGATTCGAGGGAGGTAAATTATACAGGAGGTGATTGAAAAAAAATCGTTGGCTCAGGATAGGGATGTATGAAAATCTTATGCCCGCGCGGCCATGAACCTACGGGTTCAGTAGTGTCAATGAGTTGGTTAGTTATTATTATAAATGCAATTAGGCCTATTACTTGACTTAGGGTTGAAAACCCGGCTGACACCAAGTGCTAATTGTCTACAAAAAGTGGGGCCTTAATCTCCTTGTACCCCAAGGGCCTCCTATGCCCTATAGTGGGTTTACTTTACCTTAGGATTATTACTATTGCTCTTGATATCACTAGTGCCGTAATCAGCTGATGATTACGGAATTGTAACAATCGTCACAAAATGTGTTAAACTTGATTGACGAGCTATCCCTAATACACAATTAAAAACTAAGAACTTGTACATACATCATGGCACAGAGGAATTTGGAGAAAATAATAACTTAATCTATAATTTTGAACTCCACAGGATAAAAAGCCCTCACTCTGATTTATAGAGCTTAAACTTACATAATTATAAATACATTCAATAACTAAAATTAAAACTTGTAACTTTATAAGGGAATTTTTTTATGTTGCATAAAACGTAACACTAAAGGATATAAATTAATTAAACCGACAAACCTTGACGCACTGAAGGAAAGAACTACGCGAACAATTTGAGATGAAACACTTGTGGACTCTGAAGCCAAATATTGAAAATTTATGACATATTTAAGTATAGGGGTTAAGGTAGGAAGCCTTGGCGCAGAGCTAGGGGACTTGCGCTGGTTCAAGTCTCCATGGGGGAAGAAATTTTCTCATGGTATTCGGCCAGTATGGGACCGGTGCCCACCCAGCATCGTGAGGCAATTGGGTAGCTACAATAAGTAGCGGCTCCAGGTTGAGGAACCAGCTATAACGGCTGGGGGACTCGACATGCTAACCACATGTCACCCCTACACTGGCTGTTGATCATCTACCTCTGTGATTGACACATGTGGATGTGAAGGGTCAGCAGCCGGCTGGTAAAAGGGCAACCGCTGAAAAGTTATTACTATATTTCTCATATTTTTATTTTTAAGCAGGTCTATTATTTTATCTTTTTTTTTAATTAATCATTTATAATTATAAATCAGAGAAATATTCATACATTGGCAGTTCCTGCATTATTTTATGGGAGCGGAACTTGGGTAATGACCAAAAAATTGCAAAGTAGAAGACAAAGCGCAGAAATGAATTTCCTTAGAAGAACAAAATGCTGCACAAGATTGGATCGGATAAAGAATGAAGATATAAGAACAGAGTTAAATATATATATCCATTGAATGAGAAAATCAGAGAATATAGAGAGAAATGGTTTACACATGTGGAAAGAATGAATGTATCAAGATTACCAAGAGCAAAATTCAACTACAAGCGAAGAGGTTCAAGGAATGTAGGAAGGCCAGTGAAAAGATGGACAGAACAACTGTGTGGCGGAACAGGCAATTTTAGCCCAGCCCGTGAAGTGAAGAAGAAGAGAAGAAGAATACATTTTCATGTGGTAAATTAATATTTATGAATAAATAATATTAAGAGATTGTATTGTTCTGATTGCTCAATGTTTTACATTTAATTTTTACCCTTTAAAATTATGTTTTCACAAGTGCTATGTACCCATACATCTAAATGCAATTTAAGATTACTCAATAGTATAATAATTAAATTCTAATTATTTTTTATATCGGTGCTAGAACGGATGGTGATGTGCAATCCATAATTGCTAGTCTGTGTACGAAATGTCTGAATTAAATTCTAAAGCTCCCCGCAGTTTCTTCCAGGTCCATTTTTTAAATTTTTCATTGAACAAAAAACATCAGACAAAATGTTCCTCTAGAATGGGATTTTGATGTTTTGAAATAATCACAATTTTTAGGGATTTTTAGACCTCTAAGGGTCATTTTTACCATTAATGATGTCAAACACTATATACTGAATAATTTGAAAGAAATTGTATTCTTAAAACATCGGGACAATAATGGAATTATGTACAGTAAGCAGGTTTTAAAAACATCAAGTTTTGAATCACGTTCATTACAAAGGACACTGTGCTTAAACTTATTATTTAGAGAAGGCATGTGGTGCTCTTGTTAACGATTCGTCCTTCGGATGGGGACATTAAGCCTAACAGTCCTCTTAGATGTAGTAGTTTTGGACAGGAGAGGGCTTCACTTTCTCCTTTCTCTTTATCATCAATCCTTACTCAATTCAGTTACACTACATGAACATTTACACATACATTTATCTTACACTTCTTTCTGAACACAATGCAAGTGTACATCACCAAGTGTCATCTGAAGGGGTACGCAAATTGAAAATAAAACATATTACACATCCAAGTTAACTGTGCACGGGCGGAAGGGAAGAGTTTTAGCGCTAGTGTCGCCGAACTAATGAATCTGTGGAAGGGATGAAGAGAAGACTGTACATCCGATCACGTAATGAAATGGTTCAATTTTAAGTGTGGGCGGAGAATCCCTAAACACATGTGAAATATCTTAACATGGTTGTCAAATTAGTAATTTAAGCACTGAATGCTCAAGCGGTCGGATCCTTTAAAATCACAGTATTTGTCGTCTCTCCGTTACCAGCTTCACAATAAATCACAAGTGGCTACATGTAATGAGAAATGACAGCCCAATTCCCATATGTAACCCCAATAGTAACAGGGTTGTCAAATTAGTAATTTTGTCAATGACCGCGTAGAAGGACGGACCATTAAAATCCATAGTATTTGTCAGCTCTCTACCTGCCAGACAAAGAACATATAGGTCTACAGAGGACAGGAAGTGGCAACATAGTAAGGGAGAGGAAGAGAAAGACAGCATGTTAGTTAACATATTTTCCGCAAGCACAGACTACTTGGTGAAGTAATATATATCGTAGGCCATGCTTTTTTTAAATTCCTTTCTTTGTCGTATTTATTTCGTTTACACTGTTATTGCTTTTTGTTTTACCTTAGTTAACCTTTTTATCTTATTCACACATACAAACATAAGACAGGACACATACCCAGAGCCAAGGTAGAGATTTAAAATACCCTGACCCGCCGGGAATCGAACCCGAGTCGCCGGAGTGGAAGGTAGGGACTCTACCGACTACGCCACGGCGACGGACTTTTAATGTCCTTCTCTCACCCCCTGAGAAACCAAAGCTAATACTTACAACTACCACGCGCCAATTGTTTCACTTTCCAATGTTGCCACGTCCACATTGCTCTTTAAAAATAGGTTTTTAAAATGAAACCATTCTATGTATATACCTGTAAGAATATCGGTTAGTTGATTTGACAACTTCGGAATATCCCCGTCTCTTTTCTCTCTAATGAGGGTTGAAAGGCGGTCGGCTTTTGTTAAATGACACTCAGGAGGGTTGTTAAAACTGAAGATTTTTTGACAGTTCCAGGAAATGAGGCCGTTAAAGCAAGGCACGAACTATAAAAGCATCTATTCATCTAATTCGGAATACGAAGCTTGGAAAGTGTAGTGGATAGCATTAGAACATGCACATACAAATTAATGCATTAATTAATTAACTTACCGCTGAAAGATGGCATGTAGCGATAGACAGCCCGATGGCAAGGGGTGCTGATCCCTTGACGTCTGTTCTCCTTTCGTCACATACAGCCTCAACTGTGATTACTAAAACAAATGTGATGAGGGCTTCCACGAAGAATCCTTGTAGAGCTGTCATTTCGGGGTTTAACTCTGTCATTCCTAAAGTGCCTTCTACTTTCGACGGTGTGAGAACCTGAAACAAAACCCTCCTTTAATTGCTTGTATAAATACAGTTTCGAAATAGATTATTCATTACAAACCACTAAGATGAAAAAATGTAGGAAGACCCAGTAAAAGATGGACAGACCAATTCTAATATGAGATAAGAACAGGTCTTAAGATCTAATCCTTGATGCTACAGCAGATGAAATGTAATCCCCGAAAACGGAATCATAATACAGGTAGTATCTCGACAGGCAGCCCGCTACCAGCGTTCAAAGGTCAAACAACGTTACATTACTCTAATTCATACAAAGAAGAACTCGCAACTTATGATCTTCTGAGTTGAGTACTGAGAGCGATGTCAAACACTTTTATCACAGCTAATGACCTTAGCTGTAACTATTTGCGCCATAAAGATACCAATTCAATGATTAAACAATCTTAAAATGTAACCTAACAGCTTCAATTGATATTAAATAGACACATACCCAAAATACAGAATTCCTTAAAGTATGGTCACGAGAGAGAAAAAAATTACTTCAATCACTTTCAATTTCACGGTGACGTTTGAGGTTTTCTATAGTTTTTTAAAAGACAGGCAAAGCAATAAAATGGAAATAATGAAGCTTATACCATGTCTGGGGTATCCCAGGAACTACTTTTTTCAAACCTAATTCGGTGGCAATAAATTGAAAATTGATTACGGAAATAGGCATATTTACCCTATGTGGTCCATAATTTAAAGTATTCTCTCGACTAGTCAAGCCTTCAGTAGCGTGGGGCGTAAAATATCTACAGAGGGAGAGGTTAAACTAAGGAAAAGGAAAATAAAAATAAATGTTGATAATATGTGAAGATCACTAATCATTATTTTCATCTATTACAAAAATACATGAAAACGAATTAACTTCCTGGGGCTACATATAAGATAAATAGGGATATATAGGCCTATATATATATAAATAAATTTAAGATTAAGCGGTTTGAAAAACCTAAACATGACTAAAAAGTTACATTTGAAAGGATTTTTCTGTCATATTATACGTATTCCTTAGTTTTCTAGGACATTTCGAATGATTGCAAATTTTAATAGATTTGGACTCTTATCCTGATGGGAAATGAAGCCCAATTTGTAGAACACGATTACGATATCGGGAGCCCCGCCCTGTTGACCCAAGTTAATAAGGTCGACTGTCAATGTGATTCAGATGAAGTCAACGCCCTTATCGTATTGTGTGAATTTCAACAATCACAATATGTCGCCACAACTTGTATTATCACAAAGCTCTGCCGCATTGTTTTCTTGACAACGAGACTGTGATGTTCAATTGACGTGACACAATTAAACTTTAAGAGGAAAAAAAAGGAACAAATAGCGATATATAGATTGCAATATAGCATATTATTCTCATTTACTTTTCTCCATATTAGGAAAGAAAGTATTTTGTGTCGCCTAATGACACTTCCTTAACCGGGCAGCTCACCAACGTAGAAATAAAAAAATATCCTCAATTCGTGTCCAACTCAGGGTCGGGTCGAGGGATGAGATGAGATGAACCCTCTATATAGAGGTCTGTGAATGACAAGGGTGCCAGTATACCACGTCTGACGCACCATCACGGAGGTGGATGAACGAAATGAAATGGATGAGATGAGTATGGAGAAATGGTGGAATGGAATTGTAGCAGTGGAAAACGGGAGAAAACCCCGAGAAAAACCTGCCCAAGCTCCGTTTCGTCCACCCCGTAACCTACATGGAGTGACCGAGACTCGATCTCGGGATCTCAGCGGTGAGAGCCGAGCTTCTAATCGCTTGCGCCACGGAGCCACCGCCTAATCAATGTATCCACCCATAGTAATTCTGCCCGAGGGCAGGTCTTTCATTGCACAGGTCATCAGCGTCGCAAATTCCAAATCTGGTCATGAAATGGCGACAAATTTTGCTCACAGGCTTCTTCTAATTTCAGTCTTGAAGTTCTTTTATGTGCCCCAAATCTACGACATGGGACCCACGTCTATACTTTCATTCTGAAGTGAATCATATGCAGAACTTTCAATAATTAACATAAAATATTTAAATTATTCAAATTATTATTTGTTTTATTATAGGTCTACATTGATCGGTGTGGAAAGCAACGGGAAGCTACCACACCTACAATTCTCTAGTAAAGCTGCAAGCATTGCATGCAAATGCTATGATTGCAGTGAAGGACCTAGCTTCGGGCAGAATTACTATGGATGGATGGATATATGTATTCGTAACATTTTTTTAAATTTTCCATTAAACGTCTTCTGAAACTATACCTTTTGATTTACCATATTACTCATTTTGTTCAAATTTATTTTTAATCCACATTTTTTTATATACCTCCTACAGTTTTATAGTGATGTATTTTAAATCTGTGTTATTTTCTGCCATCAGTAACTGTTCATCAGGAAATAGCAACGAAAAACTGTATCTTCTGCTACCTTTATTCCCGTAGGTGAACATTTAGTTTCTCCGCAGTGTTAAGGCTTTTTGTAAATATATTTTGAATAAGGTCGGCGATAAACAACGTTCTTGTCTTTAAACTTTAGTAACTCCAAAACCTGGTGTCATATTTTTACCCATTGTTACTCTAGATATTATTTATTTTTTAAATGAGTAACCAGAAGCCAAATCTTGAAAACATTTCGTGAGAATAAAAATTAAGATAAAATAGTGTTTCACGGTTATAAAGATAAAAATGAACTCTTTCTCCAGAACATATCCACGACAATTATAATACTACATAGGGTTTATGAGCACAAGGAAAGAAAGAAACAGTGGCGTGTTGGGACATCTTAACTGGATAATGCAGCAGGATAGAGAAACCAAGAGATTGTTAAGTGCTTCCATTAGATTCCGCCTCCAACTGCCATCATATTATCTAATCATTTTGGCTAAGCCTAAGACCTGCTATGCCTGTCGCGCCATGTATATGCGATTATATTATTACGGAATAATTTCTCATGAGTCCGATTTAAGAAGGTATATGTATTAGGCTATAAAAAACGCTATTAGTATCTACATCATTCATGGTGTTCCAGCTGTGTCCTTACCAATATGGAAACCTCACGGTCGCAAATTACCCTCCAGTCTGTTTTACCCTGTTCCGCGATTTATATAGGCCTACTTAAAAACAACAAGCAATCTAACCCCGTTCTATAATTGGAAATATTAAAATACGAAAGAGACATAAAGATGCAGAAAGAGTAAGCAAAAAAAGGAAGAGAAAAAGAAAGAAACAAAAAAACGAGCGAGCGAAATTGAAGAAGAAAGAGAAGAGAAAGAAACAAAGAAAGAGAAGAAAGACCTATCGAACTAAAGTGTGAGAGAGAAATAAATAAAGAGAGAAGCAGGGTAGGGGCACACATATAAGATTCTCACGCACACATAGGAAACTTACTTATTTATGAAGTGGGAGAATTTGCAAACCGAATGTCGGTAATCACAAGAGATCGCTTTTTTCGCAGGCTAGGAATGTTTTTCAAAATACTGAAAAACGAATAATTTTAAATAGAAAAGGGACTCTTGTCATCCCAACTTCTCTCAGAAAATGTTAAACCAAAAATATGTAAAACGGTTATTCTTGAAATTATACCATATGGATTCGAAACATATATCTTAGTTTAAGAGAGGAGAAAAGATTACGCGTATTTGAGAATAAAGCGCTTAATTTTTTTTTTGATCGAAGAGAGACGAACAAACAGATGAATAGAAAAAAACTGCATAACTATGAGTTACATGACCTTTACGGGAAACCAGACATAAATAGGAACAGCTAAGTCTTGCAGACTTCGATTGGTAGGTCATGTGACACAAATGGGAATAAAAGAGGGGCATGGAAAAAGTATTGTAGGAAAGACAGAGGGGAAAGCGCCCAATAGGTAGGCCAAGAATGCGGTTGGAGAATAATTAACCATGATTTGAGGGAAGTTAATTATACTGGAAATAACTGGAAAATATAAGCTCAGGATAGGTGTGTGGAGAGCTAAAGATTGGATAGTACAACCGAAATATAAATCACGACCCCGGTTTTCCAATTTTTAATGTTTCCATAACAACAATAAAAACTGAAAATATGCGGCTGTTAATTGCAAAAACAAATGACTGAACCATGACCATGGTTTCATAGCAATTTCTGTGGATCTTCAGTAATTTTTATAGTTGTTAAAGAAACAATAACAAATTATAAAACCGGGATCGTGGTTTAAACTTCGGTTGTGCAATCCACTCTATACTTATGCGTTAGTGAACCTCCGGGTTCGATATTGCCAGCTTGATAGTTAATTATTATATGGAACATTTGACTGTGGATTTTAACTCGACGAATCATAAGATTTAACTCCCTCCGTCAAGACAATATACAGGATGACTGTCAAATATCGTTCAAAAACAAACTAGATAATTATTTAATAACAAACTAACTTATATACCTCACTGATATTATTATTTTAATAATTAATAAATTAAATTATTTATGAAAATAATATTAAGGTTAACAAATATTTTCATTTCTTGTTTTAAATATTGTATAATCGTAAAAATTAGTTTTATATATCTCATTATTTTTCTTTTTTATGAACATTAGACTGGGACAGTCTAGCAAGCAATTTAATTTATCTTGCTTCTACACATTTTATTATTAGTTTTAGTCTTAATCTTATGTTCAGAAACACACCCGCGTACGTCTTTACAACATATTGGCATGACTTGTACTTAGCTATGGCAGCGAAGCATGGACACTGAAGAAAGGAGATAAAAGCAGAATAACGGCTTGTGAAATGCGATTCATGCGAAAAACGGCGGGATATACTAAGTGGGATTTAAAAAGATATTGTGAAATCTTAAAGGAACTAAAAACTAAGCCAGTTTTAGACTATATTGATCGGTATCAGTCCAATTGGAAACAACATTTGGAAAGAATGAGTAATACTAGAATCCCAAAGCCAATTTATAAATATGTACCACACGGCCAAAGATATGTAGGCCGTCCAGCTAAGAGATGGCGTGAAAATGTTATGTGAGACCGTAACAAGCCTTGGGGCCTAATACTTGTCTTAATCTTAATTTTAATTAACATGATTGTATTATAGACCATCCATCCATAGCAATTCTGCCCGAAGGCAGGTCCTTCACTGCAATCATAGCATTTTCATGATATGCCTGTAACTTTACTAGGGAATTATAGGTGTGGTAGCTTCCCGTTGCTTTCCACACCGGTGAAGGATGATGATGATGATGATGATGGGCATATGATTTCGGGGACCGTTTGGGCCTTAAAGTTTTCCTGACATTTGTTTTACAGGTGAGGAAAAATCCCGATAAAAACTTCACCCAGAAAAACTGCCCCGACCGGGGATCGAACCCGAGCCCGCTGCGTGACAAGGCAGCACGCTACCTCGAGACCACATCGGTGGACTTATGGAACATATTCTAATAGATATTATCTTATTGATCAAATCTTCATTTAGTATTTAATATTAGAGGTAATTGTTATATTCTAATGTAATATATGTTTGTTCTGGTGAGTGGAAGAGAAGGCCACATGGCCTTAACACCACCAGGCTAAATAGATAAATAAATAAATTCCCATTACAGACTTCGAGTAGGCGTAGTGGGGACCAATATGGTTATGTTTAGCATAGGAACATATGTCCTGAAACGTACCGTTTTCCCGCCAAATGCACGCAAAATATCAGAACACACGTTCAACTCTCCCGCATTTTTGCCTCCAAACACCCTGCATGTTCTCCCAACTTGACCTCGCTAGACTACTATCTGTGGGGTCACATATGATCTCTGATTTATGAGATCCCTGTGGCATCCGAGAAAGACATACTGGCGCGGGTTATGGCAGCAGCGGATGTTGCAAGGCCAAGAACCGGTGATCGTGTGTACCAGAACACGGTACGGAGGACCGTATCTGTGTTGAAGTAGATTGTTGTCCCTTATTGTGGACCCAGAGACAAGCTGCAGCCGTCAGAGAGAGCAACGGGCGTTGTAGTTTGCGTGTATCGGGAAAATTGTTTGTTTCTATGCTAAACGTAACCGACTTGGTTCCCACTACACGTCCTTAAAGTCTGTAATCGGAATTTAGTTACACCCTGTAATGTAAATTTTCATTATAACAGTATCTCATTCCAGTGTCCTAAAGTCCTTGTATTCTGCTGTAACGTTTTATTCAACTAAACTATCAATGACAGTACTGTGTTTCCATTTCATTCAGTCGTAAAATGTAAGAATTTCATGTTTTTATTGGGATGGATAATTTTATTCAGACAAGGTCACGAGATTCATTCGAGGTTTCATCAAGAAAGCGTTTGAAGATCACACTTTAAAGAATTGCAAGTCAGCTTGGAATTAGTTTCACGGTAGAGTGATTCCAGATTTTTGTAGCATAATGAGTGTATTAATATGGCTTATTGCCAACACTTGCATTACTACTTAATTTATAACGAGAAGGTCGTGACATTGGAGATGCTATTCTTTGTGTGAGAGACAACTATCCTTTAAAATATGATTGCTACTATTTAGTTTAGAACTTTAGATTGAAGGCGTTTGTAAATATGTGTGATATTTTGTCAATACGAAATAATGTAAATTTTATTATTTCGTTCTTTGTGAACACTAGAAAATTATGTTATATATTTAACAGCAGTTCCCACCTTTTTCGACTCGCGAAACCCTTCCACAATGATTTGAATTGGGCGAACCACTGACTTTTAAATATACATATACAGTAGACAAATACAATTTAATTCCTAGCAAATAATAATAATAATAATAATAATAATAATAATAATAATAATAATAATAATATTATTATATTATTATTATTATTATTATTATTATTATATAAAACGGTGAGTCTTCTATTTATACTTTATGCATGCGACACACGGTCTCTTATTTTAAGAGGGGAGAAAATATTATGTTCTTTTGAGAATAAAGTATTAGGAAAATTCTTGAACCAATGCGAGACGATTAGACAGAGGAATAGAGAAAACTACATAACAATGAGCATCGTGATTTTTTGGGAAACCAGAATCAGTTGTAATAAGAAGGGTCAAGTATCGTAGACTGCGCTGGGCACGAATGGAGAATGAAAGGGGGACATGGAAACTTAATGTAGGAGAACTAAAATGAAAGTCTCCAGTAGGTAGGGCAATAATGAGGTGGAAGAATAGCACTAACAATTATTTTGGGAGTGGTGAGTTATACAGGTTACGATTGGAAAATGTTACCTCACGATAGGGATGTATGGAGAGCATATGTTCGCGCAATGATGAACCTCCGGATTCGATAGTGGCAGTAAATTTGTTATACTTGTATTTCACGATATAATCGATTAATTATTGTTATTTTATGAGCTGATCCGATATAATCTCAAACCAAAAATTATGGCGCATAACTGAGCAAGAACCTATCGAAAAACAAATAACGGAATGCAAATTGCATTGGATTGGACATACTCTGCATAAACTTCAAACTGCAATAGACAGATGCGCACTGGAGTGGAATCCTCAAGGTTCAAGGAGGAAAGGAAGACCAAAACTGATTTGGAATAGGATTATTGAAGGAGAAATACTGAAATGGGAAAGACTTGGTTGGAGGTGAAGAGGTTGGCAGATGATAGAACTAAATGGAGAAATTTCATTACGGTCCTATGCTCCAGTAGGAGCGAAAGGAAATGATGATGATGATTGTTATTTACGGAAATTCATATAAACTACCACGACTATAAAAAAATCAATCTTGCTGGACTAGCAGTAACCAAGCTCGCATCTGGTTTCCGAGGTTCGCGGGATCAAACTCAACTTTAACCACGCTATTTAAAGGTAAGGTACAGTAATTAAGTCGCACTTTTAATATGGACGTAGAAGTCTGACAAGTTTTGATCAGACGACACTTTTTTTTTTTTTGCTTCAGATTATTTTGGCTGTCGCAAATATACGCGGGACCCAAGCTTTAGTTCCCTTCTCAAAGAACTAATATTCAGGATTTTTACGCACTGAAAAAATTCAACTATTCAGGTCGGTTTGAACTCACGAACCTTGGAACCAGAGGTAAGTATGGTAGCTATTATTCCACCAAGATCGATAGCGAAATGCTAGTAAAATTAAATTGAAATGTGTTTGTAAGTTAGTTGGATACTACTGTAATTATTTTTGTCTGCTGGATAAATAATTGGACTAAAGAAATAAAATCGAATTCATCCGGGTAGCATATTTATACCCAACACATTTGTTAATGTATTCAAAGGTCGCGGGATAACATCCTGTCCACTTCTTTGGAATCTCTAAAATCGTGAGCGAACCACTATATTTCTCCCTAAAGTTCATGTTTCATATAATTAAAAATAACTATATGACTTATGCAGTAGAAGAGATCATAATTATCGAGAACTTGAAAAGATAGAAAGTTAATTGATTTTCCTGGAAGTCAGGTACATTATGACATTATTATTTTTCTACTCAATGCCCCAGGTTGTCATTTCGACATTTCTGGTCCTTAATACTAAACTTAATCTAAGGCGAATATGAAAGATGATGATTATGATGGTCATATGATGTTCGGGGATCGGTTGGGCCTTAAAGATTCCTGACATGTGTCTTACAAGTGAGAAAAAACCCCGAAAAGATTTCACCTAGGAAACTTGTCCCAATCGGGGATTGAACCCGGGCCCGCTGCGAGACAAGGCAGCACGCTACAGCTGTGGATTCATGACTTTATTTAATAAGGCCGTACTTGAATATTTAAAGGGTTCGGTAAAATACGACATCGCTTAAATTTAGGTAGTTTTTAAATATATTAAAAAAATCTTATTTTGTAGTTGCATTGTGTGTTAATAATTAGAGTAGTAAATAATCTTCAAATGATTAAATTATTATAGTTGATTTAGTTGAATTATTTTAAGGAATAAGGCAAAGGTTTTTTTGCTCGCCTGAGATATTTTAATATAGCGTGTATGGTTTTCATATTTTATGATTAATAGTCGTTGACAAACGGACGCAAATGTTCTGAATGTATTTATAAGGGGAGGGTTTTTTTCGAATTTTCTTCACTCACCTATAAATAGGCAAAAAGTCGAGGAGAAACTTCCAGGCCCACAAAATAACCCCGAAAAACCATCTGGCCTATAATAATCATTCTATCTGTCATATTAAAACTAAAACTTTCATTGGCCGTATCGAACCTCGTAAAGTTCAGGGTAGTGACAACATAATGCATCTCCATACATTTACTATATCGTGAGCTAATGTTTTTCAATCTCTCCCTTACAATCTTAATTCCGTCAAATTTATGCGTTAATTTAGTATCCCACCTCATTCCTGGCCTACCTACTGGGCTCTTTTCCCCTGGTTTTACTACAAATACTTTCCGTACCCTTTTTATATTCCACATTCGTGCCACATGTTCTGCCCATCGCAGTATACGAGACTTAACTGTTCTTATTATATCTAGTTTCCTATAAAGATGTTATAGATCTCTTCATTTGCCTATTGTTCATCTATGTTTGGTACAACATTTTCCTAAGAACTTTATTCTCAAATACTCATAACTTTTTCCCCTCTCTTAAAATAAGATTCCATGTTTCGCATCCATGTAATATAACTTTACTGGAAGAATTGCAGTTTTATGTATTTTAAATTTAATGCTTTTTTTAGAGAAGTATCCCTGTAATGCAGAATAGCATGCATTTCCAGAATTTAGTCTATCTTTAATTTCTCTCTCCACCTATTTTTTAAATAGACAAATACTTCCTAAGTATTTGAATTCAGCCACTTCTATAAAATTTCTCTCATTATATAAGTATTTGTATGTGTGACCATATAGGCATATTTAGTTTTATTGATGTTTGCTTCTAGTCCCAATTTCTTAGCGTTACTCAATTGAGTGTGCGTGTTGGCCCTTAATATCTCCTCGCTATCGTCTAATAATACATCATCAGCTTATTAGTACTATTGAATTGTAGGCCTCTAAATTGATGTTATGCTCTAGTACAAAATTGAATTGTCTTACCCATTGTGAATTTCAAAATTATCTGAAAACTGTTTGCCTACTATTTGTGCTATTTAGGCACATTCGAATAAGCCTAACCAACTTTATTAGAATTCCGAACTCCAGCAGGATAGTATATAATCCATCTTAACTGAATCGTATGCTTTCATGAAGTCTACATATAGTTCATGTATAGTGTCATTACATCCCCATTTATTCTTTAAATTCTGTCTTATACTAAGAATCTGTCTATCGTAGACTTATTTCTTCTAAATCCACATTGATGATCACCAATTACATCGTCAATATAGAGAGTAAGTCTGGATGCTAATATATTTGTTAGAATTGTATACTAAGTTGAAAGTAATGAGGACCTCGCACAGTTGTTGCAATCAGTTTTATCTCCTTTTTTATGAATTGGTAAGATAAACAATTCTTTCCATTCATTTGGAATGCCCTCTTATTCCCAAATCATACTAAGCAACCGACGTATCTTGTCCATTAATGTTTCTTCCTCTGATTTGATCAGTTGTGTTGAGTTCAAATCTGAACCCTATGCTTTGTGCATCTTTAGTTTTTCTAACGCCATTTCAACATCTACTTCACTTGATTCTTCATCTATTCATATTCGGCTTATTTAGTTTAAATTTATGAGAGATGAGTGCGTCGTGACTTAAATATTAGTGTTGTCTCCATGTTGGCTTTGCATTTGAGATGAGTTTCTTGTTTTCGTTTATACTGGTTTTCCTTCTTCTTTTACCTTTTTCTTTATTTTTTGTTTTACCTGTTTGTTAACTTTCTTTAATTCTCACATAGACACAAGGACAGGACACACACACGCAGACCCAAGGTTGAGATTTAAAATCCCCTTCCCCGCCAGGAATCGAACCCGGGTCGCCGGAGTGGAAGATAGGGACTCTAAACACTACGCCACGGCGACGGACATTTTATAATAAGTAGTGAAAAGTATACTAAAGGCCAACACGCACACACTATTGAGTAGCACTAAGAAATTAGGACTGGAAGTAAATATCAGTAAAACTAAATATATGGTCACACGTAGAAATTCGTTATATAGTGGAAATGGGCAGCTAATGACAAATGAGGGAAATTTTGAGGAAGTGGCTGGAGTCAAATACCTAGGAACAATAATCACAAATAGGAATGAGATGCACAAAGAAATTAAACATAGGCTCAATTCTGGAAATGCATGCTATTATGCATTGCAGAGACTTTTGATGTCCCAACTCCTTTCAAAAAACGTTAAGCTGAAAATATATAAAACTATTATTCTACCAGTTATATTATATGGGTGTGAAACATGGACTCTTACTTTAAGGGAGGAAAGGAGATTACGAGTATTTGAGAATAAAGTTCTTAGGAAAATTTTTGGACCAAAGAGAGATGATCAGACAGGTGAATGGAGAAGACTACATAACAATGAACTACATGGTCTTTATAGGAAGCCAGATATAATAAGAACACTTAAGTCTCGTAGACTGCGATGGGCAGGACATGTTGCGCGTATGGGGAATGAAAGACGTACATGAAAACTTCTTGTAGGAAAGCCAGAAGGAAAACGCCCAGTTGGTAGACCAAGAATGATGTGGGAGAACAACATTAACTATGATTTGAGGGAAGTAGATTATACAGGGAATGATTGGAAAGCATTAGCTCAGGATAGGGATGTATGGAGAGCTTATGTCCGCGCGGCCATGAACCTACGAGTTCGATAGTGCCAGTGAGTAAGTAAGTAAGTAAGTAAGTGAAAAGTGTCTTGTCTTAAATGTTCGTGTTATGTTGACACTGGCTTTGATATGATCCCTCATGTGGGAAGGCTCTCCATACGTATGTTTTATCAAAAATATGTATGTGATCCAGAGTTTCAATTTTTTTCTGCTTAGTTATGTCTCGGTGCATGTAGTGCCTACAGAAGGAGAGCTTAAAGCAAGAAATAGAGAGGGAGAGAATTTGATAGTTGAAGTGAAGAAATTGTTGTAAATAAACAATGTTACTGTAAGACCTTGAGCAGGAAATTGACCTGCGCATTAGCAAGATTACCGAGTTAGGCTATTAATTTTTCATCACTTGATATTCGAGTCATTGTTTGGTCCTTGAAAAAAAAAGTTTCATTAATGCGAAGTAGAGTAACATTAAAGTTTGCGGTTTCCACTAAGTGAAACGCAATTTAGGTCGAATACCTTGAAATAAACTTACCTGGAGAACAGCAGCTCCTGCCACGGCTCCTATGCACTGGACCGCGATGTAGAAGATCGCCTTGAGGACACTGATGTGGCCCGACACGATAAGTCCACATGTAACTGCGGGGTTTATGTGACATCCACTCACGTGACCCACAGCCTGTAAACAATATTTGCTCCAATTAGGCCTATATTTTGCTAATTATCTAATAAAATACTGCCCTTGACTGAAAAAAATGAACCTCGTTATATTTTAACAAGCAATTAATGCAATCGGCTTAACTTTAAACGTAAAGATCTATACTTAATATATTTCATTCGTACGACACGTTTTAAATAGAACTAATTGCAATAATTAACTAGCTGTTAAATTTAATTGATTACTGAAAATATAAACTTGTTAATTACTATTATTAAATACAACTATTTTCTGTAGATTAGGTTGGTTGTAGGGTAGGCTCCATAGTTAGACATTCGCCCTCCGCCTTTGGATCCGAAATTCACGAGTCGGTCAGTTCTTATGAGGTTGGATAGAACGGCAAGGCGCATTTTACACGATTATTAACCTGAATTATGGGGATTTGAAGCGTACCACATGAAAGAAAGACAGACAGAGAGAGAGAGAGAGAGAGAGAGAGAGAGAGAGAGAGAGAGAGAGAGAGAGAGAGAGAGAGAGAGAGAGAGAGAGAGAGAGAGAGAGAGAGAGAGAAAGAACTTTTAAGCCCACAAACATAACTTACGAATTTCAGGCATCCTAACCCAACGGAAAACATGAAACGATCTCGCTCACGTTATGAGCAGTAAATTTTTTTTATTCGATGCCGCAGGTTGTCATTTCGACATTTCGACATATCTGGCGTATTGTAACCCACTTCTGAGGAAGTGGAGTTACGTTACCCTGATGATATGATGGGTGATGATGATAGTGGTGCGCCAGGAGTATCCTTAATTCTACATTTTAATCCAAAGCAAATGTGAATGATGATGATTATGATGGCCATATGATGTTTGGGGATCAAAGTTTCCTGAGTAATGTAATTTGTGACTAACTCTGTCATAGCCGGTACTAAGCCCGATTGAGAAAGGAGAGGAGTAAGAACTCAATAAAAAAACTCTCAGTCTATCTGACCCGGTAGTACCATACGTGGATTCCTTACCAGGGTTACGATGAAGACCTCAACGACATTGAAAGCGGAGATGAAAATAATTGCTACGGGAGAAATGGTGGATGAGGCAATCTTACTACTGATGTTAAAGATAGAACCCTCCCTATGGGATAACACACAGAAGAAGCTAGGTTTGGAGCTTTGAGGTAGCAGTCCCACAACAAACTTAACGCTGCACAGCGCTCGTAAAGCACTAAGGCGACAACTTTTTCACTGAATATTCTCGTTTAAACAGCCAGATTGATTCTCCAACTCACTCTTATACAGTTACCTCTTGTCTAATAATTAATTTTTCTCTATTTATTTAATTTTATACTATGTCATTAATAATCTTTTCCTCGTTTTTTATATATCTTGTAAGCCTACATATTATATATTTAATTTGTTAAATTTAGAGTAAATGAAAATACATTATAAATATTAATTGTATTGTATTTATAACATGTAATCGTTTATGTATATTGTAATTTAGATGTAAGACTATTTTTTTTGTATTTTCTTAAAACCTGGTTGAGTGGCAGACAAGGCCTTAAGGCCTTAACTTTGCCAGGTAAAATAAAGTGATTATTATTATTATTATTATTATTATTATTATTATTATTATTATTATTATTATTATTATTATTATTATTATAAGATTAAACAACAAAATGGGTTAAACGACTTGATATAACGGAAAAAATAAATATAGAAACTTGGAATGTAAGAAGTATAAGGAAGATGAACTAGAAACAGAACTTTATAGAATGGAAATTTACGTTGCAATCATTACAGAAAAAAATTGAAAGGTGTTAAACATTTTGAGGAATATATAATGTTAATACACAGCAAACCCTCCTAATATTGCAGCTATCTTCCTAATTTTTATATAGAAATTGTCCTTCTATTACCCATATTATCTCAAGATCAAAATAGCTGTGAATTAAAATGTTGAAGAAAACAATCTCTAAATGTTCCACGAATTATATTAGAGTAAATAATTATTTCCACTAAATATTGTCTACATTGACGCTGTCCCGCATTATAAAACCAGATATAATAAGAACAGTTAAGTCTCGGACTGCGATAGGCAGGACATGTTGCGCATATGGGGAATGAAAGACGTGCATGGAAGCTTCTTGTAGGAAAGCCAGAGGGAAAACGCCCAGTTGGTAGACCAAGAATGAGGTGGGAGAACAACATTAACTATGATTTGAGGGAAGTAGATTATACAGGGAATGATTGGAAAGCATTAGCTCAGGATAGGGATGTATGGAGAGCTTATGTCCGCGCGGCCATGAACCTACGGGTTCGATTGTGCCAGTGAGTAAGTAAGTAAGAGTAAATTAATCATATTAAGCTGCTCTAAAATAAGGAAGTGAAATTTGGATTTTAAATAAAATAAATTCTCATAAATTTAGAGTAAGCCAAATGCGCTTTTTACGATCACTATTAGGAATTAATAGACTGGATCACTAAAGGAACATGTTGTCAGAGAAAAAACTCGGAATACCAAGTTTAGATGAAGATATAGAAAGGTTCCAACAAGAATAGAAAAATCATCTGAAAAGAATGGAAAGAAATAGTCTTCCAGAATTAGCATTCCAATATTTTCGAAATGGACACAGGGAGCAAGGAAGAACAACACTTCGGCGGAAAGATCAAGACCATCTTCGTTAGGTTTACCGTCACAGGTCACATGGCTTAAAACGGATTTGTTGATGCTATTTTTTACTCTGACAGTTTGTATTTCATATTAAAATAAGAAACTTTACTGCATTTTTTATATTTTGTTAAGTAGAACGTATATTTAATCTTGGCATTGTTTGACATTTATTTATTCAAGCGTTCGCTTGAATAAAATTTTAAGTTAAAAAGTCGTAAATTTAGATTTAAAAATAAAAATAAACTTACTTGAATTGTAGCGAAGTTATTATTAATAGCATTATGTTACAATATCTAGATACTGTATCATCCATAGCAATTCTGCCCGAAGGCAGGTCCTTCACTGAAATTATAGCATTTTCATGCTATGCTTGCAGATATACTAGGGAATTGTAGGTGTGGTAGCTTCCCGTTACTTTCCACACCGATGAAGGATGATGATGATGATGGCCATATTATTTCGGGGACTGTTTGGGCCTTAAAGTTTTCCTGACCTTTGTCTTACAGGTGAGGAAAAACCCCGATATAAAAATAAAGTAAATTGATCCCACAACAGGCCTCAGGAGGCCTTTGGGGTAGTAGGGGGTTAAGGCTCCCACTTTTTCTAGACAATCGGCACTTGATGTCAGCCGGGTTGTCAGCCCTGCGTGACGGCCGCCTTTATCCCAGAACGAGCGTCTGGTACTCATTTCCGTTAGAGGCTGAGTCGATCCCAGGGCCATAGTGCCGCCAGAGGGTTTGGGTCAGTTTAAAAATCCTGACCCCAACGGGACTTGAACCCTCGACCCTCCGGCTTGTAGCCCAGTGCCTTAACCACTACGCTACGGCGTGCCCCCACCCCGATATAAACCTCACCCATAAAAACTGCCCCGACCGGGGATTGAACCCGGGCCCGCAGCACGCTACCTCGAGACCACAGCGGTGGACTGGTACTGTATATAAATAAATAAACCTGTGAATTTTAAATACACGTAGGAAGTTAAGGTGCGCCCACATTAATTTGTTAAACTATACGTAACGAATATTTCGTTTATATATTTCATCTTCAGCTAGGTATGGGTTCAAGAAAATGAACGGAAATTAGTATAATTAAGAGAAACTGTTTTGCGAAACTTACAGTATGTTTACTTTATGTCATATGAGAATGGAACATTTAAAAATTAAATTGCTTTGTAATTAGAAAAGACAAGATAGTTTTTTAACAGTTACTGCAATATTTGTTTGTAGTAATGTAATGATAGAATCCATTGTCTCACCAGGCGGGCAGGAAGGTTATGAAATATATGATTCATGAATCCCCCGAGGCTAGCCGTGTAGGAGTGGTTAGCCTACAGAAGTGTAACAGGATGTAGCATTACTTTATACTGTGGCAAAAAACATAATTTATGTAGGGGAGTCCATAATTCGGTTCTGAAAAATTTCAATCTCCGCAGCAATTTTTGAACATAAAGTCAATTAAAAAACTAGCTATCAAAAACAATCAGACTTCATATTAGAACGTCTAGTAATATTCTCTTATAAGAAAGTTCATAATTATATCGTTTATTGTAAATTAAATAGTTTATTAACAATCCAAACAATACTGTATGAGATGTTATATGATAAATTATATAATTTATAAACGATGAACTTGTTAATATTTGCATTATTATATTATATAATTATATTAAATCATAACTAACTAACTCACTGGCACTATCGAACCCTAGGTTCATGGCCGCGCGGACATAAGCTCTCCATACATCCCTATCCTGAGCCAATGTTTTCCAATCATCCCCTGTATAATCCGCTTCCCTCAAATCATAGTTAATGTTATTCTCCCACCTCATTCTTGGTCTACCAACTGGGCGTTTTCCCTCTGGTTTTCCTACAAGAAGCTTCCATGCACCTCTTTCATTCCCCATTCGTGCCACATGTCCTGCCCATTGCAGTCTACGAGACTTAACCGTTCTCATTATTTCTGGCTTCCTATAAAGACCATGTAATTCACTCTTATGCAGTCTTTTCCATTCACCTGTCTGTTCATCTCTCTTTGGTCCAAAAATTTTCCTCCGATTCCGATTGAGGGTCTTTCCACTTTTCAGCGGTTGCCCTTTTACCAGCCGGCTGCTGGCCCTTCACATCCACATGTGTCAATCACAGAGGTAGATGATCAACGGCCAGTGTAGGGGTGACATGTGGTTAGCATGTCGAGTCCCCCAGCCGTTATAGCTGGTTCCTCAACCTGGAGCCGCTACTTATTGTAGCTACCCAATTGCCTCACGATGCTGGGTGGGCACCGGTCCCATACTGGCCGAAATACCATGAGAAAATTTCTTCCCCCATGGAGACTCGAACCAGCGCAAGTCCCATAGCTCTGCGCCAAGGCTTTCGTACCTTAACCGCTCGGCTACGGCGCGGGACTGAAAAATTTTCCTAAGAACTTTATTCTCAAATACTCGTAATTTTCTTTCCTCCCTTAAATCATATGATTTTTATTTAGAAAGTTCGGAAATATTTCCTTTGCTATCATTTTTTAAATATAATTTTGGATTTATGAATTGGATAATATATTATGATCTATTTGTAATTAAAATGTGCAATAAACTAATGGAGGGGAAATAAAAAAATATTTCTTTACAAGTTATTTTCAGGTTCACTTCTGGATGTTCTGCAATTTTTAAAAATATGTTTTATAGTTGGGCATGTATAAGCTTCGTTTTAAAACCAAAATGATCTCGAAATTCGGATATACACTTTTTGCACAATAACCACATAATTATCGGAATGTCAATTTACGATCCATGACAAAAAAAAACTTAAACTACGGTATTTCAGCAATCTATATATCATCTATAGTATTCTGCCCTAGGTCAGAATCAAAGCATTTTCATGGTATGATTTGCAGCTTTACTAGGGAATTATAGGTATGGTAGCTTCCCGTTGTTTTCCACACTGGTGGAATGATGATGTTAATGATCGGATAATTTTCGGGGACCATTGAGCCCTAAGCTTCCTGAAATTTGTATTACAGGTGAGGAAAAACCCCAAAAAACCTCACTTAGGAGCCTGTCCCGAATGGGAATCGAACCCGAGTCCGCTGCATGACAAGGCAGCACGCTACCTCGAGACCACAGCTGTGGACATTTTAGCAATTTACGGAGAAAATTACCAGAAACACAACAATCAAATAACACAAAGAAACTCTGAAATATTACATACAAATAATGAATGAAAAAGCTAACGATGAAGTAGATGGAATGAATTGACAGATATTTTAATTCAATGGACGACAGACCTATTCAGCTTTATAATATTGTTTCAACGTGTATACATTTTACTCGGATTTTCTGGTAATTCCATGCTTTAATTGTCAGTTAAATGTAACCACATCGTGAATCAGAAGAAAGCTGGACTTAGTTGTACGTGTGTCTGCGTCAATGTATGTGTGTGTGTGTGTGTGTGTCATAACAGAAGTGAATGAAACGCGGCTAGTTCAAAAGAAAAACCTGACAAGCAAGTAGTGTAGTAGTACACACGCCCACCTACACATTATGTAACTCTACAGTCCGACCAGCTTTACTTAGCCATTCTATTTATTATGTTTTGACAACTCGATGTCGTTACTCTCTTCTTAAACCTGTTTTGTGGTTTTGGTTTCTTTAATTTCAGTAATGCACGCTATTCAAATCACTTCCAAATTGTCTGTAGCTACTTTTTCTCTTCTCTGAGGATTGCGTCCGATCCCAGTTAAAAATTCATCCAGTACAATTAGGAGGTCTAAAACCAATAAACTATACAAAGGCTTCATATTAATAAACCAGTTTGGGATGGTTTGGTATGATGTAATATGTTAACAGCCTCTCACTTGTTTGGGTGTGAACTTCTTATTGTTTACATATCCAATCATGAGGTGTAGTAATGTCAAACGGTTTCTCAAACCGTGATCCTCAATACCGCAATAACTGTTATTCCACCGTTACATGATTATGCCCTGTACAATGTACTGAAATCACATAAACACGTACTGTGCGTGGGTTAACGACTTAAAGAAGTTAAGGGAAATTATTCATTCCTGCAGTGAAAATTAAACGTACTTATTTCAAATGCCGAAATAAGTTGAAGTAGTAGTAGTAGTAGTAGTAGTAGTAGTCAATACTAGTGAAATTCATATTAAATTCCGTTGAGGTGAAGTCATATGATGAAAGTTAAAAATTAAATTGTACCTGTTGGTAGGTGCCGTCGTCCTCAACTTTGTTAATATATTGTTTATGAAATTAACTGGAGCGCTTTCGGAAGTTATCTTCCATCTTCTGCAGGTTGAGTTTCCGTTACTTGTTGTTGTGTACGGTGATGTACACCCCAGTCAAACCCACTATACGAGATCGTCAAGAACAAGTCAGTTGCTGCTACAAACAGTTGGAGTATACATCACCGTACACAACAACGACAAGTAACGGAAACTCAACCTGCAGAAGATGGAAGATAACTTCCGAAAGCGCTCCAGTTAATTTCATATACAATATATTAACAAAGTTGAGGACGACGGCACCTGCCAACAGGTATAATTTAATTTTTAACTTTCATCATAGTAGTAGTAGTAGTAGTAGTAGTAGTAGTAGTAGTAGTAGGACTTTATTAGACTAATAGTATATTACGATGCGAGGTTGGGATGTGGTTTTTACAGAAGGGAGGAAACGTTTTAATTTCCGAGATTCTGTAAAAAAAACTTCACAAACGTGCGTTGTACTTTATTTTTTGCGCGATGGTGTTTTCAAAATAATACATAATAGTAAAATAATAGCTTCTTCGTTGGAAATATTTGCGTTCTTTATAAACAACTGATTAACGTTAACAGTGTGGGCAATGTTTATTAGTTGAAACTACAGGAAGCCGTGATACCAATCAGTGATAAAATGGCGGCAAGTAGTATTTAATGTTTATTTTATTGTTTCAAATAAAGTTCAGTTAATTTAAAATGCAGTGATTTGTTTTGTATAATGTATATTAACACTACCTTTTGCATATATTTTTATATATATACCCCCTACATTGTACGTAGTATACGTAGAGAGCAGTGATATTACTTCCCACACGTGGTTTGTAATATGTAATCTTACAGTACAGTTATTTAGATTGACAACCCCGAAATGTTGAACTTCCATTCATGGTCGCCATTGCTGTAAGTACGAAAAAACGAACTATCGCGCAAAACAGTAAGATACATAGGCCTACAATATTATTTACAAATATGGGTCGCACGGGAAGTAAGCCGTACATGTTATTGGCAGTCCTTACCAATAAAATAATGTTTGATAATCATATAAAGTAAAAAAAACAATAATATTACAATTGGATACAATTGCATTATTCATTAATTAGGTTATGTAAAATTATTAAGCATAAATGATATTACATTTTGCTAACATATTAAATATGTTTTTTTTTTATTCACGAATGAGTGTTGTTTTCATTTTCCGCGTTTTGTCCAGAAATTTATCCAAGTTTATCCAATTTTCTAGGTTACCATTAACTCATAGCATGCCAATCTTTCAAGATTTGAATTTAGAAATCTTTCCTGTAATAACATACTACTCCAATATTCTAAATCGTTACATTTTCCTAATATATTTATCTCGTCTTCAAAAGCTCCCGCACATCGGACATATTCGCATATGGTGATCGTCGCTAATTTTTAGAAATTTCCATGCCCCAAGCAAGCCCTGATCTCTCTTCAAATCCTAGATTGAGTATATATTATTTCTTTCTACAAACTTGTTTAAGGTCTCTTTGTAAAAACAGTGAACGTTTTCCCGTTCATTAAATATACATCAATAATAAGCTATGAAGATTCTTGGGGCGAAGAATACGATTTTTAGCCAACGACAAAATAAGGATGTCGTATGGTTAGCGCTATGCTCCTGCCAACATTATCCCTAGAAATACATATTTTAGGAGGCTGAAATAAACTCCATGGTGAGGCAGGTCTACAAGGCCTTTGGTCTATCAGCCTGCTGCTGGCCTCATGTCCACATGAATATTGTTATGAAGTGTACGCCAGTACAATGGGTCCCACAGTGGTTGTAGCTGTTTTTTTAACGTAGAGTTGCTATTTATCGTACATATCCAATTCTTTATGATTCTGAGAGGGCACTGATCCCATACTTTGGCTGAAATTCCATGAGAAAAAATATTTTTCCATGGAAACAAGTGCACATCTCATAGCTCTGAGCCTAGGAATCATGTCTTAACACTGCTTTAGATCATTCGGTTACATACGGGAATTATATGAGGCTGAGCGGGGCCCAAATACTTAGCCAAGAAAAAAAAAAAAAAAGGAGATAAGGAAGTTCTCAATCATTTCAAAACCAGTCTTCACAAGATGAATGAAGAAAATATCCAGCCCTTTAGCGTGAATAAGTCCAGCCCGCGAGACTCGGAACTAGATAAAAGGAACAAAACCACTAGACCACCTCGGTTGGAATACATAATTTGTATATAATTAATTGTATGTAAACATTACCATGTATTGTACACTTTTAAGATCTCATGATTTTAACTCTGTCAGTAATAAATACAGCTTTTATTATTTTTTTTAATATTCATGTTTAACGTTCCTTATTTCTACAAAATCAAACCAATCGGTATTAACTTTTTTATTATATTTCTATTTAAAGTTCTTAGGAACATTTTTGAGCCAAAACGAGATGAACAGACGGGTGAATAGAGAAAACTACGTAATAGTGAGCTACATGATATGTATAGGAAGTCAGATATCAAAGAACAGTTAAGTCTCGTAGACTGCGATGGGCAGGACATGTGACACGTATGGCGAATGAAAGAGGTGCATGGAAGCTTCTCGTAGGAAAACCAGAGGGAAAACGCCCAGTTGGTAGGCCAAAAATGAGGTGGGAGAATAACATTAACTACGATTTGAGGGAAGTAGATTATACAGGGGATGATTGGAAAACATTGACTCAGGATAGGGATGTATGGAGAATGTCCGCGCGGCCATGAACCTGCGGGTTCGATAGAGCCAGTGAGTTAGTTATTACAATTATTTCCATTAATATATAACTAATTTAAATCCGCGTTGAATTATCTTCTGTAAATTAATTAACATGGGTGCGAAACATGGACACTTACTTTAAGGGAGGAAAGGAGATTACGAGTATTTGAGAATAAAGTTCTTAGGAAAATGTTTGGACCAAAGAGAGATGAACAGACAGGTGAATGGAGAAGACTACATAACAATGAACTACATGGCATTTATAGGAAGCCAGATATAATAAGAACAGTTAAGTCTCGTAGACTGCGATGGGCAGGACATGTTGCACGTATGGAGAATGAAAAACTTGCATGGAAGCTTCTTGTAGGAAAGCCAGAGGGAAAACGCCCAGTTGGTAGACCAAGAATGAGGTGGGAGAATAACATTAACTATGATTTGAGGGAAGTAGATTATACAGGGAATGATTGGAAAGCATTAGCTCAGGATAGGGATGTATGGAGAGCTTATGTCCGCGCGGCCATGAACCTACGGATTCGATAGTGCCAGTGAGTAAGTAAGTAACTAAATTAATTTAACACTGATAAATGTATTATAAAATAAGATAGTGTGTCAAAATTAATGGCTTCTAGAAGTTTGACTACCATATTTAGTTGTTATGTTGAACGTAATGATATTTGTTTTCTATAAAATGAATGAAGTGTGTAATAAAAATGTTGTAAAGCTAAATCGTGATCATCAGATTTTCTGAATAGTCAGGAAGTTTGCTGCGAGATGTCTCTGACCTCGTTGCCTGGAAACCATACAACCAATTGTCAATGTCTTGGTCATCGCCTCAGTGTTTTCTTTTAACTTGAGGCATAACAATGGATTTCTTATGACGTAACATTAATAGTTGTTAGGTAACTTTAATGCCTTAAATCCACAGTTTGAACAAAATAGCTTAGGTTTCACTTTCCTTTCTTCAAATTAAAATAAGCCTCAAATCATTTATATTCATAGCCCGCAAACTACTTACAGTGGTACATGATTATTGTTACGATGATTTGTCTGTTTCCACTTGTAAGGTTACTTAATTAGCATTTTCTCGATAACAATTGTTTATGCTCTACCCTTACTTTCAATAATTTCGCTTGTACATAGCAGAATTTTGTGTAAAATGCCAAATTAAACTGAATGAACTACTTTAGAACAATTTTGTCGGCCGCTGTGGACTAGTGGTTATGCTCCTTGCCTCTGTTCCTGAGGGTCACGGGTTCAAACCCGGCCGGGGTCGATGGATTTTTTAAGGATTGAAAAATCCAAGGAGCAAGTCCTCCGGGAGGGACTTTAAGCCGTAGGTCCCGAGTCTGAAGATTTTTAGGCTCGTAAAAGATCCTTAAGCCTGAACGAAAAGGCCTCTATCCAAAATTTACCGAATTTTCCCGTCCTAGTACTACCTTGGTTTCCTAGATGTCAGTATGAGGCGGAACGCTGACCACGGACCACTCAAATGACATCTATACGAAAACAAGTGTAACTAAATTAGTATGGTTCAAATTCTTCCCTGTAGGGGGAGAGCGCCTAATTCTCTGCTAAGGGAAACATGGGCTTACAAGATACAAGAAGAACAAATTTTAATCCATTATAGGCCTATGGTCCACCGCTGTGGTCTCGAGGTAGCGTACTGCCTTGTCACTCAGCGGGCCCGGGTTCGATCCCCGGTCGGGGCAGTTTTTCTGGGTGAGTTTTTTATCGGGGTTTTTCCTCGACTGTACGACAAATGTCAGGAAAACGTTAAGGCCCAAACGGTCCCCGAAATCATATGGCCATCATCATCTTTATCATTATCATCATCCTTCACCGGTGTAGAAAGCAACGGGAAGCTACCACACCTATAAATCCCTAGTAAAGCTGCAAGCATAGCATGAAAATGCTATGATTGCAGTGAAGGACCTGCCCTCGGGCAGAATTACTATGGATGGATAGGCCTATGCAGCTTAATGTCATGGTTTTAGTTTTTTATTGTATCTTATCTAACATATATGTTTATAGGCCTGCTATAACCAACTAACTGACTGGTACTATCGAACCCTTAGGTTCATGGCCGTGCGGATATAATCTCTCCATACATCGCTATCCTGAGTTAATATTTTCAAATCATCCCTTGTATTATTTACTTTCCTCAAAATCATGGTTAATGCTATTCTCCCACTTTATTTTTGGACTACCTCCTGGGATGTTCCCACTGATTTTCCTACAAGGAGTTTCCAAGTACCTCTTCAACTCATCATTCATGCCGTATACTCTGTCAGTCGCATTCTACGAGAATTAACTGTTCTTATTACATCTGGTTCTTAACTGTTGTATTTTTACGGTGAAATACTGTAAAAAGTGATATTTTAAAATTTTGAAAGATGGATGGTGTCTTAGTTCTATGCAAACAAGTCTAACAGAAATTGTCGAATTATATTAGTACCCACACAACTAACAATAAATTATGAGTTCAATACGTATGAGTTTATTTTGAATTTTATAAAAAAACTGAATTAGTAATAAACAGCAGAAGCAGCAGCAGAAATTTAGTAATAATAGTATTCATTGACGATAACACGAACTCGTTTATTGCTAGTGTAAAAATACATATTTTGCAGCTATCGCTAGCTACATAGGCATAATACTAGTGAAATTCATATCAAATTCCGTTGAGGTGAAGTCATATGATGACTATTTAACTCATGCCCCAAATGGGAGTCAATGACCAATCACGTTTCAATGATTTCTGTATTACAACCAATCAGAGACGTGTTTCACGAAATAATTATCAACGTTAGGATTATCATATATTAAGCAAAGCTCCTCCTTTTTAATATTCTGAACAGGTCTGACCGTTATTTTGCAGTGACTGAGCCTATAACAAATACGGCTACCAGATTGTATATAATAGTGCTTACATGTCAACATTTGTAGCAATTGATTATACCACCAAAAAAAGAAACCACTGTTTGCACTTTCTTAAATGTATACGACATCAAAAATGAATTAATATACAGATTGATGTGTTTCATTTTTTCTCCACTAGAGAGCATTCTTACAATATTGCGTTCCTTTGGCAATAAATAGTATGATCTGGTTGCAGTGATAAACAAAAGAAGCAGTAGAAGCGTAGGCTACCTATCGTTTCTCATTAGTTTTCAAACATCACCGTTTACTTTAAATATAAAAATATTTTTAAATAACTGTAGTTAAATAATGATTTGTGAGTAAACAGCTTTATTTTATTCGTTAAATAGTCCTAACAAATGCCACTCTTGATTTCCAAATTCTCTAGATAAATTCACTCCTCACTTCGTGAGTCGTGAATTTATCGATAATTTGGAAATCACTCGTGGCATTACTTATGAAAATTAAAACCCTATACGAGATCGTCAAAAACAAGTCAGTTGCTGCTACAAACAGTTGGAGTATACATCACCGTACACAACAACAAGTAACGGAAACTCAAGCTGCAGAAGATGGAAGGTAACTTCCGAAAGCGCTCCAATTAATTTTATATACAATATATTAACAAAGTTGAGGACGACGGCACCTACTAACAGGTACAATTTAATTTTTAACTTTCATCATACATACGTCTACTTCCAAATAGAGCTTAATAATGTAAATAGCTTTTTTTCCCTTTGAAGGCAGTTTGAATTTAATTTATATATCATTCTGATAAGATACCCCCAATAAATTAATAGATATTCTTTACATAACAATTAGCTATATGGTATTTATAGGAAACCAGATATAATAACAACAGTTAAGTCTCGTAGACTACGATGTGCAGGACATGTTGCACGAATGGGTAATGAAAGAGGGGTATGGAAGCTTCTTATAGGGGAACCAGTGGGAAAGAGCTCAGTTGGTAAGCCAAGAATGAGGTGGGAAAATAACATTAACAATGATTCGAAGGAAGTAGATTATATAGGGGATGATTGGAAAACATTAGCTCAGAATAGCGGCCATGAACCTATGGGTCTGATAATGGTAGTGAGTTAGTTAATTAGTTATTATAGGAATAAATTATTTTAGAAATATCTTGAATTATTTTTTTGATGTTCCACTACGCTAGCTCAGATGGTGGTATGCCTCCTTTCTGTCTAGCTGTTCAAGATTCGATACCCGCCAGGTTTGGACATTTTGGTTATACAACTTTAAATCTTTGGAAAACATGGACTTGGGGAGTCATAAATGAACAGAAAATATAGGTATTTTACCAGAAATGCCAGAATTATTCTTAAATAAAAAAATTCTAACTAAACCCCCTGTTGATTCTATTTTTAAAAAGTTAAATTATTGCTGTCATAAAGATACATAATCCCAACCAATAATGGCAAAGATGCTAATAAAGTATAGAATAAAAGATAAATTCCTGCCTGTAACCGTTCAGGCTGATACCCTTAGCAGGGCTGGTGGTATGCAATTTTTATTCACTAGATTGTGCATCACGTGACTGGATTTAATAAACTGAACTCCTCTACAGTAGATACTGTCGATTGTGAATCGTCTGTCGGATGAGGATGTTAAGCTGGCAGACCGCTTGATGCTTTACGATAGAAGTAAGCAACTGGGTTTCACCTTCTCCATTCTCTTCATCATCCCTCATAAAACACACACTACACACAAATACTTATCTTGAACTTCTCTCCGTACACAATATAAGTACTTATCATTACAACGACCTCATTAGGCAAACTTTCAACGCCGCCAAATGGGTTAGGATTGAGAGATCAAACCACACAACGATAGCCATGACATTATTAGCAATCAAGATGCCTCAACTGGTTTCAGAATGAAGCACACTCAACGATGCCAGTCATCGTCGAGTACTAGCAGTAGTACTCATCTTCTATGCGAAGTGGTCTGCCAAATGGACTATGGTTAAGAGACCAAATCTCACAACGATAGTCGTGATGTTACTAACTGCCAAGAAAATGTTTCTTTATTTGAGCTACCATATTTTGCACCACTATTCATTTGTGCTGGTGTGTATATGCGGTGTAGTATATTTTTATTTTAACGGGCAACGTCTATGGCTGGGCCCATTACATAAACTAAATGTCTCCTATCTGCTAATATTTCATTAGTTCTACAATTCTTAAACATCTGCTACTGTGAAATAATAAGGCCTATATTTGTTTTACAATAATTAACTTTTATGTAGGGAACCTAAAGAACACACACATAACTTTCATGAACTTAAGTTTAGATTCCATAATTGATTATTTGAGAAAAAACAATGAAGTTATCAAAAGATGAAATGTATGCATAATTTGAAAATAATCTTATTCTTCTTCTTCTTCTTCTTCACGGTTTAGGTTTATTTACTAGCCTGTTCCGGCTCCAAATTGCTGCTTTTTCCATCTTTTCTTTGGTCTTCCCAAACGTCTTCTTCCTCGTGGTGAATAACTGTATGCTGCTTTTGGTATTCTATTCTCAGTCATCCTTGCCAAGTGTTCTTTTCAGTTTGCTTTGTATTTCTCTATTGTGTTTAATTCCTCTACTTTTAGTTGTTGTCTTATTTCTGTGTTATGTTATTTGTCTGTTCTTTGATATCCTGCTATTGGTCTGAGGAATCTCATTTCAGCAGCTTGTATTCTGGCAGACTGTTGTGTTGTCACTGTCCATGTTTCTGATCCATAAGTAATAATAGGCACTAACATTGTCTTATATAATTTCATTATAGAGTATTTCCTGGCTTTGTTTTTCAAAGTATTGAAAATAATCAATACGTGCAAATAAACGATAAATGAAACATTACAATCTTAAAAATATAATAGTAAATACATACGAAGTTTGAACAGTCTTGCTACATAAAAGGAAAATGAACAATACATTACGTAATATATCATACTCTCATACCTAATACATCATTCATTCATACAGGAAACCAAACTGATGTCAACGTATATTTAAGAACGTTACCGTAAATTAGGTGTAAGGTAAGAATGATTTACTCCAAGGAAAAGAGCTAACGATAGTGTATTCTTTTCTAAAATAGCGGAGGGATAGCCCAACTGTATTCCATATACATTAATGTTCCGATAACCTACAATTATCAATTAGCACTCATAAATACATGAACATTTATTGACAAAATATTTCTGCACATTTTCAAGCGTAGTTTTAAATATATGTATGATATTTAACAATTTTGAGTGAAGTGATCTCAAACCTGTGCTATTCACACGTTCTTATTTTGTTCTATTCTACTTACGTTTTATTATTATACTTTTGAGGTATGTTTAAAGGTACCTTATTGGAGTATGTAATATGTTGTTTACTGAAATTATTTCCAAACTTATGCGTGGGGTAAGTAAAAATACCTACAAAGGGAAAGAATGATAGAGAGACCAATGTAAACGGAGAGGGGTAGATAGAGAGACAGAAAGAGGGAGAGAAAGAAATAATGAGAGAGTGGTTTCTCAAAATGTTAATTGTCACAACCCATTTATCTACTATAATTATTCCTCAGCGCATAAGGTACATTTTTACAGTTATAGTGTGGTAGATAATATTTTATCCTAACATTCCATGGGTTATTTGGCATTTCAGTGAAAATATTGGAATATTTGTCGGCGCCTCTAGTAGCTGGCTAGTGTACCTGAGGGTGTCACGGCGCGCAGTTTCAAAACCACTGGTTTAGTCTGTCATATTTTAAAACTTATAATGATATTGCGATTGCATAAAATAAGAGTGCTGAAACGAAAATTTGCATCAGTTTGTATAAGCTATGTTGTCTTAATTTCAGGATATTTTGCGGTTGGAATTTAATTAGAGAAGAATGGTTAAATGTAGGACGAATTGACAAACATATTTGATGACCAATAATGCTGATATTTATCCGGGCTTTATGCATCATATATTAATTAACAGCGAACAATTATATCACGATACTAAAGTGGCATATACACTGTGAGGATTTAATTGTAATGATTTCTACGTCCTCTTCTAACCTTAAGTACCGTCCTTGTATAACAATATTCACAATAACATTTATTGGTCATTGATCTTCTTTTGTCAAAATCTTGGAAAGCTTCTGTGTTTTCACCCCATCCACCTAACACATTCCAGCATGTGGTTATTTAGTTAAGCACGGCACTCAACTTTTTTTTATCTTTCCTTAGGCATATTATTGAAGGAAATTTTAAAGAAGTGGCTGATTTCATGTATCTAACTAACTCATTGGCACTATCGAAGCCGTAGGTTCATGGCCGCGAGGACATAAGCTCTCCATACATCCTATCCTGAGCCAATATTTTCCAATCATCCCCTGTATAATCTACTTCCCTCAAATCATAGTTAATGCTATTCTCCCATCTCATTCTTGGTGTACCAACTGGGCGTTTTCCCTCTGGTTTTCCTACAAGAAGCTTCCATGCACACCTTTCATTCCCCATTCGTGCCACATGTCCTGCCCATCGCAGTCTACGAGACTTGACAACTGTTGTCATTATATCTGGTCTCCTATAAAGACCATGTATCTAGGAACAATAATTACAAATAGGAATGAGATGCACAAGGAAATTAAACATAGGCTCAGTTATGGAAATGCATGCTATTGTGCAATACAGAGACTCATAGGCTGCGATGGAGGACATGTGACTCGTATGGGGATGAAAGAAGTGCGTGGAAGCTTCTGGTAAGAAAACCAGATGGAAAACGCCGAGTTGATAGACCAAGAATGAGGTGGGAGATGGGAGAATAACATTATCCATGATTTGAGGGAAGTAGATTATACGAGGGATGATTGGAAAGCATTAGCTCAGGATAGGTATGTATGGAGAGCTTAAGTCTGCGGCCATGGATTATGGGTTCGATAGTGTCAGTTAGTCAGTTAGGCATATTATAGTGACGGAGGGAAGGGTGAGCATTTATCTCTTTCTTAAATCGACCAGACTAGTTCTTTCTCTTAAAAGACCGAATAACTAAATCACCACAGACTGTAGTATAATTACTAAAAATGTTGTCTGATTACAATGCGCAAATTTAAGTCTTACTTCAACACTCATATATTTCTACGTCAATTTAATTGCCTATAAGTTTGAGTCTAAGTTCCTAAATAGGGACATTTTGTAGCCCTTGTGGGGCCCAAGAACCGTAGTATCGGACAACTGTGTGTTGACGACTGAGAGCGATTTCAGTGTACTCTAATTATTGCCTTACAACTTCAAAATTTTACTGTCAATCTTTAAATTTTTGGTGGTTACTTTTATGTTATGATTTGCTTATTATTGGCTGGCATGTCAGAAATCTCTAAGATACACACTCACTCCTATTTGCAGACTTTCCAAATCACACCCCCATTTCAACAAACCACGACAGTGCCTCAAGCGCGACCACCTGTGAGGGAATTTGCATTTTTACCATAGACTAACGTTCCTGAAGGATTCAAAGTTGTCAGTCAATATTATTTATAAGATTTTAGCTTTTAAGTTTTTGTCAAAAAATAGTATTTGCAAATTTGAACCTGTCAGCTACATTGCGTCGAGTCCGTTTTTCCAAATCTTCTTAAACAGATGTTCACCACTGTACATTTCAATTGTCGTGGTGGTCAATCCGTAGCTTTTACAATAGTTTTATAATTGCTAACGGTCGCCTAAATTCCTATATTCTTTAGTAGAATAAATAGCGATATCCTTTAATTTTTCTTTGATATCTATTAAATGAAATATTCTACGTTATTTGCAATATACTGGTTGATTCACATTTGTAATTTAATTTAATTCGAGATTAAGCTCGGCTATGCTATTATCGCCTCACTATGATGGTTGTCCGTTTATATAAAAGCGGGAGCCGCGCAACAATGCTTAACATGTGGGATTATTATAGTGGCGGCAGTCGTCATCTTTGTATTTAATTACATTTAACAGCTGCGGGGAAAGAAAGCGGGCCGCTGGACAACCAGCATAGTGAGGCGATATTTCCATAATTTATTCCCGATAAAAATATTTATATCAACATTATTTTTCTTATAAATTTAATTTGTTTAGAAAAATCCAATGGCACGGGGAATCTGCCGCTTAAAATTCGAAATTGACACAAACTGTTAATTGAGGGAAACGGTGAATACTATTTTTATGAGTTTTATTATCAGTTTTGTTTTTATGTTTATATATTCTTACTGCTGTTGATATCAGATTAATATAATTTAAGTACTCGATGAACATAAAATAGATACTAAAATTAATTTCAATATTATCTCTAAAGAAATTGTTTGTTTTATAACGCATAATTCTAAATAAAACAAATATGAATAACGTTAATATTGAGTGACCGGCATAATATTAGGTCGAGGGATGAGATTAAGATTATTTTATTTAGGTATATATATTATATATATATATATATATGTCTACGGATGCCGGGTGACCAGGTCTGCCGCACCATCACAGAAGCACATGTAATGAAATGAATCGTATTGGATGAGTATGGGGAAATGGTGGAATGAAGTTTTGAAATTTTTCGGCAGGGGAAAATTGGGAAATCCCAAGAAAAGTCTGCCTGGCTCCGATTCGTCCACCACGAACCCAAAGTGAAGTGACCGAGAAGCGAAATCGGGACCCAGATATTGAGTGCGAGTAAGTAACCATTTGCGACACAAAGCCAATAAATAAAGTTAATAAGTTAATTATTTTATTTATAATAATTCATAAACGTCAGAAATGAGTTTTTTTGAAGAGTGTGGCTGGCTATACAATAACAGATCGAAAACGAAATGAAAATATAGAAGATAACTAAATATATTCAAACTATTAGATAGAATTGCAAAATACACAATAGAATGGATAACAATTGAATTCCGAAACATATTCATTACAAACCAATAGGAAGAAGAAATGTAGGAAGGCCCAGTAAAAGATGAACAGACCAATTCTAACAAGAGATCGGAACAGACCTTAAGGTGTAATCCTTGATGCTGCTTCTGATGATGATAGACTCGGCAGAGATGTGGCACGTGAAAGTGCTTATTAAACTAAGGTAAAAGAAAGAAAGAAAGAAAGAAAGAAAGAAAGAAAGAAAGAAAGAAAGAAAGGAAGAAAGAAAGTTAATAATAATAATAATAATAATAATAATAATAATAATAATAATAATAATAATGATACTTACTCACTGGAACTATCGAACCCGTAGGTTCATGGCCGCGCAGACATAATCTCTCCATACATCCCTATCCTGAGCTAATGCTTTCCAATCATTCCCTGTATAATCTACTTCCCTCAAATCATAGTTAATGTTGTTCTCCCACCTCATTCTTGGTCTACCAACTGGGCGTTTGAGCCTTTGGCATGGGTTCCCTGAAGTAGTCCCCGCCCGGAGAACCGAATGGGGGACTATTTGACCTCCGGAAAATTTTACCCCAGATGAACCCATGTCCGCATTTCTTGACAGTTGTATTTTTACGGTGAAAGATCGTCACTCTTTCGCCCAAGGTACTTTTTTCGTCTGGCTTATCACCTTCGACCAGTCCGGCATGGGTAACCCTATCGGCAGCAATGCTACCGCCGGCATAGCTCTCAGGATCATTTAAGCACGCAAGCCACTCCACCACGACAAGGTAAAGATACCATGGAATAATAGTAATAATATTAATACATAAGTGCGATCCATTATCTTTATGGCAAACCAGATGTAATAATAGCATCATAGACTGAGATGGACAGGACATGTAGCACGAATGAGAAATGAAAGAAATTCACGAAAAATTCTTGTAGGAATACTGGAGGCAAAGCGCCCAAAAGGCAGGCGAAAATAAGACATTTGAGAGAGGTGAATTATATTGGGAAAGGTAGCTCAGGATATGAGTATATGGAGAGCTTATATCTGTGCAGAGAGGAAACTTTTGATTCGATACTGAAAGTTAGTTATAACAATACCGTCTCGCCGTATGTGTGATTTTTCGGGGTTTTCTCGGTGTTGTCCCGTTTTCCAAATTTCATCTCACCAAAACTTTCTACTCCTCTTCCCTCCCCCATCACGTCATTACATCTCCATCCATTTATTTCATATCGTATTTCAACTTATCTCACGTTAGATAAAAATAGTCTGGTTTAGCAAACCACAGATGTTTACAATATGTGGTTTTGGTGATCTGTTGGGAACACACTCATGTATTTACTCATGACTTCGAGACTGTTTGTCAATTTAGGGCACAATAGGGCCAAAGGGAGTGTTGTGTCCCTCCTCGAAGCCTTGGTTCCAGCCGGAATAAATGGAGGTATGATTCATGTGTGAACCAAAAACACCAGATTATATATCACCGTAGAGTATCTTATTCATTCCATAAAATAAAGATGGGTAATACAATAAACCAAACGTGAGGTTGTTGTATAAGGTTCATTTAAAAATCTGAACCCATCTTTACTAATCAAATTTAATCTAGTAACACGTAGTATGTGGTCTAGAGGTAGCGTGCTGCCGTGTCACGCAGCGGATCCGGGTTCGATCCCCGGTCGATACATGATTCCTGGGCGATGGTCTTTCTCGGAGTTTTTCCTCTCCTGTAAGACAAATATCAGGAACTTTAAGACCCAAATGCTGTCCGAATACCACATATCCATCATAACCATCATTATATTTATTCCCCTTGTTTAGTATGAATGTTCTTCTTCTTCTTCTTCTTCTCTTCCTCTACGCATGAAAGCTGGCAGCTTGTTGCGTGTTCATTCACTACAGATCCGGGGTATGGTGACATCCTTCCATCGTAGTTGTGGTCTTCCTAATGGCCTTTTCTGCTGAGGTGTCCACTCACGTACTTTCTTCACTAATCTACTGTTCTCCATTCTATCTATATGATCGTTCCAATTTAGTCTTCTATCATTTATCCAAAGGTTTATAGGTACAATTTCACATTCTTCTCTAATAACAGAGCTGCGAATTTTCTCTCTCAGCGATTTTCCTACGATTTTCCTTAAAACTTTCATTTCGGTTGTTTCATTGATTTCTTTTGTTTTCTGAGTTTCTGTTCGGCATTCACAACCATATGTTACAACTGGTCTTATGACAGATTTGTATATTCTTACTTTTGTATCTATTCTTAGTATGTGTGAATGGTGTATTTCGTCTTAATGTTGTGTTGTCTCGGAGGAGACCCTGACAGTGAGCTGATTCCTCATTCCGGGAGGTCCTCCATGTTCCGTGGATCAAAAAGTATATGCTATCCTTAGTAAAATCCCTTTCCCGACTGGTCGTGTCACTGTAAGGCCCGGGAAGCGTGTGGCACGTAAAAGTACCTAAAAGAGAGAAGTGAATGGCAAGGTATAATACGTATATACAACAACCAAAATGATTGGGTAGTTAATCCGGTGATGTTAAGTGTTAGTGAAGTTTGAATGTTCTCTAATAAAAGAGTAATTGTGTTAGATTATGTCCATGTTAAACCGTGTTGCTTGTTACTTAGAGTAAGTAGGTAAAAATGTGAATGTTTAAGTATAATGTGGGATGGTTAGTAGTAGGCTGATTACCAATAAGTGCAGGTTCACGACAAGGTATGCAATTAGTGATTTTCGTGACTTGATAACTGCCAATAAATTTAATACGTCCTTCTCTATTTCTCTAAGGATTAGAGTTTCTGGAATCACGGATCGAATTCCCAACAATGTTTGTTTTATAGCGATACTGTGTCCGTCACCGTGTTGTCCTGCCTTCCACTCCGGCGACCTCGGTTCGATTCCCGGTGATTTTAAATCCCCATACTGAGTCTGGATGTGTGTATCCTGTCCTTGTGTTTATATGCGTGAATAAGGAAAACTATTTTTTTAAAAGTAAAACAAATGAGAAAATTAGAGAGAAATTAAAAGTATAACCAGTTCTTCAACAAATAGAAAAACACAGGAACAATTGGATAGAACATCTGCAATGAGTGACAGACGACAGGATACCAAAGAAGGCACTGATGTATAATCCTGAAGGATGAAGGTCGGTAGGAAGACCAAGAAAGCGCTGGGCTGAACAGATGTGAGATCGGAACAGGCAAAGACGTAATCCGTGAAATTTGATGATGATGAAAAAGTAAAACAAGAAGGAAAGAACATTGTGGTCGAAAGAATCAAGAAAAAATCTTCTTCTTCTTTTTCTTCTTCATCACGGTTTAGGCTTATTTACTAGCCTGTTTCGGCTCAAAATTGCTGCTGTTTCCATCTTTTCTTTGGTCTTCCCAAACTTCTTCTTCCTCGTGGTGAATAGATGTATGCTGCTTTTGTATACAAAACAAAATATAATTTTATATCAATCCCTATTCCTATTGAATCTAGCTTAATGATGACTAACAATTGAAGGGTCTCCTGAAACAAAAACTAGGAATATCCATATTTGTCGACTTCGAGAAACCCTCCTGTAAAGATTTTACAAGTACATCGTGAATATCAATTACAAATTATAATATTATTATTTAAAACCAGAGGGCAAGCGTCCAGTAGGTAAGCCAAAAAATGGGGTGGGAGAATAACATTAACCATGATTTGAGGGAAGTAGATTGAAAAGGGGATGATTGGAGATTCAGGGTAAAGATGCACGGATAAATTATGTCCGCGCGGCAAAACATTATCTCAGGGCAGGGATGTATGCAGAGATTATGTCCGCGCGGCATCCGGGTAAATTTATTTCTTGTAGACTTAGAAGCCTAGACTTTAGGAAATCTTGGACGATATTAAAGTATACTCCAAGTGATAAAGTTCGCTGGGACGTCCCGTGAAGGGGTAGAACGAGAATATTTTTGTATATCGTAACTATACTTCAAAGACATGTTAGGATTATGTTAATTATTTAGTATTTATAGTGTTTTCTATTCAACTTTGAAATATACGATCAAAAAAACATAAGCTATTGTAATAAACGATAAGAAATAACAGGTCATCTAACACTTTAATACATATATTAGCTGTTTCAATTCCGTGTAAATTAAACATGCCATAAACAACACTGTGAAAGTCCAAGAATTAGCATTTAAACATAATGAAACAACACTAGTTTTCGGAATATAACTTACGATGAAGTGTTGTTAGTAATAAAGAACAAAATGATACAACTCTGAACTTTAAACAGTAAATATCAACATCCTCACCATTATAAGCATCATGAACATTTATGGACTATTAATTTACGACATGTTTGTTCAGTTAGGTCTTGTTTCTCAGCCTTTGTTGTTGTCGGATTAGGTCAATAACTTCAATTATACCAATGGTTTCAAGAGCACACCAATCACATGTATTCAATAATGTATAACTTACTTGCTATCTAATAAATTTATCTCACAATTTCATAATTCATTTAGAAATCAATATCATTGTACATCTGCAGGACAATAGAAATACAGTCGAATATAGGGTTTGTCCTAAGAAATTGGGACTGGAAGTAAATATCAGTAAAACTAAATATATGGTCACACGTAGAAATTCAGTATATAATGGAAATGGACAGCTAATGACAAATGAGGGAAATTTTGAGGAAGTGGCTGAATTCAAATACCTAGGAACAATAATCACAAATAGGAATGAGATGCACAAAGAAATTAAACATAGGCTCAATTCTGGAAATCCTTGCTATTATGCATTACAGAGACTTTTGATGTCCCAACTCCTTTCAAAGAAACGTTAAGCTGAAAATATACAAAACTCTTATTCTACCAGTTATATTATACGGGTGCGAAACATGGTCTCTTACTTTAAGGGAGGAAAGGAGATTACGAGTATTTGAGAATAAAGTTCTTAGGAAAATTTTTGGACCAAAGAGAGATGAACAGACAGGTGAATGGAGAAGACTACATAACAGTGAACTACATGGTCTTTATAGGAAGCCAGATATAATAAGAACAGTCAAGTCTCGTAGACTGCGATGGGCAGGACATGTTGCACGTATGGGGAATGAAAGACTTGCAGGGAAGCTTCTTGTAGCAAAGCCAGAGGGAAAACGCCCAGTAAGTTGACCAAGAATGAGGTGGGAGAACAACATTAACTATGATTTGAGGGAAGTAGATTATACAGGGAATGATTGGAAAGCATTAGCTCAGGATAAGGATGTATGGAGAGCTTATGTCCGTGCGGCCATGAACCTACGGGTTCGATAGTGCCAGTGAGTAAGTAAGTATAGGGTTTGTCTACCTTTCAAACTTGAAGGTTTTTTTTTTAATGTGGTTTACCCTTGGAACTACTAACTTACTGGCATTATCTAAATAGAGATTCGTGGTAGCGCAGACTTAAGCTCTTCATACATCCTTATCCTGAGGTAATATTTTCCAACCGGTCTCTGTATAATTTACCTCCTTCAAATCATGATTAATTATATTTTCTTGCCCCATTCTATTTGGTGTTTTTCTCTGGTTTTCCTACGAGAAGTAAGAGATCATGTTTCGCATCTAAACAACTTAACTCAAAATGTCGCGGTTTTGTATATTTTTAGTTTAACGTTTTTTTAGAGAAATTGAAATAACAAGATCTCCTGTAATGCATGACAGAACTCGTTTCTAAAGTTGAATATAGGTTTAGTTTCTTTTTTGAACATCATTCCTGTTTGCAATTATTTTTCCTAATAATTTGAATTCTGCCACTTCTTTAAAAATCTACTTAATTTATTAAGTGACCATTCCCATTCAATAATGTATTTCTATATGTGACCATGTATTTAGTGCTATTTGATGTTAACTACCAGACTCAGCTCCTTAAAGCTGTTTAATACAATGTGTGTTGGCTTTCAATATTTCTTCATTAACGCCTTTCTACCCTAATCCCATGATATCCCCAAAATAACATTTCAATCTTTAATGCATTCGACTGTTTTAACGAATATTTCTGGTCATCATATTCATTATCCTATTATACAGATTCTTTTAACATCTTATTAAAGTTATTTTTCCATATATTTAATGTATTATTGACATATACAATTCCATCTCCATTTTCGTTCCTAATTATGTTAGTTCTAACCTGAAAACATTTCCTTTCTATTCTAATTCCCTAATATAATTATCTGATGTTCTTACTTCTCCCGTTCATTTCATTACAATTTATTTAATGTTCTCTCTCAAATATTTTCTCTTTTTATTTTTTATTCAGATTTTCTAAATTAATTTAAATTGGTTCACGTAACCAATTCATTTTTTCTACCTTCCTTTTCTTTGCAATGTTATCAGGTTCCACATTAAACAATTTATTTAGTTTCTTCTGGGGACGCTCGAGGAAATTTCGATATGTGTGTGTGTGTTTGTGTCTGTGTGCGCGTACGCGAGTGGTCTTAAGGCATCAATGTCTTGACACAGAGCTATGGGACATGCGCTGATTCGAGTCTCCATGAGGACTCATGGAATTCGGCTAAAACGGGTCGGTGTCCATCTAACATTGTGAAAAATGTGTGCAGTTACCATATAGCGGCTCTACGTTGAGAAAACCAGCTATAACAGATGAAAGACCCGACATGTTAAACACGTATCACCTCTATATTTTAATTATCACAAGAGGATGCAAGACCTGAAGTCTGCTGGTAGGCTAAGAGCCTTCTAAGCCTGTAGCGCCTCAGAGTTTATGTACTGTATATGACTTAACAAGGAATACATTAAATTTCAAAGAATTTTCAGTAACCAGCCAGGTATTTATCAAACAATTTTTTTTATCAATTGTATAGAATTATAAACTATAAAGTGGCGACTAATACTGTCAAAAGGCGCCATGTCGCCCGCGGGCACCTCTTTGCCGATTCCTGATCTAATGAAATGCACCTAAAACTCTTAAATGCTATATGACTTTCTGTAAAATTGTTGGAGTGTCTATAAATAATAATAAAATAAAATTGTTGTTAATTGCATAAAGTTGGTGAACAATTGGTTCATAGCGAGGTAATTTGGTTGTTGAGTCATTCTATGACACGAGTTTCAGGTGAGACATGTAAATACACTTTAGTGTGTGACAATGAGCTTTTACAGTAGTTATTGTAGTTATGTTTGCGATCAGAACGTGTTTTTAAAGGGGAACGTGTTAATGAGAGGTTATCGCTCCGACCACCTCGCCGGTTCCATATCGAGAAACGGGAGTAGTTGCGTCACTTTGAATCCATATCGAGAGTTGTTCACATGAACAGGTTTCAAGATGATTTGTTAATTTTTTTTCTCAAGCCAGGCTCACTCTTGTAATATCGACGTAATGTCATTTTAATTATTGTTTACCTACTTTATCATTCTCTTAGTATCTTCATACATACATAATGCTTATTTATCAATTTACATTCATAAACAGCTGGTATCATTGAGAAAAGTGTATTTTAACAATCGTGCAAGGTTGTTCAATAAGTAATGCACATAATTTTATTTTTTATTGTCTTTCATTGGAAACGAACGAAACTTTAGAGAACGTATCTTCAATCCTTCGTTTATAATGTCACAAAGTTTCATTGCTTTCCAAGAGATTACTGTGATGTACTTTAGTTTTAAAATGGTGGCGCTCGTGAAACATATACTAAACAGAGAGCTGTGATTGAATTTCTTTCTGCTGAGCAGTAGATTATTTCAAACATTCACAGACGCTTACGAAATGTCTATGGGGATCAAGCAGTGGATAGGAATACAGTCAGCCGTTGGTGTAGCTGAATACCAGTGGCAGAACGAGGTAAAGCAAGACTGTCAGATCCCCCTGATCTTCAATCACAGCTCTTTTCTTTAGGAGCAGTAGGCATTTTAAAACCAAAGTACATCACAACTATCTTTCGGAAAAAAATGAAACTTCGTGACCTTATAAAGGAAGGACCAAAAATTCGTTCTGTTAAGTTTCGATCATTTCTAATGAAAGACAATCGAGAACTAAAAGTATGTCCATTATTTATTGAACGTCCCACGTACAATATTAACTTAAATATAAACACTAATTTATATAAGCCAAAACTTATTAATGAAAAAAAGTGGTACCCAGAAGATAGGAGCGGTACAAATAAGGTTCCTAATACCATCATTACGCTTTACAAGATTCGGTCACCAAATAAATAATAATATTAATAATTATAATAATAATAATAACAATAATAATAATAATTCAATAGTAATTTTGCCCGAGGGCAGGTCTTTCACTGCACTCATAGCATTTTCATGCTAATCTTTGCAGCTTTACTAGGGAATTATAGGTGTGGTAGCTTCCCGTTGCTTTCCAATAATAATAATAATAATAATTTATTTATTCTGGCAGAGTTAAGGCCATAAGGCCTTCTCTTCCACTCAACTAGCACAAATACAAATAAATATTTGACAATATAGATATACGCTATACTAATTATAAAGAGTTGAAAATATATTAAATGTTGCAATGTAAATGTCATATGCAAACAACATTTTATACGATAATAACAATAATAATACGATAAAAATAATAATAATAATAATAATAATAATAATAATAGTAATAAAAATAATAATAAAATAATAATAATAAAAATAATAAATAAAAAAAATAATAATATAAATACAGATATTAGGGAGAAACTAAATGTAGACAATATAGTATATGACTTTAAAATTGTATCTGGAAAATGGCACGAACTTATGGAAAGAATTATACCAATCCAAAATTCAAACAATACAATACAAACTTAGAGACTTCAGTCGACCATGTAAAAGGTGACATGAACAAGAAAATGAGAGTCACAATAAACCGATGTCTAGGCATAATTCATAATATTGACGATGATTGCAATGATGACACCAACTAAACTTGGATATTATCCTTTTTTTCAGAGGTAAATCAAGTCGTGAGAAATTAAATAAAAAATAGGGATGTTAGCGACTTGTTCATTAGATTGATTTTATCAAATGTTAGGGCCTATGCAGTCGTTGGAGTCCCAATGAAGGTTTCTACGTATGAGAATTTTGCAAGGAAATGCTATTATTTTCACGGACTCTTATACACCATGTTCCAAAATGATAGACAGGGTTTTAAGTAGTTGGTATAGCTTTACAAACGAAATTGGATGTATGATTGCTATAATTAAAGAAAAACTGTGAAAGTTTCATATCTTGTATGCAGTAATTTGTTTCTTGTCATTATTACGTTGTCAGCATTAAATTTGTGAAAATGGCAATTCCTGGACAGAAGTCATTCTGTGTATTGCAATTCGTGAGGTCTGGTTCCATTGTTGCAGTGCAGCAAGCTTTCCGACGGCAATTTGGAAGTGATTCTCCGACAGATAAAATTATCTGTCGATGGTATAAACAGTTAGAAACAACTAGATGTATCTGTAAAATGAATAGTCCAGGCCGTCCACGAACACCAAATGACGCATCAATCCGGATGACATGATTCATTCCCATACCCTCCACGGTCTCCCGATCTTGTCATTTCTTCCTGTGGGGGTATGTGAAGGACCATGTGTACGTATCAACACTTCCGGCCGAGCTTCCAGACTTGAGAAGAGGATTGTTGCTGCTGTTGAATCCATTACTCCAAATATGCTGACCAAGGTTTGGGAGGAATTCGACTGTCGGCTAGATGTGTGCCTTCTGACGAAAGGTGCTCACATCGAACACTTGTAAAGTATGTTATGAAAACTCGAAGAGTTTTTCTTTAATCCCATGTAACTTTTGTTCTTATATATAATGTAAGGGAAATTAAATAACTTCGAAATCCCGTTTGGAACATCCTGTACTTTTACGTAAATGTTTTTTGTTCAAAATTTGGTCCAAAGAATTTACATCAGTCAGGTATTTTAACTATCTGAACGAAAAATGAACATAAAAGCTTGTTTTTTTCAAGAGGAATATGTGGTGAATTTAAAACAATAAAAATCGTACTTAGTTATAATTAAAAAAAGAGTTCCAGTGCTTAATTTTGGTCAAATTAAAACCGCAAGACCAGTTTTTTTTCATGCTAAACCACTTATTATGAAGTTGATGATCATTAAGGCATAATTAAATCTTACGTAGTATGAAGTATTCTGAAAACAATTAGTCATTTTAATTATTTGTGGAAAAATATGCGTTGTTGACGGGCAAGGACAAGAATAATATTTTTAATAAATATAATTTTACACTGTTTAGGCCATCATGCCGTGCGTTCCTTCCTGCTATTATATAATGAATTATTTCCACTTAACTTCGTTATGCTTCAAGGTTGTTGACTACCTCAATGAAGTATGCCAACGTTTATCAAATGTGATATAGAGTGTAAACATTAGGAACATTAGCAAATAGGGTAGTTAGACCTAATGGTCAAATTTATTTTTTATAATTTTTAACATTTTATATAACAATATATATGTATATATATGTGTGTGTGTGTGTGTCTCGAGCCTTAGCTCAGAGGTTTAAGGCATCAGCCTTGGTGCTAAGGAACATGCTCTGGTTCGTGTTCTTATGGGGGAAGAATTTTTTTGTGTAATTTCGGCCACTGTGGGACCAGTTTCCGCCCTGCATCATGAAGAATTTGGGTAGCTACAATATATAGCGGCTCCAGAATGAGAAACCAGCTATAACGGCTGGGAATACGAAATACTGACCACATGTCACCCTTGCCTTCTTGACCTGTTGCGCCTTGGAGTTTTATGTCCATAAATAAATGTATTTCTATGTGTGACCATATATTTAGTTTTGTTGATATTTACTTCCAGTTCAAATTTCTTAGTGTTACTCAATAGTATGTGCGTGTTGGCATTTAGTATCTCCTCGCTATCGCCCAATAGTACTACATCGTTAGCATAAACTAACAGCTTATTAATACTATTGAGTTGCAGGCCTTCTTCATCCTCTAAAGATTTAATGGCATGCTCTTGTACAAAACTGAATAGAGGAGATATTGTATCTCCTTGCTTCAACCCATTGTGGATTTCAAAGTACGAATTAAACCGAGACCAAATTTAATTATCTGTTGAAATGTGAGCAATTGTGAAATGAATTCTGGTAATGAAATTCGAACCTGGAATTTCCCTCGACAAATGAGGATAACCATAAAAACAGAATACTCAGGTGATCTGCACCTGGGTTTGAATTCGGATCTCTGGAAATCTGATGTAGACTATATTTCCCTCGATTTTGCAAAACAATATTCAGTTTATTGAGTTAATAGCTGTGTTTTAATTTGAAAAATGTATTTTTTTTAAAAACAAAGAAACATAATATTTGTCACAGATTTTGCAAGTAGGCCTATTTAGTCAATACAGACAGTTTATTGTAAATATTGAGAAATATATTAACAATACTTTACAAATATTAAGAAGTACTGCTTAATAATAATTCATTCCAAAAATGAAACCATAAAATATTTCAAACATTATTATTTCGTTTTTATTTTGAAATATATATAGGTCTATATATATATTTAAGTAAAGATTATGTTTAATTGCGATTTTCTGAGAACTGAATCGTACGGCACGGGGCGTGGCGGGTGGATGCTCCATATTCCAAACTATCGCCCGGGTTCTATTCCTGGTGGGTGAGATGTTTAAATCGCTATATAGGCCTATATTACAGATTTTCGCGGATATAAGTATGAATAAGGAAGTTTTCTTGGAGTTTCCGCGTCATGGATTCAAGTTCGGCCTCTGAATACTGATTCCGACGTTTCGGCATGATCCCACATGCCATTATCAAGGAATTGCATTATCATGACATTCCTTGATAATGACACGTGGGATCATGCCGAAACATCGGAATCAGTGGCCAGAGGCCGAACTTGAATCCATGACGCGGAAAACCCAAGAAAATTTCCTTATTCATATAGACTATATAGGCTATATATCCATCCATAGTAATTCTGCCCGAGGGCAGGTCTTTCACTGCAATCATAGCATTTTCATTCTAGGTTTTGCAGCTTTACTAGGAATGTATAGGTATGGTTGCTTTCCGTTTGCTTTCCATACCGGCGAAGGTTGGTGATGGTAATGATAAGGATGATAATGATGGCCGGATGATTTTCGGGGACCGTTGGGCCCTAAGCTTCCTGACATTTGTCTTACAGGTGAGGAAAAATCCCGAGAAAAACCTCACTCACCCAGGAGCCTGTCCCGACCGGGAATCGAACCCGGGCCCGCTGCGTGACAAGGCAGCACGCTACCTCGAGACCACAGCCCGGTGAAAAAAAAAAAAAATATATATATATATATGATGCATTGCTTTTAGCTACTGAAATGAAATTTTTAAGATCCGTAAAAGGATGTACCCGCATGGATAGATTACACAATGAATCAATAAGAAATTAACTGGAAATATTTTCAATGCTCGATAAACTAGACGAGCACAAATACCAATGGAAAGAACATTTAGACAGAATGGACAATAGAAGATTACCCAAAAATATCAATGCCTACAAACCACATGGAAAAAGATCTTTGGGGCGGCCAAGGAAACGATGGACTTGAGACCGGAACAGGTTGCATTGTCCTAATTCTGGAAAGGAAGAAGAAGAAGAAGAAGAATAAGAATAAGAATATATATATATATATATATATATATATATATATGAAAGCTTGTGAAATATAGATAAAGGGGTATATCAGATTATTTTAATCAGTTACAAAACTTTAGAGTAACTTAATCAGATATATAACCGTGTTACTATTTTGTTACAATAACAGCGTTCCCACGATATAAAATGTACGAAAACACAACATGTCAGCTAAACTATTACTTACAAACATGTATCAAATGAAACGATGTTTTGTTGACATGGTAACAAATAAGAAATTTCAGATAAATAGATAATGATTTTCATATAGCTACGCCTAGTTGAAACAATGGGTGAATGACAAATGGTGTGTATATGTATGTATATATAAATGTATGTGTGTGGAGAAACTGTGGTCAGACCGGTATGAATGATGTGACCCAGTTCTGCGCAACCGACTGCCCCAGGGGCTGATCTTCTGTCTGCCTCCAACACTTTCTCCAATCACTAAATTTATTTCATTCAAATCTCCGAGTTAAATGTATTTCATAAATGCTCAAATAAGGTTATTATGTATCTAGCTCTGTGTATGAAGTCATGCACAATTGCTCTGTCATAATACATCACAATTTAGTTTAAGAACACTTTCTTATTCTTTGTTGGTATGCAGGATGGAAATAAAGCAAGCGAGCAAATTCTGAGTAAGAATTCCTTTGGGGTAAATATTTGCAAATTATCTCATGGACCATGGATCTCAAATGTGCTGTTTTTTTAAATAACTGTACAGAAATATATTCGTGTATTACTTTATAATGGTTGTTAGTATTAGTATGATCAACAGAAAGGGGATATCAAATGAGCAGTATTTTCCTTCAGTATTTTTCGAGAATATTACCCAATGTTAAAAATTCTCCTTACGTACCGTAAACTAACTCACTGGCTCTATCGAAACCGTAGGTTCATATCCGCGCAGACATAAGATCTCCATACATCCGTATCCTGATCTAACGTTTTCTAATCATCCCCTGTATAATCTACTTCCCTCAAATCATGGATACTGTTATTCTCCCACCTCATTCTTGGTCTACCAACTGGGCGTTTCTCCTCTGGTTTTCATACCAGAAGCTTCCATGCACCTCTTTCATCGCTCATATGTTCCACATGTCCTACTCATCGCAGTCTCCTTACGTAATTTAAATAAAATATTACATCTACTCCTTTCATTTAATTTGGTCTAATATTGGTCTAATATTGACGAAGATCGGCCTCAGTGGTCTAGGGCTTAAGTTTTCATTGACTCTAGATTAGAGGATTGCGGATTCAAACCCGGAATTTTTAGAATGGAAAAATTGAAGGGACAGATCCTCCGGGAGAGACTACAAGTCGTGGGCCCACTCTATGACATCTATAGTGAAATATTCGTAACTGAATTAGCTTGGTAGTAACTATCGCAAGGGAGCATCCATATCCCAGTTGGAGGTGTACGCGCATATACAAACAGACAGTATTGACGAAGAGATCGAAAAATACCGAAACAGATGTTTAATTTTACTTCACCAATGTGCTATGATAAAAACATGCCAACACATGAACACTTTAGTTGAACTTTTGCTACACAAAGTTTATAAACCATTTTGATTATTTATCACAAGGAACTAGATCTTAGAATACGTAAAATTATATTACTCCTACTCTTATATTGTTTATTGTAATATCGTAGATTGAACAGAGCTTCACTCAGTATGAAGTCAACATCACTTATCTCACATGGAAATATATTATTTAAATCTGTAATTATATAATCACCTAGGCCTATATAATACCGGGAATATAAAACTGAAAATTGTGCAGCGCAAGATGTTTTAGTGAACACTTGCAATACACTTTTCAGCTGTCAAAAATATAATAATACAAAATTTACATGGTTTCTATTGTTCAGTTATAGGGCTTGTACACGGGACTACATAGATTTTCCACGAGGAACCCTTGACCGGAAACATACCGTTCCGGCGCTAAATTATACAAGATAGCAGCCTATAAACTAACATCCACATTCTATTGAATTACATTAAGAAATTGGGACTGAAATTATGTATTATTGTATTGTATTGTATTGTATTGTATTGTATTGTATTGTAAGCCCATGTTTCCCTTTACATAGATTTAGGCGCTCTCCCCCTACAGGGAAGAATTTGAACCATACTAATTTAGTTACACTTGTTTTCGTATAGATGTAATTTGAGTGATCCGTGGTCAGCGTTCCGCCTCATACTGACATCTAGGAAACCAAGGTAGTACTAGGACCGGAAAATTTGGTAAATTTTGCTTAGATGCCTTTTCATTCAGGCTTAAGGATTTTTTGCGAGCCTGGAAATCTTCAGACTCGGGACCCACGGCCCAAAGTCCCTCCTGGAGGACTTGCTCCTTGGATTTTTCCGTCCTAAAAAATCCATCAACCCGCGACCCTCGGGACCAGAGACAAGGAGCATAACCACTAGTCCACCGAGGCCGATTAAGTATGTATTAATAAAACTAAATATATGGTCACACGTGAAATACATTTTATAACGTAAATTGACACTTAATGATAAATGAGGGAAATATTGAAGAAGTGGATGAATTCGAATAAATAGGAACAATAATTGAATGGCCATTGTCGAAAAGCCCTTTCTCCATTTTTTTTGTAAAAATTAGTTATCTACAGATTCAACATTCTTATATATAGATACACAATCTGAGCTTATAGGAGCTTCCTGCCTTCATACAGAGCCACAGTTGAGCATTTCAGTTTTAGATTCATACTAACTAAATGCTGTTTCTCCAGGATAGTGGACCTTCTAGCAATACCTTGTCAATTAGCTGTATTGGAGAAAGGCTTTTAGCAATGATCAATTCGATTACAGGCAGGAATGAAGTGCAGCAGAAAGAAATTAAGATAGGTTCAATTCTAGAAACGCATGCTTTTACATTTTTCAGGGATACCGGCACTTCTCTAAAAATGTCAATCTAATATATTTATATACCGGTAATAGTTATTTTCCAGTTATATTATATGGATGAGAAACATGGTCTCTTTATTTAAGTATTTAAGAATAAAGTTCTTAGAAACATTTTAGACCAAGGATAGATGAAGAGACGTGGGACTGGAGAAGACTACATTACAGTGAGCTTCATGATCTTTATGGGGATACCAGATGTTATAAGAACATCTGAGTCTGGTAGATTCGGATGGACAGGACATGTGATATGAATAGGGAATGAAGTATGGACATTGAAACTTTTTAGGAAAACTATAATATATAATAGTTAATAAAGATGAATAAGTTAAACATACGATAATTTGATAAAATTATTCTTATTTTTCACTGATAATTAATTTTGATATACATTCTATTTAGAATTTTGATCTAGTTAACTACAATTTCTCCACAGTAGTAGAAAGAAACTTTTAATTGGATGTATTAAAATATACTAGAACTTAAAAAAAAAAAAACTAAGCTACTGACTCTATTAAACATATTCTGAGCTAAAATGTTCTAACCATTCACTTTATAATTCTTCACTCTCAAATCATGGTTAATGTTATTCTCGCACCTCATTCTTGACCTATCTATTGGACGCTTTCCCTCTGGTTTTCCTATAAGGAGTTTCCAAGCCTCTCTTTCTTTCACCATTCGTGCCACATGTCCTGCCCATAGCATTATACGAAACTTAACAATTCTTATTACTTCTGGTTTTACATAAAGAAAATGTGACTCACTGTTATGTAGTCTTCTCCATTCAGCAGTCTGTTCGTCTCTCTTCGGTCCAAACATTTACCCAACTACTTTATTCTCATATGCTCGTAATCTTTTCTCCTCCTTCAAAGAAAGGACCCATGTTTCGCAACAATATAACTGGCAGCATAACAGTTATATATATATATATATATATATATATATATATATATATATATATAAAAGTAAAAAGTAAAGTAGTCCCACTACAGGCCTCGGGAGGCCCTTGGGGTAGTGGGAGGTTAAGGCTCCAATTTTTTCTAGACAATCGGCACTTGATGTCAGCCGGGTTGTCAGCCCTGCGTGACGGCCGCCTTTACCCCCAGAACAAGCGTCTGGTACTCATTTCAGTTAGAGGCTGAGTCGACCCCAGGACCATAGTATATATATATATATATATATATATATATATATATACTCGTATATTGAGTTTAACGTTTCTTTGAGATAAGTTGGGATGTGAAAAGTATATATAATGCATAATAGCATGCATTTACAGAATTCAGCCTATGTTTAATTTCCTTGTGGGCCTAATTTATGTTTGTAATTATTGTTCCTAGGTATTTGAATTCAGTCAATTCAAAATTTCCCTCATTTGTCATTAATTGTCCATTTTGATTATGTAATGAATATCTATGTGTGTCCATATATTAGGTTTTATTGATGTGTAGCCCCATTTCTTTAGGTTTACTCAATAGAATGTGCGTGTTGGTCCATTGTATTTTCTCGGTGTCGTTTAATAGTAGCCTACTATATCATCACATGTACTAACAGCTTGAATTGTACGCCCTTTTTTTTATTCTCTAAAGATTTTATGGCTTTCTCTAATACAAAACTGAACAGTAGAGGAGATAGTGGATCATCTTGTTTTAACCCATTGTGAATTTCAGTAGTATCTGAAAGCTGTGTGCCTATCTGTACCCTAAACATTGAGATATCTGAGAATGAAGAAAATTAGCCAACAATATGAAATACTCATAGATTATATTTATGGGAAATCAGATGTATTAAGAATAGTTACGTCTCATAGACTGCGATGGGCAGGACATGTGGAATGAATAAGAAATTAAAGAAGATTATGGAAACTTCTTGTAGTAAAAACCAGAGCGAAAGTATACAGTAGGTAGGCAAAAATGAGGTTGAAGAACAATATTAACTATGATTTGAGGCAGGCGAATTTTACAGGGAATGAATGGAAAATATTAGCTCAAAACATAAATTTATGGAGAGGTTACATCCAGCGGTCAATAATTTCCGGATTCAATATCGATAGTTAGTTAGTTAGATATCTAAGTGCTATACATAATCTAAACCTCATTAATAATTTATATTGTATTATTTCGTCTTTATTTTAACTACCTAATAACCATGATCAGCCGCAGTATTCTAGTAGTTATGTTCCTTGCCTGTAGTCCCGAAGGTCAGGGATTCAAACCCGGCCGGGGTCGATGGATTTTTAAGATGGATCCGTGCGTCCGAGTCTAAAGATTTTCAAGCTGGTAAAAGGTTCTTGATCCTGAAAGGAAAGAGGCCTCTGAGCAAAATTTACTGACCTTCGTCATGCAAGTGATACCTCAATTGCTTACTAGATATCTCATTGGGTCGATATGCTGACCAAATGCCATTCATGTCATCTGTAGGGAAATAAGCGTAACTAAATTAACTTGGTCTAGAAACAAGTGAGAGACTACTATTGCTAGACTCAAAGTATCGTAGAGCCAGTAAGTAAGTAATAACCAGTCCTGGTAAAATAATAGCAATGTTTCGCCGAAGAATTCGCATAAAAATGACCCATAAAAATCATAACGTTGGAATTCAAGCGAATAAAAATGTAATCTGTATCTTTTCAAATAATCACAAATTATTAACAGTAATCTGACAAGAGGTTTTGTATTTTTCTAAAAAACTCACGAGCGATAAAGTTGCGAGTGATTTTGTCTAATGAAAAGCTCATACTTACGTTGGATTTGGAGTGATTATTTAGCGAATAATATAACAACAGAAGCTAAAAGTAATTATAATGTTTAATATTTACCAAATGTGAGGCTATGTATTCCGATCTTACTTCCGGGCGATTTCTAAGCCGGCTGTATAGTTATAAATAGCATATCTTTACTGTTAAATCTCTTTGGGCTTGGAAAAATCAATAACAGATGATTGTATGAGAAATAACTATTACCAATAATGCAGATTCATTATTCAACATTTAATAGTTTTTTAGAGCAACAGATCTAACTTATTTTTGGTAATTTTTGAAGTTGTTTTGTTTTGACATTTATTTCTGTACATATCGATCGTACATTGTTGAATCGACATCCTTGTCAAAGAAATTAATTTGTGGAGATATCTCTCATCACGAACAGGAAGAGGCAATTTTATCAACAGGAATATACAATTTTATCAACAGGAAGAAGCAACATTATCGGTCTATGAGATAATTAGTCACAATAAATAATAGTAAATACAGTCTTGAGAACAATTTGCACCTAAAATTTTGTTTTAATTCTGTCAGGTAAGGTTATGGCTTGATTGCACTAAATTATGTTAAATTATTGTGATTATCTAATCAATTCATCTAGGTGAAAGCCCTTTAACATAGTCTGCTAGTGAGAAAACGTTTCTGCTACATTTTAATACATTTATTTCAGGTTTCAACACATAATAGAAGGTAACCATTTCTAAAGTGTAACATTTTTATGTTTATGGAGAAATGTCACGGTATTTGAATTCAAACAATGCACTGAACTTTCCTCACTTTCTTTCCATCACGAATAAAAGTGACTGTGCGTATTTTGAATAGTTCGTGATGCTCTTTGAATTGTCCTGTGTAATGCTATTTTTACTCGATAAAAAAACCGTGAACTGTAATAAAAACACACATAAATTCAGAGTTCTTTAACATTAATTAGGATATCATATAAAGACAGGAGAATGTAGGAGACCCTGACAGACACCTGTTGTTCACGCTAGAGTAACTCCACGCTAGAGTAACCACCGTAATTGCTTGATGATTCGGACTGCGTCACAAATTTACCTGTTCACGTAATCAAGCAATTATTAAGTACCGGTATACATTTAAACTATGTTACAGTCATACAATGCAATTATATATTTGTTTGCTAATTTATTTGTTTATTTGGAACAAGAAATATAAATTTAGAATAAGAATATCAGAAAATAGAAAATTAAACACCCTATTGTTTGCAGATGACCAAATAATAATAGCAAATTCAGAAGATAATCTGAGAAAGGTCTGTATTAACTTAACAAAATTACAGAAGAATATGAATTGAAGATATCTACAGAGAAAACAAAATATATGGCATTTCAAAGTGTAGATCCTGTCAGAAGTAAAATTGTACTGAACAATAAAATTTTGGAGCAGGTGAATAATTTTACATATCTAGGATGCAATATCTCATATGAAGAAGAAAAGGATGTAAATGCAAAAATATCTAAATTTGTAAGAATTTTAAGATTAATAAATTCTATCTTCAAGGCACAGTTAGTCCAAAAACATTCAAGACTAAAAGTGTATAAAACACTGGCTCTTCCAATTCTTTTGTATGGTAGCGAAGTATGGACGTTGAAACAGAAGGATATACATTTGAAATTTAATGTGGCATTTAAAACTAATAAAACTTTACAAAATATAATAAAAAACAATAAAACCAAAATAAAAAATAAACATTATCAGGTGTATATAAACTGAAGTGTGGCACATGTGACAATGTCTATATAGGACAAACTGGTAGACCTTTTATCTCTCTGATAAATGAACACATGAGAGCATATAACAGAAATTTAGAATATTCAAAATATGCTAACCACCTATTCCAATTTAATCATTGTTTTGATCCAAATTTTGAAATTTTACTTGTTTGTGATAAGGGTAAGAAGTTAGATCTTTTGGAGGCTGTAGAAATTAATAAATTTAAAAGTAGTAACAAACTGTTAAATTCTCAACTTGATTTGAATGAATCCCCTTTGTTAAATTAAAAAAAATAAATAAATATTGTATTGTTGCTTAGATCAGTTGGAACACAATTCATAATTGCTAACATGTCTGAAGAAGGTACAGTGTACCGAAACAGCTGTCACTGAATTATATAATAAATATGAAAATGAAATAAAACTACGTTTTATTTTTATTTAATTAATAAATATAATATGACATTCGTTATGAAAATTATAGATGTGTGCATGATGCTTGTGAATCAGATTTATGAGGCAGCAAAACGACTGACTTTGGCCGGGCGCTCCGGTTCGATCCCGGGCATCGGAGGGATGAAGATCTTTCTTCATTAATTCATGTACATGGGTTCCGGTGTTTAAACTTTTATAAAATGACAATCGGAAAAATTCTGGGCGAAATATTGGTCGGAACCCGACTTCCTTCTCGTAACGTCTAAGAATTGTTGATCATTACATCCACACCCTCACGGCTCTTCATGAATTTTAAACGGAGTGTCTTTATATTTCATATTTACTTCTAACACGTCTAAACATTAACACGTGTGTACTCTTTGGTTGTATAGCTGGTTTAATGTAAATGTTGGAATGTCTGACCTTGTACTTCCGCTTGGTACCAGTTGTGTACAATTTCATTTATCTTCGGGTTTTTACAGGTGCTGCCGTCTTCCCGTGTTAAACTTCCAAAGCATATTCAATGCTTAACCCTCTCGCTTGCATTGCTATCATGCTTTCCTTCCATGTTAACTTTGATCTTCCTTTTTTCTTCTTTCTGGTCGGTTGCCATTTGTATAGTTGTTTCGGCCATCTCTTGTCTTCCATTCTTAAAATATGTCCTAACAATTTTAATTCCTTCTCTTCAATTGTTTCAATTATGTTTTCTTCTGCTTCCATTATGTTTCCAATTTCTTTATTTCTAACATGTTCTAATTTCGACTTGATGGAACTTTTGCCTAAATAATCTATTTCTAGAGCTATTAGTCTATTCTTGTAGTATTTATTGATTGTCCACACTTCACTTTCATATATTGCAACATTTTCCATCAATGTTTTACCAATATAATTTTTGGTGTCTTTCCAAATATGCTTATCCCACCATATATAATTTAACGATGGTATTATTTTTGTATTCAATTCAATTCTATGTTTTATATTCTCGTACAATTTCATACTTCTATCAAAGAAAGCTTTAACATTGGAAGGAAAGTAATTTAATAATCAAATTTAACTTTGAGAGCGGCCACGTAGTAACGAAGTTTGTTAAGGCAATACGCTAAAAGCCGGAAAGTAACATGTTTGAGTCCTGCTAGGTTCAGTATTTTTAAACTGCCCTAAACTTTCTAGCAGCACCATGACTCTGGGTTCGACTCATCCTTTAACTGAAAAGAGTACCAGATTATGTTTTGGGGTAAAGATGGTCGTCACATAGGGCTCACAACACGCCTGAATCTCGTGCCGATTATCCAGTTTTACCACTACGTTTGAGATATTGTTCCAATGCTACGTGTTCAACATATAACATTGATCGAATCAGTGTAAGTAACTAAGATAAGTTTAAAGACCTCAATTTTTTATTAAATAATGATGTAGGCCTACACAGTTACACAACATACCAAGGATTGTTTACGTATTAGTAAATATAATATTTTTAAATACGGTACCTCAAATCCCCTATTTGCTTGCCAAGTAGAATTATTAATAAATGATTTGTCCTCTAAATTTCATCATCATCATCATCATCGACATCAAGATTTAGGCCTTTTGGTCTGTTCCGGCTGAAAACTGGTCACCATCTCTTCATAGGTCGGCAAACACTTATTTTTCCTATTGGATTATAGTTCAGGACCGCTTTTGCTATTCTAATTGGTGACGTTCGTTGAACATGGTCTCTCCAAATAGTCATATATTCGATTATTGCCGTAATTGAGTGTATATTTAGTTCATTCCTGATGTCCGTGTTTCTCCTATGATCTAACAACGTACAACCTGACACAAATCGAAGAAATTTCACTTCTGAAGACTCTATTTGTTTTAACTGGTCTGCAGTTAATGTCCAATTCTCACTTTCATATAGAGGTACTGGCAATGCAGTTACTTTATAGAACTTCAGTCGTGTTTGTTTTTGCAGTTTAGGCCTATGTTTTTTTTTAGAATTACTGTTCTTTCCTTATTGTTTTTACCTTTTTTTCGTTTTACCTTTTCGTTTTACATTTTGTTTTACCTTTTATTTTATTCTCTCACTTAACACAAGGACAGGACACACACCCAGACCTAAGGCGGAGATTTAAAATCCCCTACCCCGCTGGGAATCGAACCCGGGTCGCCGGAGTGGAAGGTAGGGACTCTACCGACTACGCCACGGCGACGGACATGAAACTTTTTTCGTTTATACTGTTTTTCCTTTTTGTTTTACATTTTTTCATTATATGTTTTACCTGTCTTGTTAACTTTCTTTTATCCTCACATAGACACAAGGACAGAACACACACACCCAGACCCAGGGTGGAGATTTAAAATCCCTTACCCCGCCAGGAATCGAACCCGAGTCGGCGAAGTGAAAGGTAGGGACTCTACCGACTACGCCACGGCGACGGACAATTTTCGATATCCTCTGTATTGTTCCGCAGAATTGACTAAATATTTAATTTCAGTTGAACGTCATTAGTTTTCCTGTATCCTATATTATATCCTAAATATTTAAACTCTTTTATTTGTTCAATAATTTTCCCACTATACTAAAGTAAAGTAATCCCACTATAGGCCTCAGGAGGCCTTTGGGGTAGTAGGAGGTTAAAGCTCCACTTTTTCTGGACAATCGGCGCTTGATATCAACCGGGTTGTCAGTCCTGCGTGACGGCCGCCTTTAACCCCAGAACAAGCGTCTGGTACTCATATCCGTTAGAGTCTGAGTCGACCCCAGGACCATAGTACTGCCAGAAGGTTTGAGTCAGTTAAAAAAATTCTGACCCCACCGGGACTTCAACCCTCGACCTTCCGGCTTGTAGCGCAATGCCTTACGCTACGGCATGCCCCATAATTTTCCCACTTTCCCCACTATTATTATTATTATTATTATTATTATTATTATCATCATCATCATCACCATCATCATCGTCATCATTGATTCACCAAAAAAACATTATAGGAATATTAGGGAGGTTCAGTTAAATAATATAGATTGAATTACTATTCATTTTGGTAGAAATCCTAGGAAGGGGGGTAAACCTCCTAATGTGAAATGTTTTTCTATGTTCAATATTCCGTCTTTGCTTTAAATATAGGCTAATTGCCTGTCTACTTAAGATAAAATAATTTACTGCATCTTGTAGCCTATTCAGTTATCGTTTATGAGAGAAAATCAGGCTTTATTTTACTCCAAAATTAATCTTGTTTATTTTGATAGGTCGTGTTAATATATATATATATATATATATATATATATATATATATATAATATATATATATTTAAAGCAATTATATATTATATATATATAATGTGAACTGAATAATATTACATAATAAATTGTAACTTTTACATTTATCTAAATCTTTGAATGTATTAGTTCAAGTGCTAGAGAAATAAAATCGTTTTAACCTATCATATTTATGTTTGTGTTAGTATTTTAAATTGCTATAATCTTTTACCTTATTCGGAAAATAGATAGGTGTTAATAAAGTTTTATTACTGTCCATTATCATATTGGAAATTGAATTTTATTAGCTAATATTAAGACACTGTTATTATCATTGTTTTCATAGGTCATAAGCCAGTTAACACGCTCTAAGTACACACAATACATCTGTTAACATATGGTGTGTGCATTTTATATATCTATGTAAATATGTACTAGTAAAGTAAAAAAAAACCGTATATGGCCCGAAGAAAATTACGAAAGTGTATATTTAAGGAAGCCAAATATAATAAGAACAGTTAAGTCTCATAGACTGCGATGGGCAGGACATGTGGCACGATTGGTAGACCAAGAATGAGGTGGGAGAATAACGTTAACTCTGATTTGAGGAAGTAGATTATACAGGGAATGATTGGAAAATATTAGTTCAGGATAAGGATGTGTGGAGAGCTTATGTCCGCGCGGCCATGAACCTGCGGGTTCGATAGTGCCAGTGAATTAGTTAGTTATTATTTACTACACACTTGTATTTACTTTATGATAAAAATGTGAAACTCCGCCATGGCCGGTCCCAAGCCCGGATGAGAAAGGAGGAGGGGGAGGAGTAACAACCTCGTTAAAAAACCAGGGTTCAGTTGGCTCCGACTGATAGTACTCTGTAAGGGTCCCTAGCCAGGGTTACGGTGAAGACCTCAACGGCAGAGTCGGCGCAGAAGGAGTCCTTCATCACGGCGGATCTGGCGGAAGAGGCAACCCTATCTCTAAGGGAAATAGAGAAACGCTGCCTTGCGGTGAAGAGGGATCTTCAAAGGCTATGGGAGGAAAACCCAGACAGAAATTTTCCTGGTCCTCCAGGTTGGGGGTTTATGCTGTGGGCCATTAGAAAAAAAAACAAAATGCTAAAAGACCAAATCAATCAAAGCCGACCGTAGGCTTTGGAGATTTGACACGGGAAGAAGGCAGCAGCTGTAAAAACCCGAAGATAGATAAAAAATGTGAAATATGTAAAGCGATAAAAATGTTATTGCTCGGACGCAGTTCAGTTCTTTACACTTTACTGTAGTAGTGTAGTAGTTAAACTACAGCCGCCGGATCTCCGGCTCTGAAGTTTAGGTCATACGAGGGGTAAAGGGAGAAACTCGCCATCTACTGCCAATAAGGAAATAGTTGAGTGAGAGTAGATATCTGCCACAACCAATCACTGCTCTTGACGCAGCTATAGCGCGCTAGTAAGTTTTGAAATTACTGACATGTTGTAGCTGTATGTCTGCTAACCGCATACATAAAGCGGCCCCTCCCACTGAATATCCATATCCGCAACACTGTCGTGAAAACGTCAGGGCCGGAGAATTAGTGGCTGGGGTGTATATAGTCCAGATCGAATTTGCGTCAGAACTATAGCAAGAACTGACAAAAAAAAATCAACCGAGCGGTTTGGGTCAAGCAGTAGCGTTTGAGATTGGTATTCGGGAAGTCCCGGGCTATAAACTCATGGCCGACCAATGTAACTGGGCTTATTTCTGGGTCAGTAGTCATGGCAAATGTTGAGTTGGAATTTCATTATCAGAATCCATTTCATCATACCCGCAATTTCATGATACCATTAAAATTAAATGACTTGCATTAAAAAAACACACGCACACAAAACACAAACACAAACTATTTAGACATTTAAAACCCTATATGCAATATACCCTTAAATGATAAAGCTTCTATAACATATGAATGAAAAAATACGAGAACGCTTAAATATGCTTGACTGAAGAATTGCATTTAATACCTTTCCACCTCTTCATTCGAGGTAATAAAAATTGAGTTTTAAGTTGTTACTTGACTCTAAATAAGTTTTATCTATGAATATTTCGAGGTTTAGTTAACTATTCCAGCCAATCAAGACACACGAATTTAATTAAAATACTATATTCATAATATAATTTTAGGAATATGCAATTGAAGATTAGATCAAACTAATAATAATAATAATAATAATAATAATAATAATAATAATAATAATAATAATAATAATAATATCTATTATAAATATTTTTAAATTGTCAATAAATTATATCTATGGGATCACAAGCGCAATGATGATACCTTGAGGGACTGTTTAGTACCGAACATTGAATAAATACGTAGGATACCAGAACAACTGGATGAATCATTTGCGACGTATGAGTTCTGATAGAGTTCCAGAGTTCCCAAGCCCATGCTTCGTTATTGTCCAGCACGGAAGAGATCTCTGGACCGTCCAAGGAAACGCTGGATACATAATTCATCAGTGAGATCGTAACAGGACTTGGTTGGATGAAGAAGAAGATCAAATTATCTATCCTTATACTGCTTTTCTGAGGCTTGAAAGTAATGCAATTTTTCTTAAGATAGGTAGTGTTTAAACATCTTAAAAGATGCTAGATGGGACCGAAACAGGTCTACAAAGACCTAATTCGTGACGGATGATGATGATAAAGAAATTTAAACTGTAGAGAAGTAATATAACTCCTGAATTAGCGGAATGGATAACCCTGACAGCTGTCAGCACGACGCGTCCCGCCATACTAAATTTCGCTTTACTCATGCAGGAAATCCATCTGTTTCGCACAGTGGATTGTCATTACTGGATTCTGACTGAAATTACTATACCTTGCAATTAAAAAAGGCAATTTTTTTGGACACGTCTTTGATATATGAACGCTTCTCTGGGAGAAATTTCAAGGCAGGTTTCGGCATGCAATGGTTGACAGTTTCCTTGTTAGAAAAGTTATTTTACTAAATTTTGTTGCTAATCTATATTTTGCTCTTAGAAATTTAAATTTTAAAATTTATTGTAAAAAATGTTCAATTTGGAATCCTATCGAGAGCAAGTATTTTTTCTGCATGAGTGCGTTAGAATTAAATTAATTGTATGTATATCTATATACAATTGTGTTTACCTATTTTATTTTTTATTTATATATTTTTTTTCAGGTCATGAGTATAATTGAAGTGGAATGAACACAGTTTTAAATCCCGTTTTCTTTGATTATCTGTGGTACAGTGACTCAGCCATGATAAACACCGTAAAAGTGCATTAACCATCTTCCAGTATTACTTTATTTTGCTTGAGCACATTATGTAATGTAGCTATTTTCATTATTACGGAAAATTACTGCACAAGTATAACGCGTTTATGCATTTTGTCAAATTTCGTTCAATTTTACTAGCAGTTTAAGGATTATGTTAACGGAATTTTACATGAATAAATTTTGTCGGTGTTATTTCTAGAGTTTCTTCAAGTACTAATGTAGTATCACTTAGAATCTTTAAAGTATATTCGAAAAAAGAAAATGCTTACTTACTTACTTACTCACTGGCACTATCGAACCCGTAGGTTCATGGCCGCACGGACATAAGCTCTCCATACATCCCTATCCTGAGCTAATGTTTTCCAATCATTCCCTCTATAATCTACTTCCCTCAAATCATAGTTAATGTTATTCTCCCACCTCATTCTTGGTCTACCACCAATTAAAATTCCAATTATATTCGGGCTAATAATTAAAAATATTGATATAAAGTAAAGTGATCCCACAACAGGCCCGTTGAGGTAGTAGGAGGTTAAGGCTCCCACTTTTCCTAGACAATCGGCACTTTATGTCAGCCGGGTTGTCAGCCCTGCGTGACGGCCGCCTTTACCCCCAGAACAAGCGTCTGGTACTCATTTCCATTAGAGGCTGAGTCGACCCCAGGGCCATAGTGCCGCCAGAGGGTTTGGGTCAGTTTAAAAATCCTGACCCCACCGGGACTTGAACCCTCGACCCTCCGGCTTGTAGCTCAGTGCCTTAACCACTACGCTACGGCGTGCCCAATAAGAACAATTAATTTACTTTTCCCTCTGGCTTTCCTACAACAAGCTTCCATGCAAGTCTTTAATTCCCCATACGTGCGACATGTCCTGCCCATCGCAGTCTATGAGACTTAACTGTTCTTATTATATCTGGCTTCCTATAAAGACCATGTAGTTCATTGTTACGTAGTCTTCTCCATTCACCTGTCTGTTCATCTCTCTTTGGTCCAAAAATTTTCCTAAGTACTTTATTCTCAAATACTATGCAGAAACAATAATATAATTAAATACATGGTTCTCTGTAGATTTTACTTAGATTACAAAACATTTTTGACTCATGAATCATGAGTCATGATTGCGCTGTCCCAAGGAAGTCAACAACTACAAATTTATACGCAATACTCTTTTTGCTTCTAAGAACTTTGTGAACTGTTTTGAGATAAACTGTTATGTTCTTGAGCATAATACAGTCTGGTGCAAAAGGTATTTTACAAAAATAAGAGGAAAGAAAGACGAGGTCAAGATGAACAACTTTTTTATATACCGAAGTCCCATGAGGTACATCAACCTTGGTACCGGTACACAAGATGTTCAACTTGGCCTCTTCTTTCACCCCTCAAACACTGTAAAATACCTTTTGTACCACTTTGTGTAAGTTATTGATATAATACATTTTAGGTAATGTTTTATATAATTAAAATAACATGTATATTGCTGACAATAAAAAAAATCTTTGGCGCTACAGGCTCAGAAGGTCTTGGCCTAACAGTCGGCTGCTGGCCTCTCTTGTACATGTGTTAATCACAGATATAGACGATCATACTGCCAGTCTAGGGATGACACATTGTCAGCATGTCGAGTCTCCCTGCCGTTATAGCTGGTTTTCTCAACATGTAGTCGCTACTTACTGTAGCTCCCCAAAATTCTCACGATGCTGGGTGGGGACCGAAATTCCATAAGAAAATTTCTTCCAACCAATCCCGTAGCTCTGCGCCAAGACATCTTGCCTTAACAACTCGGCTATGGTGCGGGACTACGTTGGTTAAAACGTTCAGTGATTGTTTTATTGAAGGAGAATCGGATTCAAGAAAAAAAGTGTTGATTTTATAATTCTTTGGAAAACTACAGACATTTCGCCACTTTTGCGTGGAATATATACCGATACCTAATTTTGTACTAGGATGACCAAGACTGAAACATGGAGCCACAAAATATGGATGAAGCAATTTCAAATAGAACGCGAAGTTCAACATTCGAGGGAGTACGATACTGCATAAAATGTTTACTATGTGAAACTTTTTTTTGTCTTTTATTTAGATTTAGATTTTATTTAGCCTGGTGGAGTTAAGGCCATGTGGCCTTCTCTTCCACACACCAGGACAAACATAATGTTACACTTAAATATAAAAAAAACAGTAATATTACACACTAAACAATTAATTATCTGGTCAAACAATAATGAAAATAATGCCTAATAATACAACAAAATTAAATACAATTGAAATTAAACTAATGAAATAACGTATACAGAAAGGAATGACAGCTCCAATCTACTGTACATAAAAAGAAAAAAAAGTAATAAACTGTAATGAATTAATCTATGGCTTATATATAAGACATTAGGTAAAAATATTGACATATCTTATTACTATCTTTATTAAATAATGAAAAAAAAAATAATTGTTAAAAATCAATATTAGTGAGATGTTTCTGTTAATAATTTTAATTTCAATTTGTTTCTGAAAGATGGTAAAGTTTGGCAGTCTCTGACATAGGGTGGAAGAGAATTCCATGTTCTAGCAAGAAAAATTGTAAAATATTTCCAGTAATAGGTAGTGTGATGAGAAGGGATATAAAGGGCAATGTGCTGATGGGATCGGGTTCTAATTTATGTATATCATAGAGTCTAGCGAAGATAGATGTGTGTAATATTTTATAGAGAAGAGATAGGGAATGGATGGTTCTATGATCTTGCAGACCAAGCCATGTCAATTGTTCCAGGAGTAACATCAAGTCTGCGAATTCCACGAATAGAACGTAGACCTATGCAAGAATTATGAACACGTTGAAATCTTTAGGTAAGAACAGTATTTAGGTCAGTAAAAAAGAGTATCACAATAATCAAAATGGGGCATTGCAAGTATTTCTATTAACATTTTCCTTAGAGCAAATGGTAAACAATTTCTTATACGATTTAATGAGTGTATTATTGAGAAGATTGTTTTGCAAATATTATTTATTTGTTTATTCCAATTAAAATTTTTATCCATAAATACTCCTAGATGTTTTACTGTCTCACTACAAGGGAGTGACACATGTAATACTGTATTTATGTTAATTGACCCTAATAGTCTCTTTATTTGTCGCTATAACGAATTTTGGTCATTTTAGAATTATCAAATCAACCGACTAATCCTGGTTTGATCCCGTATTCTTTGAGTCCATTGCAAAGTGAGTCAGTAATGATCTACCTAGACCGGTATGTTTTATTACACAAAATATATTTCATATTATCTTGATTGATGTTTAATCTATGATTCCGTAATATTTTTTATTAAAATGTATTTATCTCCATTATCTAAGACGAAGGCTTGCAAACTCGCAATTATTTATATTTAAACTTACAATTATATTGAATGATTTCAAAGTACACCATCGAGATAATGGCGGATAAAACGTCCAAAACTCTGTTTCATAAAATGGATTATGAAATATTTTATTTTCTTGTCCTCTTATTTGTAATATCTATAATATGTTTAATTATTAGTCCAAATATAATTAGAATTTCAATTGGACTCACTTCAACCTCTCACCTTATAGGTACTTTTTACATCACACGCCACCTGGGCCTTACAATGGCACAACCTGTCGGGAGAGGGATTTTAAACTATGGATAACATACATGCTTTTTTTTTAACTACACAAAGACATGGAGGGCCTCCCCTGAGTAAGTGACAAGATTAATGTCAGGTTCTCCTCCAAGACAACACAGCAGTAAGACGAAACGCACCATTCACGCACACATTCGTACTAAATATGCGAATATGATAATGATGACCAGATTATGTTCGGGGACCGTTTGGGCCTTAAAATGTCCTGACTTTTGTCTTATAGGTGAGGAAAAATTCCGAAAAAAACCATCACCCAGGAAACTTGTCCTGACGGGAGATCGAACCTGGACCCGCTGCGTCCGAGACAGCGACACTACCCCAATACCACAGCGGTGGACATGAAATATTTTATTAAAACATGTAAACATTAATATTATTTTTTGTGATTTTTTATATGTTAAAAATGTGAATGAAGCTTTTTACTTCTTTTATAGTTGGCTTAGTCATTTAGTTTACAGGCGCTTTGCTTTGTGGTTAGGTAGGTCTATTTTGCACGCATAAGAATTTAGTATATCAAGCAGCTTTGTCACGTTTTATTCGCTAGAATACATTTTTACCAAGTAAAGGTACTGCAAAAGACAAAAGTTGCAACACTCTTAAGATACATGTATTTTGTGTCTTTCGGGCTAAATGGCCGTGGTCTGGTTTTGTTAACACTCAAAGTTTCGCCTACTACTGCGTTAGACATCCTCAGGACATTCTGCGTGCTCTTTAACTTCTTAACTCTTCAAATGTCGGCTGCAAATAGCACGCAGAATCTCCTGAGGGTGTCTACCGCAGTAGTAGACGAAACGTTGAGTGTTAATAAAACCAGACCACGGCCATTTAGCCCGAAAGACATAAAATACATGAATCAAAATACCTGCCGTGAAAGTCTACAATTTTACACTCTTAAGATAGTTATATCCACGTGGAGGACATGGAAATGTCATTTAAAAATGCGAAGGCATTATTGGCAGATAATTGTTTCAGTTTTTGGTGATTGAAGCGGCGTCTTAGAAGCCTCTGATGATAACTCCCCGGCTATACCTGGCAATAACATTTTTTTTTAAATCAGAGGGAAACAGTTTCCTTTGATGCTGCCTGTAAACTAAATGACTGAGGCGACTATATCAAGGGTCCTTGATACTGTTTTGTACTTACCTGTGCTATTGTGGCAACTGCGAGTCCGAATGTTAATGCAATCTGGGGGGTGGACGGTGCATAACCCTCACCCCATTGTGTGAGACTGCCACAACCCACCAACACCAGGAAGAAAGTTCCCAAAAACTCGGCCGATAACATGCGCCATATGTTTCTGTTGTCTGTGATGTCATGTAGACCAATCACAGCCTTCGCTCCTAAAACACAAAATACATCTTGGATATAGTATTTCTATTTGCCCGATCGTGTCATTCCTCTCTTATATATGGATGTGAAACCTGGACATTAACAAAGGCAGATAGTAAACAAATAGAGGCTGCTGAAATTAAGATGTTGAGAGCAATAGCAGGATACCAAAGGACCGATAAAAAGAAAAACTAAGATATAAGAACAGAACTTAATATATTTAATCTCTGTGAAAGAATAACATATTGCCAAAATGCTTATCTTCAGCACGTATTACGAATGAATGAACAGCGCATACCAAGAAGAATGTATAATTATAAACCAAAAGGGAGAAGAACGTTGGGAAGACCATTGAAGAGATGGAAGGACCAATTCGACCTATAATGAGATCGGAACAGGCCATTGGGCCTAATCCTTGTTGTTGATGATGATGATGTGTCATTCCTCTATTAATGTTTTCTTTGGATCTACCAAGAGACTTACTGTTTAATTTATAATATTATTTGCACGTTAAAAATCAATCACAGTATTGTTTTATATTTAATATGCATCATCAATGTTTATTAATCTAATATATAAAAATTAGCCTAATGTTTGTTTGTTCGTACTTTATGCGCGGTCATATACAGTTGATCTGATTGTGATGGGGTTTTTTGCAAAATGTTCAGGAGATTCCCGGGATGAACATATGCTATAAGAGAGTTGTGATACTCAACTCCTACACCCTTAAAAATCGCCCTTTGTAGTGGAAAACGTGAAAAAAGTAGCTCTTTGGATTCTTAAATGGCTTATGCTGCCTAAACCATAACAAATACACACAATTAATGTACACAGAATTGAATATCTCAAAAAAGCTCTATAAAAAAGTCCACGACAGCATATGTTTATCTCTTACGGATAACTCACAATAACCATTTTTGTCTTTCATTGATGCCAAGAAGATCGAGACAAGTACGTAGATTCCTGTGCAAGCGTAGCAGCACATGGCCGGTATTCTTTTACGGATAACTCACAATAACAAATTTTGTCTTTTAGCTCATTTATGCCAAGAAGGTCGAGATAAGTAGATTCCCGTGCAACACCGGGTAATCAGCACGGGAATCTTAAAAAAATTACGATATACATTTATAATTATTTTCCATTTTACTTATTCAACTAATCATAAGAAGTAGAGCCTACATTAATTTTTGCCTTTTAAGCTCATTTATGCCAAGAAATTCGGGACGAGTAGATTCCCGGATAACGCCGGGTAAACAGCACAGGGTATCTAAAAATAATTGCGATATACATTTTTCCTTTTACTTATTTAACTAAACATAAAACACATCAATTTTCGTATTTCAACTCATTTATGTCTAGAAGTCGGGATAAGTAGATTCCCGGGCAATGCCGGGAAACAGCACGGGGTATCTAAAAATGTTTAATGTACAATTATGTTTCCTTTTACTTATTCAACTAAACATAAAAACACATTAATTTTAATTTATTTAGGCGTAGCAGCGCACGCTGAGTATTAGCTAGTGCTTTATATATCTTACTTACTTACTTTCTTACTCACTGGCACCATCGAACCCATAGGTTCATGGCCGCGCGGACATAAGCCCTCCATACATCCCTACCCTGAGCCAATGTTTTCCAATCATTCCCTGTATAATCTACTTCCCTCAAATCATAGTTAATGTTGTTCTCCACCTCATTCTTGATCTACCAACTGGGCGTTTTCCCTCTGGTTTTCCTACAAGAAGCTTTATATATCATGATCATTATTTATGTTTGTAATCGGGATCCTTGTGACATCAAAATAATATTTCATATAAAAAAAGTTACAATTTAAAATATACAGTAATTACTTTCAAACACGTCAATCACTGACATATATAGGGAAATAAGCGTAACTAAATTAGCTTGGTCAAGAATCTCCCGCAAAAGGAGAATCAATGTTTCCGTGAGGGACGTATGGGGTATATACATATACTTTTAAACAAATTAAATTAAAATGAATTGCACAACTTATTTTATGTAAATACAGTAAAAACATTAATTCGTCATCGGTGGAGGATTTATTTATAATCTTGATTTCCACAGTGAAATATTATTTTACAATTATGAGTTAAAATCAAGACATAATCTTATTTATTTCTACGTGAAAATGGAAATAAAGATGGAATCTGCTTTTATATTCTAAATAATGTTTAACAGTAGTGATAGTAGATAAAAAAAAATACAAGTCGATACTTCTTAGGCAAATATACTGCATAGATAGCTTGATAGAATGTTCTGTGTGGATATTAAAATCATACATCACCTTCGGGCAACTCATAAAGGTAAGATTTGCAAATCTTCAGAATTATGAGTTAACTTGTAATAAATCAATAAATTTATTTTAAATTTAGTTAATAAACTGCCAATTTAAATAAAACTTTTATTGTTATTATTATTATTATTACTATTATTATTATTATTATTATTATTATTATTATTATTACAATATATAACAATATCAATGGATGAATTAGCAAGTAAACTCCTGTCAATCCCCCAATTGTAAAAAGGAACACAAATCCTAAAGATTATAACCTCTTTTTATCAACAGGGGGTCGATATGATTATTCTAGAAATTATTGAATTATAAAATGAAAATAATCTTTCCGTAATAGATTTTGTTATTATTATTACCATTAAAAAAACCGCGATTTATTTGAGAAAGCGTGAACATTGAATTGTACATAAATTACATAGGCCTTATAGATTTGTATGTAAAACTTGCTGCTGAAAATTAAATCTCTGTTTCATACAGGAAAACATGTCATAAACTTTTAAGAATGCCTTAATTATTTCACTTAATTAATTTCATTTCATTAGGCTATTTAATTACTCTTAAACACCTTTGTCATACTGCATCTGGCTGGAACATTTTAATATGTTATCATAAGTACACTAGAATACCATTAATTTGGTAGCGTGTATTTATACTATGTATATTATATATATATATATATAAACAAAGTAAGAAAAGATATGCAGCTAAGATTTTACACAACGATGGTACTACCAGTGGCGATGTATGGAAGTGAGGCCTGGGTCCTGAAGGAAAAAGAAAAAAAGTAAAATTCAGGCAGCGGAAATGAGATTCCTACGGGTTGTGTAAGGTTGTACAAGAGAAGAGCATATTAGAAATGAGAACATTAAAGAGGAATTAAAAGTACAACCACTTCTTCAACAAATAGAAGAACACAGGAACAATTGGATAGAACATCTGCAAAGAGGATAAGATACCAAAGATAGCACTGATGTATAATCCTGTAGGACGAATCTCGATTGGATGACCAAGAAAGCGCTGGGCTAAACATATGTGAGATCGGAACAGGCAAAGACCTAATCCGTGAAGTTTATGATGATGATGATATATATATATATATATATATATATATAATATCTCAAAGAAGCCATTTCAAAAATTAAATTCTTGCAAGATGTTATTTTATTTAATGAAAAGTTAGAAATTATTAGTCGACCTAATGAATTAATAAAATATATTTGTTTAAAACAATCACTTCCTTACGTTATTTTGTATTCTGAATCCGTATTATATGTATATAATATCGTCTATAACTGAGCATGTTTAAATGGAAATATGCTATTTTATTCTATGTTATATCAGAATAATTGAAGTGGTTTGTTAAGATCTCATTCTAAGATAAAAGAAATGAGATTAGACATTCGGTTTACTTTCATTTCGTCGGGAAGAACGATGACATTTATTGCAGTAATAACAATTGAAGAGTTACATGAAATAAGATAAGTTATTACCTTTTCCAGACACAAAAGCCTGTAGGATATAAAATTCATCTAATCAAAATGTCAAACACACGCACGCCAAGATAATATAATTATATAGACCCTGTGAACTCCATTTTACTTTAAACTAATAAGCAATAATTATGCAATAAACAGCCGTCATATTCCATTAAATTTTAATTACAAGTTCAGTCATCTCGTCTCTCAAGTTAATTACGATTTAATTTGAGATCTATCAGCATATAATACAAATTTGCAGATTTTAATATCAAATTTGACAAATAAAACTATAAAAAGATTTATGAAGATCTTGAAGATTTACTAGCTGTTGGACGTGGTCTAGAGCCTTGAAGTTTCCCGACGTTTCGCCAGAGATGTATCCGGCATCCTAAAGAGGTCTTGAGACTGGCAATTTTGTCTAGGAGTAGAATTGAAAGCGCAGAGATATTTCTGTCGCCTTCAGACTATTTTAGGGTCTTATGGTTGCCCTCTTCAGCCCAGTTTCTTTAAAAATATCGAAGGAAGTTAATGAATTCTGTCGTTTATTAAGTGCCTCTAAGCCTCAGATAGAATATCCCGTCCGCCCAGGTGCCAGTTCGCCTTTGTGGTAGAGTCCAGGATAGGGAAGTGCGGCGTTGAAGCTTCTCTGGTCTTTCTGCTGCTGGTTTGCTGATGATGATGATGCTGCCATGCCAAGAGGAAGACCGCGAAAAACCGCGAACGCCGCCCGCGATCTCGCGAGGCGAGGACGACCCGGCCACGCCCCCAGAGTCCCCATCCTCCAATGAGAAACGACCATTCTCGGGCTAAGCTGATCATTGGTAAACGTGAATTTTGAATTTGGAAAATGAAGTTAATTTGAAATAATGATATATATATATATATATATATATATATATATATATATATATAAATTAAAATTTTAAGTTAAATGAATTTATTAAGATTTGGGGTATTAAGTTTATTGGTGGAAACTAGGGATCCACTCCGGCATTTGCCTTAGCGCTAAGGGAAACCACCGAAAACCTTAGCAGGGTGCAATTTTGTCGACTGCCTGCCCTATTTATACAGTTCACCGTGAAATGTATAAATAGGGCAGGCAGTCGACAAAATTGCCAATCTCAAAACATTACGGCAAACTGTATAAATAGGGAGGCAGTCGACAAAATTGCCAGTCTCAAGACAACCCTTGAGGATGCCGGCTGCAGTTTCTGGCGAAACGTAGGAAAACTTCAAGCCCCTAGACCACGGCCAACAGCCAGGAAATCCTCTTCAAGATCTTCATAATAACTCAGGCCGTGAAAGCCTAAGTAAATATATAAATATATTGTTTTTTTGAAACTCATATTAGAGAGTCCCGCGCCGTAGCTGAGTGGTTATGGCATGATACCTTGGCACAGAGCTAAGGGACTTGCACTGGTTTCGATGAAACAAAAACTTCAGCCGCTAGAGCGTTAACGGATATACATGAACTAACTAACTCACTGGAACTGTCGAACCCGTAAGCTCATGGCCGCGCGGACATAAACAATCCATACATCCCTATCCTGAGCTATTGTTTTCCAATCATCCCCTGTATAATCTCCTTTCCTCAAATTATGGTTAATGTTATTCTCCCACCTCATTCTTGGTCTATTAACTGGGGATTTTCCCTCTGGTTTTCCTACAAGAAGATTCAATGTTCTTCTTCCATTTCCCATTCGTGCCACATGTCCTGTCCATTGTAGTATACGAAACTTAACTGTTCTTATTATAATTTGACACATTCGAATAGGTGTAATTAGCTCTTTAGCAATTACGAATTCCAGCAGGATAATATATATAAATTATCCCTCTTACTTGAATCATATGCATTTTTGAAGTCTGCATGTAGTTGATGCACAGTGCCTTTATATATTTATGTGTAGGGCCTATATTTAAATTTTGATCATGGTCATTTTCGGTGTCTACTAAATAGGATCGGTGTAGATCTGTAAAAAAATCCAAAATATTTTCATGAGAACAACCTCAATAATTTCATTCTTTCCGAATTTGCAAATTAATTATTATGACTATGTAACTCATGTCCTAAATGGGAGTTAATGACCAATCACGTTTCAATGAATTTTGTTTTACAATCAATGTCAATCGTATTTCACCTCGCTCTTTATCGAATTCTCTTTACCAGCTCTTGCTTTTGTGACAAAGAAAGTTCCTCCTTTTTTAAATATTCTAGACAGGTCAGAGCATTATTTTGCAGTGACTGATTCTCCAACAAATACATTGAATATAGCAAATAATGAACAGATTCCTTCGACCTACATATTTGATAATTGTGTGTTCAATAATTGTGTTTTTAAATATGAATTTTACTGAGTTGTTTCCGAAAAAAATGAATTAATAACCTATAATGTTGGTTATCATTACTTATGGAGCAGAACTTTGGTCATTAACAACAAAAAACAAATAAGTATCTTTTGGCAACGGAAATGGATTTTATACGAAGGACAGCAAGAATTTCAAGAAGAGAAAAATTAGAAACTCAGTTATAAGGGAGAAAATGAAGATTGGAGATACTATTTTAGATTATATTAAAACTCAGAGATTAGGATGGTACGGGCATGTCCAGCGAATGAAAGATGATCGGCTACAAAATGTGTTTTGGAAGGGAAACCTGAGGGAAGACGAGGCAGAGGAAGACCTAAAACCTTCTGGAGTTAGAAATATCTACAACCAGGAGATTAGATGGACCGACAAAATTTGCTATTAGGAATCGGACGATGTCAAAGGCATTAATCAACCGATGATCTATCTACCTATGTTGGCTATAATATACAGTTTGATATGTTTCATTTTTTCTCCACTAGGGTGCATTCTTACAATATTGTGATCCTATTTGGCAGTTTTAAATATGATCAAGTTGCAGTGATGAACAAATGAAACATATCCAAACATGTCTCATTTGTTTTCAAACCTCGCGGTTTACATTAAATATATAAATATTTAAAAATAACTGTATTTAAATCATGATTTTACGAAACAGCTTAATTTTATTCGTTAAATAGTCCTAACAAATGCCACTCTTGATTTCCAAATTCTCTAGATAAATTAGAAATCACTCGTGGCATTACTTGCGATTATGTTTTTGCACGTTTTGGATTATCCGTGCTTATTGCCATAGGACAACTTAAAATTAACTTTATTATAGTCCTGAACCCGGATACATATCATTAGAAGAACCCCTGGAAGCAGTTTGTACTAGACCTTGCGGAGGTTAAAGAGAAATCCGTGCCAGGAAGTTCAACTAATAAGTAGCCATTCCACTCTTCTCTTGGGAGGAAAGAAAAAAAAATGTTATTTCCCTCCATTGTATTGCACAATTTGATACACCACCTGGAAATATCTTATTAACTTTTGAAATGAACTCTCATAATTATCTTTTATTGCAGAACTTTGTAATGTCAAAAAATACTTATTCACTTATAAAGTTGACATCTTTTGGGCAATTCACTTAATGTAGATTTTTTAATTTCAAGTCATATGGAGTAGAAAGTGATCCTATTTCTGTTCTATCATCATCATAGTACATTCACGAATTTAGGCCATTTGTTGACCTGTTTCGGCATCAAGAGAAACACCATCCAAAAGTCTTTTGAGTGGACGTCCTGGTCTTCTTCTTCTTCCTGCAGGTTGATATCTTAACATTTGTTTGGGTATTCTGTGATCTTCCATTCCATGAACATGTTGCATCCATCTTGACTTATAATCAAAAATTTTGTTTTATAAAGGTTCCATGTGCAATTCTTCTAAGATGTCTTCATTTTTTTTTTGTGATCTAGTAGTGTGTATCCTGCAGTCCTTCGAAGGTATCATTTCAGCAGATCTAAGTCTCTGTATATCCTTCTGTTTCAACGTTCATACTTTGCTACCATATAAAAGAGTTGGAAGGGCCAGTGTTTTATACATCTTTAGTCTTGAATGCTTTTGGACTAACTGCGGCTTGAAGATAGAATTTATTAATCCTAAAATTCTTTAAAAAAATAGATATTTTTGCATTTACATCCTTTTCTTCATATGAGATATTGCATCCTAGATATGTAAAATTATTCACCTGCTCCAAAATTTTATTGTCCAGTACAATTTTACTTCTGACAGGATCTACACCTTGGATCTTCAATCCATATTCTTCTGTAATTTTGTTAAGTTCATACAGACCTTTCTGTAGATTATCTTCTGAATTTGCTATTATTATTTGGTCATCTGCAAACAATAGGTTGTTTAATTTTCTATTTTCTGATATATTATTCCAAATTTATATTTCTTGTTCCAGCAACATATTACTTCATTGATATAAATTGCGAAGAGTGTTGGGGATAGGGGGCAGCCTTGTCTCATACCACGATTTATAATTCCTTCTTCTGAAAATCTGTTATTTAATTTAATCTTTATGGTGTTGTCTTTCTGTTCTATTGGTTGTAATATTCTCCAAATTGCAGACGTTTCAGTATCCCTTTCACGTGCATTATAAATGATCTACTGAGATTACTCTTATGAAACTATTTCGATAAAACATCCACAAATGTTAATTTCTAGCGGCAGATTTTTTTTCCGGTACTATATTGGGCACATACCAATCAATTAAAACAAGCAAGGCCGAGTTCGTTACCCGCAAAAGCAGATTAGAAGTTGGAGATCATCTGAAACAAAATTTAAAATTCTCTCTAGCAATTACAATTTTCTGTTTTTTTTTTCACCAAAATCCTCACATATTGAAGAATGAATTAAACGGAATGAATAACACAGTTAATCACGTAGAAAAGTAAAATAAATAATAAAAATTAAAAAATAGATATCTTAATGAAACCATCTCTAAAAATAAATTCTTAGAATAAAGCTAGTAAGGTATTCCCAAAAATCAGCAACATTAGAGTAGTAGGAATGGAGTTTTACCTGAAAACAATAATTCAAAAATCACTTTAGCGACCGCCTTTTTTTTATTTCTTGTAATATAACTTGATATATTTCTTTTAACCCATGTTTTCTCTTAACAGAGAATTAGGCGCTCCCCACTATAGGGAAGAATTTGAACCATACTAATTTAGTTACACTTGTTTTCGTAGAGATGTCATTTGAGTGGCCGTGGTCAGCCTTCCGCCTCGTACTGACATCTAGGAAACCAAGGTAGTACTAGGACGGGAAAATTCGCTATATTTTGCTTAGAGGCCTTTTTATTCAGGCTTAATGATCTTTTACGAGCCTGAAAATCTTCACACTCGGGACGCACGGCTTAAAGTCCCTCCCGGAGGACTTGCTCCTTGGATTTTTCCATCCTAAAAAATCCATCGACCCCGGCCGGATTTGAACCCGCGACCCTCGGGACCAGAGACAAGGAGCATAGCCACTAGTCCACCGCGGCCGATTTAACTTGATCCATCCATAGTAATTCTGCCCGAAGGCAGGTCCTTCACTGCAATCATAGCATTTCCATGCTATGCTTTGCAGCTTTACTAGGGAATTGTAGGTGTGGTAGCTTCCCGTTGCTTTCCACACGGTTGAAGGATGATGGCCATATGATTTCGGGGACCGTTTGGGCCTTAAAGTTTTACTGACATTTGTCTTACAGGTGAGGAAAAACCCCGATAAAACCTCACCCAGAAACTGCCCCGACCGGGGATCGAACCCGGGCCCGCTGCGTGACAAGGCAGCACGCTACCTCGAGACCACAGCGGTGGACTTAACTTGATATATACGATTTATAAAAGAACAAAGAATGTTTTGAAAAATAAAATCGAAGCATAATTTCGACTTCTAAGGAAAATAGTTTACTTTACTCAGTTCCTGAAATTGGTAATGAAGATATCATTCGCTTTACCGTATAGTTACAGAAATAAATAAAAAGTATGTATTTAGGTCTATATATGTATATGCACTTGTGTTTTACAATAAATCTAATAATATAAAAACGCACGTTTGTTTGTATTTTGTGCGCTGCCATACCGTTCATCCGATTGTGATGGGGCTTTTTGCAAAATGTTCAGGAGATTTCCGGAATTATCATAGGCTATAAGAGAGTTGTAATACTCAATCATTTCACCCTTAAAATCGCCCTTTGTAAAAAATGACGCCTAAATGGCTTACGCTGCCTAAAGATAAAGTGATCCCACTACCGGCCTTAAGAGGCCCTTGGGGTAGTAGGATGTTAAGGCTCCTACTTTTTAAATGATCGGCACTTAATGTCAGCCGGGGTTGTCAGCCCTGCATGACTGCCGCCTTTACCCCCAGAACAAACATCTGACACTCATTTCCGTTAGAGGCTGAGTCGACCCCAGAGCCATAGTACCGCCAAAAGGTTTGAGTCAGTTTAAAAATCCTGACCTACCGGACTCGAATCTCCGACCTTCCGGCTTGTAGCGTAGTACCTTAATCACTACACTCCGGTTACACTGCCTAAACCATAACAAATGCACAAAATTAATGTGCACAGAATTGAATACCTCAAAAACGCACAAAAAAGTTCGCGACAGCATGTGAGTTACGGGTAACTCACAATAAACACTTTGTTTCTCAAGAAAATCGGGATAAGTAGATTCCCGGGCAAGCATGCGTTGCCATACAGTTCATCCGATTGCGATGGGGCTTTTTACAAAATGTTCAGGATTTTACCAGAAAGGTTATAGACTATAAAAGAGTTTTAATACTCAACCACACTTAAAAATCACCATTTGTAGTGAAAAACGTGAAAAAAAGTAGCTTTTTGTACGCTTAAATGGTTACGCTGCCTAAACCATAACAAATACACCAAATTAATGTACATAGAATTGAATGTCTCAAAACACTCTACAGAAAGTCTGCGACAGAATTTGTTTATCTTTTACGGATAACTCAAATAACCATTTTTGTCTTTGCCAATTAGACCGGAATAAGTAGATTTCGGGCATGCGTAGTAGCGCACGGCAGATAATTCTTTTATGGATAACTCACAATAACGATTTTTGTCTTTCGGCTCATTTATGTCAAGAAGATCGGGATAGGCTAAGTAGATTACTGGGCAATGTCGGGTAATCAGCACGGGGTATATAAAAATAATTACGATATACATTTTTCGTTTTACTTATTCAACTGCACAGTATATAAAACACATTCATTTTGGTCTTTCAGCTCATTTATGTGAGGAAGATTGGAATAAGTAGATTCCCGGGCAACGCCCTGTAATCAGCACGAGGTATCTTAAAAAATTACGATATAAATTTTCCCTCCCACTTATTCAACTAAACATAATAAAGCGTGTTGTTTTAGTTTTTTTAAACTATTATTTATTTTTTAGTTTTAATATTAGTATGAGGCGGAACACTGACCACGGACCACTCAAAATGACATCTATACGAAAACAAATGTAACTAAATTAGTATACTTCAAATAATTCTTCCCTGTAGGGGGAGAGCGCCTAAATCTCTGTAAAGGGAAAACATAGGCTTACAATACAATACAATTTTACAGAATAAGATAAAAATGTAAATATCTTTAAATTCGATACTATTGTAGTATGAGCTACAAGTAACACTCTTCTAAAAATAATCCTCCCAGCCGGATTTGAACCAGCGACCTATGGATTACTGAAATTATATACCACTAGAGTTCACCGCACTACCAACAGAGCTCTTACAACGACTGACTAAAAAGTCGACAAGTCCGGAACCTATTGTACCAGTTTTCATTTTCTTGATTGCCTGATGATTCTAGCCAGGATTTTAGAAACAAAATATGAAATTATTGTATTGTCACAGGCTCTCTACAAGTATACAGAGTTTCAAGTCGATCCAATGTTTCTAAATGGGTGAAAATGGCATTCAAAGATTCCGTTACATAGATACAAAGATACTTTTTTTTATTTTCTGACGATTCTGGCCAGAATTTTAGAAACAAGTATGAAAACATTGTATTGTCACGGGTCCTTTATAAGCATACAAAGTTTCAAGCCGACCCAATGTTTCTAAGTGGGTGAAAATCGTGTTCAAAGATTCCGTTACATAGATACAAAGACAATTTTTTTATTTTCTGGTAATTCTGGCCAGGATTTTAGAAAAAAAGATATGAAATTATTGTATTGTCACGAGTCCTTTACAAGTAACAAAGTTTCAAGTCGATCCAATGATTTTAAGTGGGTGAAAATCGCGTTGAAAGATTCCGTTACATAGATAGATAGATAGATACAGGTCTTTCAGCTCATTTATGGCAAGAAGGTTGGGATAAGTAGATTCCCGGGGCAACGCCGGTTAATCAGTACGGGGTATTTAAAACTTTATAATTTTTTTCCTTTCACTTATTCAACTAAACGTAAGAACACATTAATTTTTCATTTTTTTCAACGTAGCAGCGCACGCCGTGTGTTAGCTAGGGTTTTATACAATCTGGTTTTTGTTTCACGTGTCGGATATTTTGAATTTAGATACTTCATTTATTGCATTATTTTATTTATCTCTTCCTGGATATTATGTTTATATAGTCCCTTTAAACAGAAGTTCATAAATTAATCAGTTATTGAAGTAATGTTAATTTTACTATTTGGGACGTGCTGATAGTAAGTGCCAATTCTAAAATAACCACCACAATCTTATTCAATTGTTCTTATACCGATAACAACATATCACCGTACATCTAAATTGGCGAAACAAAAATTAATCTCGCCAGTTATTTAGATGTTCCGGACCGCAAAGAAAACCAAATCATGTAAAACTCTAAGTTATTATTGTAAATTATTATGTAATTTGATACAAATGTAAGTAATTTCTACCCATACGTTTTTCTATTTTTACACGCTTTATATCAGCTTGACCTGTATCTATCTATCTATATATCTATGTAACGGAATCTTTCAATGCGATTTTCACCCACCTAAAATCATTGGATCGACTTGAAACTTTGTATACTTCTAAAAGACCCGTGGCAATACAATAATTTCATATTTTGTTTCTAAAATCATGGCCAGAATCATCAGAAAATCAAAAAAGGTGTCTTTGTATCTATGTAACAGAATTTTTGAACACGATTTTCACCCACTTAGAAACATTGAATCGACGCGAAACTTCGTATACTTGCAAAGGACCCGTGACAATACAATAATTTCATATTGTTTCTAAAATCCTGGCCAGAATCATCAGAAAATCAAAAAAATGAAAACTGGTATAATAGATTGCGGACTTGTCGACTTTTTAGTCAATCGTTGTAAGAGCTCAGTTGGTAGAGCGGTAAACTGTTAGTGGTATATAATTTTAGTAATCCATAGGTCGCTGGGAGGATTTTTTTTTTAGAAGAATATTACTTTCAGCTCATACTAAAATAGTATCGAATTTAAAGATATTTACATTTTTATCTTATTCTGTAAAATATTAAAACTAAAAAATAAAAAATGAATAATAGTTTTAAAAACTAAAACAACACGCTTTATTAGAAAACCGAACTAAAAAAATGAAAAATAATTTTAATTTCCAACATGCTTGGGATAAATAATTTTACCATCAAAAGCGTGGGGTGCTCTTTATCAATTAATATATTTGATAATAAACAGATATTGGTAAAAGTGAAGTCTCTAAGAAGAAAATGAAAAAATCATAAAGAGCACCCCAGGCTTTTGATGGTAAAATTATTTATCCCAAGCGTGTTGGAAATTCAATTATTTTTCTTTTTTTTAGTTCGGTTTTCTAATAAAGCGTGTTGTTTTAGTTTTTTAAAACTATTATTTATTTATTATATAAACAAATGTTAATCCGTTTGTCCTTTATAGTTTCTAAATCGTTCAACCGATCTTCGTGAAAATTGTGTATATTTGCATAGGCCTATACATTTGTAAATTCTTATTCAGGGCTTCAGATGCGGCGAGTGTTTAGCCGTTACCTATTATGTTCTAAAATCATTAGGTGTAGGAGTTCACCTGAAACGACAATTTGAAAATCACTCTAGCAATCGCAATTTTCGATGTTTCACAACAGATCTCGGAATAGCATATTAAAGTAAACCGAGATATGTATTATCCAAAAATCAGTAATTCCCGACCGTTAGAAGTGGGAGTTTATCTGAAATTTGAAATTAAAAATTTACTCTAGCAACCGCCATATTTGGTTCGTTGCAGTGTATACCGTATGATTAAATACCATAAATTATTAACAATTATATATAAATTAATTAGTGTATAATGCTGTTGTGTTATTATTTAATTGTAATATTAATGTGTTTTCTTTATGTAATTATAATGTTAATGTTTTTTTTTAGTGTATAATGCTATTGTGTTATTACTTAATTGTAATATTATTGTGTTTTCTTTATGTAATTGTAATGTTAATGTTTTTAGTGTATAATGCTATTGTGTTATTATTTAATTGTAATATTATTATTGTGTTTTCTTTATGTAATTGTAATGTTATTGCTATTGTGTTATTACTTAATTGTAATATTATTATGTTTTCTTTATGTAATTGTAATGTTAATGTTTTTAGTGTATAATGCTATTGTGTTATTATTTAATTGTAATATTTTTATTGTGTTTTCTTTATGTAATTGTAATGTTATTGCTGTTTTTGTTTATTTTTCTTTACACTAGTACCAATTATTACTTTATTGTAACGGACTGTCAACAGCATGTACGGCTTACTGCCCGTGCGACCCACATTTGTAAATAATATTGTAAATATCTTACTTTTTGTATAATAAAGTCCTACTACTACTACAATTAACCCTCAATATTTAATTTATTTAGGCGTAGCACCGTACGCCGGATATTAGCTAGTTAATAAACAAAATTTTATTTTTTGAGGTGTAGACCTACTTCGACTGTATTATTACACGTTCTCGTTCTGATAAAATATGAAAGGTTATACCTGGATTTGGTGTTATGTTTTACAGTTTATGCCACGAGTGATTTCCAAATTATCGATAAATTCACCACTCACGAAGTGAGGAGTGAATTTATCTAGAGAATTTGGAAATCAAGAGTGGCATTTGTTAGGACTATTTAACGAATAAAATTAAGCTGTTTACTCACAAATCATTGTTTAACTATAGTTATTTTTAAATATTTATATATTTAATGTAAACGGCGATGTTTGAAAACAAATCAGAAATGTGAGGTTATGTTCATTCACTGCAACTAGATCATATTATTTATTGCCAAATAAGATCGCAATATTGTAAGAGTGCACCCAAGTGGAGAAATAATGAAACACATCAAACTATTTATCATAATCAACATTACGGGTTATTCATTTATTTTTTAGTAAACAACTCAGTAAAATCAAGGAATCTTTTCATTATTTGCTATATTCAATGTATTTGTTGGAGAAAAATAATACTTTGACCTGTTCAGAACATTAAAAAGGAGGAGCTTTCTTTATCACAAAAGCAGGAGCTGATAAAGAGAAATCGATAAAGATCGAGGTGAAACACGACTGTCATTGGTTGTAAAACAACATTCATTGAAATGTGATTGGTCATTGACTAGTATTTGTGGCATGAGTTAAATAGTCAGAAATATCTTACACCTATAATACCCATGGTGAGAAAGATATATTTAAATAGAAAATATTGAGGCATGGAATCAATTTAATAATTAATCATACTTGCTTGTTTCAGACCTCACTACATCTCGAAATAGTATATTATGATGTGAAGTTGGGAAGTGGTTTTTACATAAGAGAGGAAATGTTTAAATACCGAGTGATAGCGAGGGTTTTAATTTCCGAGATTCTGTAAAACTTTTCATAAACATGTGTTGGGCATTATTTTTTGCGCGATGATGTTTTCAAAATAATAAATAATAGTAAAATAATAACATCTTTGTTGGAAATATTTGCGTTTATTATAAACATCTAACGTTAACAGTATGGGCAATGTTTATTAGTTGAGACTACAGCAGGCCGTGACACCAATCAGTTATAAAATGGCGGCGAGTACGTATTTATTGTTTTATATTGTTTCAAATAAAGTTCAGTTAATTTAAAATGCAGTGATTTGTTTCGTAAAATCTATATTAACACTACCTTTTGGATATATTCTTGCATAAGCATTGTACGTAGTATACTTAAAGGGCAGTGGTTTTATTTCCCGCACGAGATTTGTAATATGTAGGCTGATATTACAGTATAGTTGTTTAGCTTGGCAACTCCAAAATGTAGGAAGTTGAACTTTCAATAATGGTCGTCATTGCTGTAAGTACGACAAAACGCACTATCACGCAAAAAATAATGTTTACGTGTATTAGGTATTACGTTTCACAGTATCAGAAATATCTTAGACCTATAATACAGTAGTGAGAAAGATATATTTAAATAGACAATATTGAGGCATGGAATCAGTTCAATAAAATCATACTTATTGTTATTGATTTCGTACATCTCAATGATGAATAAATCACATTTGAAGAGAAAAATTATACGCTCAGACCGGGACTTGAACCCGGGACCCTTGGTTCTCTAGACCAAGTGCTCTACCAACTGAGCTACCTGAGCAAGTACCGATCTAAACGCAAATCTTTCTCTATATACATTGTAATTCCCATCCACCAAATGTTATGAAGCCATGCTTGTATCTTGCAAATGGCGGCTCCTTTATTAAGAAGACACATTTGGGAATTATACATTACAGCCAGTACGGCTTTTTAAAAAATAATAATAAAAATATTAATAAAGGAGCCGCCATTTGCAAGATAGAAGCATGGCTTCATAGCATTTGGTGGATGGGAATTACAATGTATATAGAGAAAGATTTGCGTTTAGATCGGTACTTGCTCAGGTAGCTCAGTTGGTAGAGCACTTGGTCTAGAGAACCAAGGGTCCCGGGTTCAAGTCCCGGTCTGAGCGTATAATTTTTCTCTTGAAATATAAAAAATCATACTTACTTATTTCATACTTTTATAATCCGAGAAATCAGTTTATAATCAGATTTGGTTTGAAAACACATATTTGCTTTCAGCTGTTTAGATGCACTTTATTTTGAAAAATTGAAATTATACGTAAATTATTTTTATGAATGTAGAACAGGTATGGTCTCGGGGTAACGTCGTTGTCTCGTACGCGTCAAGCCCCGGGTCGATCCCGTTCGGGCTAACTTTCTTGGGTGGCTTTTATTCGCGAATTTTCTATAAAACAAATGTTGGGAAATTTTAAAGGCCCGAATAGTCCTCGAACACCATGTGGGGCTCATAATCATCTGATCTTATTCATCTTGCTTAGTATGCATGTGGGGGCTCCGTGATGCAAGCGGTTAGAAGCTCGTCTCTCACTGCTATGGTCCCAGGTTCGTGTCTCGACCACTCCATGTGGGTTTCGTGGCGGACGAAACGGAGTCGGGGCACATTTTTCTCAGTGTCTCTTCCTTTTTCTCCCTGTCACAAAATTTTCTCCACACTCAGCTAATTAATTTCATTTCATCTGTCCCTGTGATGGTGCGTCTGGTATAATCGGTCGGCATCTATGATATTCACAAACCTTCAATGTAAGGGACTTAATGGCATCTCATCTCTCGACCTGGCCCTGTGTTGAGAAGTGGGTGTGAATGAAATATTCTTACTGTCTCGGAGGTGGCCTCACATTGAGATGATCTCTTAATCGGGGAGATTCTCCATGTCCTTGTGTGGTCAAAAAAGTATGTAGGACTTACAGTATGTGTTCCAAATTTTAAACATCTTCTCCCAACAGATCATGCCACTGTAAGGCACGAGTCAAATGTGTCACGTTATAAAAGTACCTAAAAGGGAGATGTTAAATTAAGAATAAGAAAGAAGAATGGAAGATGGATATAGAACATTATAATAACTTACAAAATGTTTTCCAATCTATTTGAGTTCAAGACATCTTAGCGACTATGTATTTTCATTCACGAGTTGATGTACAGGCGGCTCCGTGGCGCAAGGAGTTAGACGCTCGCCTCTCACCGCTGGAGTCCCGAGATCGAGTTTCGGTCACTCTATGTCAGTTTAATAGTAGATGAAACGGAGCTTGGGAAGGTTTTTCTCGGGATTTTCTCCCGTTTTCCTCTGCCACAATTTCATTCCACCATTTCTCCATAGTCACCTCATCCATTACGTTTCATATCGTTCATCTGCTCCGCGATGGTGCGTCAGGCGTGGTCGGCCGGCACCCTTGTCATTCACAGACCTCTATGTAGGGGGATTCATTTCATCTCCCTTGACGCGACCCTAAGTTGAACACGAGTTGAGGATATTTATATTTTAGTTAATGTACAAATCGGCATTGGTGGTTTGCAGTTGTGTTCCTTGCCTCTAACCCCGAGTGTTGCGGGTTCATACATGACCAGGGTCGATGGATTTTTACGAGTAAGGTTGCAATATCCGAGGGACAAGTCCTCCGGAAAGGACTTTAAGCTGTCGGTTCCGAGTCTGAAGAAGTTCGGATCTATTGGGTGTATATTTGAGGCGCTGACCTAACCACTTGCTACTCGCTGACATATGTAGAGAAATAAGCGTAATTTAATTAGCTTGGTTAAGTAACTGCCGCAAGGCAGCACTCTTGCCTCATGTGGGGATGTACGGATAGGCCTATGATAGATCATATACTAAGCCATCCATATTATTCAGAGAATTATTGGAAAGCATTAGCTCATTATAGGGATGTACAGAGAGCTTTTGGCCGCGCGGTCATCAACTTCCGAATTCGATAGTACAACGAGTTAGTTTCGTCAGTTAATTGATGTATAATAATATCTTCAATTAGAAGAATAACTCTAAAGTGCTAGTAGAACAGTCATAGAATTAAGTCGATTGAGGTGCAGATAGTATTTTCAAATATTTCTGAGTAGTTGTAAGTAATAAAAAATGCTTATCATCGGATATACCTTTTCCAAATATAAAAAAAAACACTGCATACTAACATTATTGTGATTGTTCGAAGTTACGTACAGCGATAAAAATAGTTTTTTATTAAGTTTAGGGGTGGATTTACTTTTACTGGTCAGTGGTACTCTCTCAGCTAACCTGATTTAGGCGCCTATACCACCCGCATTATTTTTACCCGAGATATTTTAGATACACTGCAGAGAGCAGGCAGAGAGTGAGTAAGTTTCAAACTTATTAGGTGATATGAACATATGTATTCCATATAGTACCGATATATATATTAAAGGAGACGTTTCCGTATACAGTATGTGTGTTTTATCATTCTAAAATAATTATGGGTTGTGGTAAATCATAGTATCGTCTTTAATGTGTGTGTGTGTGTATATATATATATATAACAGGTGAAAAATTTATATTAATATTATCATTATGAAGCCATTCAGGACACGTGTTCTTACGAAAGTTGTTTATATTGTCTCCTATATCATCCCTAACACTTTGTAACTCGGTCATTTAATCGCCCTGTAAGCTATTCTTAACAAATGTGGTAAAATAATATTACATTTAAATATTTTGTACTATATTTCAAGTTCTGTTACAAAGCATTTTATTATCCATCCATAGTAATTCTGCCCGGAGGCAGGTCCTTCACTGCAATCATAGCATTTTCATGCTATGCTTGCAGCTTTACTAGGGAATTGTAGGTGTGGTAGATTCCTGTTGCTTTCCACACCGGTGAAGGATGATGATGATAATGATAAGGATGATGATGATGGCCATATGCTTTTGGGGGCCGTTTGAGCGTTGAAGTTTTCCTGACATTTGTCTTACAGGTGAGGAAACACCCCGATAAAAACCTCGCCCAGAAAAACTGCCCCAACCGGGGATCGAACCCGGGCCCGCTGCGTGACAAGGCAGCACGCTACCTCGAGACCACAGCGGTGGACGCATTTTATTATATGGATCCAAAACTTGGACAGTAAGTAGAAAACAAGCCAACAAGCTGTTAGCAGTGAAAATGGATTTTATGTGGTGCTCGACAAGAATTTCAAGAAAGGATAAAGTCAGAAAGAACAAAATAAGGGTAATTATGCAAGTTGAAAAAAAAAGTAGTAGAAAAAATAGAAGCAAAACATTTGAAATGGTATGGGCATCTCATAAGAATGTAAGAAGATAGAATACCAAAGAAGATCCTTGATTGGAAAGATAATGGAAGAAGTGGAAGAGGCAAACCTAGAAAACGATGGATAGATTGAGTGTGGAGAAATATACTGTAGAAGCTAGATATTTGAGGGAACTCCTGGCGGCAAATCGCTTTGGGCTGAAGGAGACACACCGTATTGCGGAACATTCCTAATAAAAAAAAATTGTTAAAATATTTCTAACTACTTTTAATCTTTTAATGATTTCCTGATAAAAAAGTAGTTGTTATTTTATTGCGCAAAAATAAAACGTGGCATTTCTGATTGGGAATTAGTTCAGCAATAAAATCGAATTTATAACTTTACATTCTGTGTAAATAAACAAATCGCATAGTATCATTCTTATCAAAAAGTAAATCGAACTGTGCAAATTAGGTTACATGGGCGTGTGATGAATTTATTTTCTCTAGATTAGCACTGTCAATAACTAGTTAAAATCCAGGTGACAAATAATAATTATTTCCTCCTTGAACGATGGGACAGTACCGTAGAATTCAGGCCAGGGTCGCTAACATACAACCTACAGTATTTTCATAATGAGCAAAGAATTAATGTGTCCCAAACATTTAATTGGAACCTGTACTTCACACCTGCGAGTAAGTCGGCTTAACGCTAAGTACCATATACAGTATTATACAAAAGACTGGTAAAAATTGCCTCAGGAATAACTAATAATTAACTAACTCACTGGCTCTATCGAACCCGTAGGTTCATGACCGCACGGGCATAAGCTCTCCATACATCCTTATCCTGAGCTAATTTTTTCCAATCATCCCCTGTATAATCTACTTTCCTCAAATCATAGTTAATGTTATTCTCCTACCTCATTATTAACCAATCAACTGGGCGGTTTTCCCCCAGATTTCCTACAAGAACTTCCATGAACCTCTTTCATTACCCATTCGTGCCACAGGTCCTGCCTATCGTAGTCTATGAGACTTAACTGTTCTTATTATAAAGACCATGTAGCTAATTGTTATTTCATTTTCTCCATTCACCTGTCTGTTCATCTGTCTTTGGTCTAAAAATTTTCCTAAAATCTTTATTCTCAAATACTCGTAATCTTTTTTCTCCCTTAAACTAAGAATCAATGTTTCGCATCCATATAATACAAGCATAAGTATAAGAACAACTGTTTTATATCTTTTCAGTTTATCGTTTTTTGAAAAGAGTTGGGACGAGAAGAGTCCCTGTAACACATAATATAATTGAGCGTGTGTTTAATTTATTTGTGTATCTCATTCCTATTTGTAATTATTGTTTTTGAATTCAGTAACTTCTTCAAAATTTCCCTCATTTGTCATTAGTCGTCCTTTTCCATATTCAAGAGACCATAATTTTAATTAATTCTTATTTATTGCTGTCATTTTTAAAATGGAAATCTCAACCTCTTGATCCTTCGATAATACCATAAATTGTACGTATATATGCAGTTAGAAAGTACGTATTGCATTGTCCCTGAACCAAGATATGAGCTAAGTTTCCTAATTTAACACGCTAGTGCCCTAGGCACATCATTTAATTGATTTAAATGCCCTGCCCTGGGCTAGACGCTGAGCTACTGAAAAATCAGTTGCAGAATCAATGCTTAGTTCAAGAGTCACTTAAATGACACGAACATATTTGAAAGGGCTTGCACGTTCACCATCTAACTTCATCAAGAAGATTATAGCGATCTAGAATGTAAAAAGATGCCATATGTTTGATAGATGTATAAGGCGTTGTCCTGAATCTTCACATAGACAAAATTAGTCATTGTGTAACAGTTCCGCCAGTTTTGCAATTTGAGTATGCAGAGAGCTATATAATGAGGTGATTGGGTAAATTGTTTTAACAATTTGTGTGTCAAAAATTACGCGTGCACCGTTACGTCACATGCAAGGTCAAGTGTGTTCATTCACGTTGCTCGACCAGTCTTGCCTCTGAGAAAACAATTTATAAATCTCCTTTAACGCGATATCTTCTCTTTAATTAAAAACCAGTCCATTGGGAAGTAATAATTATATGAATTAATATACCTTAGTACTGCTGTAATTGTTAATGATCGATATTAAATATGATACAAATATCATCGCTCTGGCGGAGAGGTTATGTCTTTCCTCCTCATTCAGAAAAAAAGGTTGAATTCAACTCCTCTATTAACGTTTTAGTTATTCATTTTTAGCTATATGATCATTATTAAAGTATGAATTTCCTTTTTCTTTAATTTTTGTTAACCCTTAAATTGAAAATGTATCCTATAAGAAACATCATTTGGTTCCATTCATTTAATAATTTTAATAGCAGCGTAACTCCACCTTACAGGCGCCCCAACCTCAGAAGTGGATTACAATAACGCCATGTCAGGAGAGAATACCAGAATGTCAAAATGACAACGTGGTGGCATTGAACAAAAAAAAATAAATAAGCAGATGAAAACGAACAAGAAGAGATTACTTATTATTATTATTATTATTATTATTATTATTTTATTATTATTAATATAAAATTATAGAATATTCACCTGAAAGGTCCGTCTCCTCAACTTAATTAATCATTTAACTGTAGCGCTTTCGGGACTTGTCCCATCATCGGCAGGATTCAAAACCAGTTTTGAATCCTGCCGATGATGGGACAAGTCCCGAAAGCGCTACAGTTAAATGATTAATTAAGTTGAGGAGACGGACCTTTCAGGTGAATATTCTATAATTTTATATTAATTTTGAATAAACCTCAACGGAACACATCATGAATATTATAAAAGTTTATTATTATTATTATTATTATTATTATTATTGTTTTTTAGAATTTCACAATGTTCCCATAATATATTATACATTTTATTAAGGTTCCAGTTAGTTTTGTAAACCTTGTAAAGTTTTATTTTTAAGGGGGGTAGAATTTAAGTTGGAATATATCTAATATGCAAATATTATTATTATTATTATTATTATTATTATTATTTTTTTTTTTTTAGAATTTCACAATTTACTTAATATCATTTATGCACCATTTCGTTTTCACCGCGGTCCGCGACATTTAAATAACTGACATGAGAAATAAGTGTTTTACCCAAGGATTATATATTTGTGGTTTTGCCAATTTAAGGGTTAACAAATTTCATCGTAGTATATTACATGTTACACATAGTGTGATTCTTTTTATTATTAACATTTAAGTTTCATCCCTTCATAACATGCACATAAATAAATGACAAGTTAATTTAAATATATTTCAATCTGAAATACTTGTTTTTTTTTGTTTCATTATACGATATGCATAGCATGAAAATGCTATGGTTGCAGTGAAAGTCCTGTCCTCGGGCAGAATTACTATGGATGGATACGATATGAGTTTGAATTTATCTTTTAAAAATTAAGAATACATTTTAGTGTCTATAAAATGACATTATACATTGAATTAGGCTTATATTATATTATACACTAATTAATTCAGTGTCACTTGTTATGCTCTCTAATCATTCTTGGCCTACCTACTGGGCGCTTTCCCTCTAGTTTTCCTACAAGGAGTTTCCATGTCACGCTTTCGTTCCCCATCGTGCCTCATGTCCTTTCCCATCGTAGTCTACGAGACTTAACTGTCCTTATTACATCTGACTTCCCATAAATATCATGTAGCTCACTGTTACGTAATCTTTTCGTTTTGCCTGTCTGTTCATCTCTCTTTGATCCAAAATGTTTCAATACTCGTAATATTTCTCTTCCCTTAAATTAAGAGTTAATGTTTAATATCCATATAATATTATTGAAAGAACAACAATTTTATATATTTTCAGTGAAAATTCCCTGTGATATAATAGCATGGATTTCCAGAATTTAGCCTATGTTTAATTTCTTTCTCCACGCCATTTTTGTTCGTATTATTGTTCCTAGATATTTTAATTCGGCCACTTCTTCAAAATTTTCCTTATTAGTCATTAACTGTCATTTTCATTATTTAAATACTTTCTACACGTGTGGCCATAATTTAGTTTTCTTAATGTTTACTTGTTTACTTCAAGTTCCAATTCCTTATTAGGCCTATATTGTATTATATATTTTTTAAATTTTGTTGTTGATAATGTAGTATTTTAGAAAATTATGCAATAAATGACATATGCATTGATAGATATGACAATAATTAATAAAAATACCCATTTGTTCTCATGAGGATGAATGAAGGCAGTTTCGGTCTCTATATGCATCCCGATTTAGGCATATATTTTTCTCTTCAAATTTAATTAGTCATTGAGTGAGAAGTGTTAAATTTAATATTAAATATCGAATGCACAAATTTGTATGATATAACTGGAAATCAAATTTGGGACTCCTGGAATACTAGTCATGCAGTAATGTAACTCATTAAATTAAATTAAATTATAACTTTATGAATTTTAAATAATTGAGCTTTTTTTCAATTTTAAAATAAAATGTCACCTTTTAGTAGGCACAAATAAAATAAAAAATGCATTCCTTTTATTAATCGTAGACTTTAAATTTTCTCTTTTCACAAATTCATTCAGAGAGAGTTTTGAGAGCAATTAAATACATTTCTGAGTATTTTTTTTTACCTCCACAGCCTATAATATAATTATTGTTTATCGCAACATGATGCGTGTTTTCAACATACTTCGTACGCATACTACAGTTATGTTATCAGAAAGTTACTTCTAAACAATAAACTTTATCTATATCATTGTTGCAAACAATGCTGTGACGAAGTTATGTGGAATTCAGATTTGAGATGTTTTCACTTTCTTTTTTTCTTTTAAAAAGCAATAAAAGCTAACTAGTAATAATATTAACTCATTGGCACTATCGACCTGGAGGTTCATGACTGCGCAGACATAAGCTCTCCATATAAACCTATACTGAGCTAATGTTTTCCGATCATTCCGTGTACAATTCACCTCACTCAAATCATGGTTAATGCTATTATCCATCTCGTTCTTGGCATATCCACTGCATGCTTTCCGTTTGGCTTTCTTGCATGAAGTTTCCAAGCACCCCTTTCATTCCCCATTAATGCCACATGTCCTGCCCTTCGAAGTGTTATTACATCTGGTTTCCCATAGAGATCGTGTAGCTCACATGAAGTCATTCACTTGACCGTCTGTTTCTCTTTCGTCTAAAACTTTTCATGAATAGAGCTATGAATAATCTTACATCCTCCATTAAAACAAGAGAGATTCTTGTTAGAGAATCAGTATTTCGGGCAAGTTATTTTGGTAATCTTTTTGTATCTATAATTACTATCTTATTATTATTATTATTATTATTATTATTATTATTATTATTATTATTATTATTATTATTATTATTATTTATCATTATTGTTATTATTATTATTATTATTATTATTATTATTATTATTATTATTATTATTATTATTATTATTATTATTATTAGTTTGTACTTTTAGAAGAGTGAGATTTTTTACTTTTTACTTATTTTTTTAAAGAAGTTTAATTCCTACTTTATTTAGGATGAGGTTATCAACCCGAGCGGTTACAGGCAGGAATTTATCTTTTATTTTATACTTAATTAGCTTCTTTACCATTATTGGTAGGAATTATACATCTTTATGACAATAATAATTTAACTTTTTTTAAAAGAATCAAGAATAATTCTTGAATTTTTGGTAAAAATACCTATATTTTCTGTTCATCTATGACTCCCTAAGGCTCACAGTTTCGTGTCTAGGCCTGTATAGTAGGCCCATAACTGGAATAATAACTGTTAACCGTTTTACATATTTTTAGTTTACCTTCTTTTAGAGAAGTTAGCATGGCAGTCCCTATAATGAATTATTAGCTTGCTTTTCAGGGTTAAGTCTATTTTTAACGTATAGTTTTTTTCCAATCCACTTTCGGATAACAAGAAACTAATATTTTTTATTTATATAATGAAGCACAATTAGTTGATACCTAATAATATTAAAATGTAATAAAGGACGAATTCGCATATAGAATTTGGTAACTTAGATGGTCAAGATATAATAATTTTGTATTTCTATGGATTACTTAATGGAATTCAAACAAACGTTATATCATACAATTTAATGCCAAGTGGCTGATACGTTATCTTAATTGTAATGTATAGCACTTTCCATTACTTCATATATGTGTTTAATGTATCAGATAAGATTATGTACACTACCAACTACCAGATAATGGTAAATTGTTTCTCAATTAACGTGTGAGCTTCTGAAAAAAATCAAGTCAAGGCGAAAGTCTGTATAATAATTTGAGATAATTCCCTAATTATGTCCTATGAGATCACAGTTAGCAATTATAATCGTGAATGTTGATTGTTTCTTGATCCATCAATAATATCAATTTATTTTATCGGAGAAAATCATTATGATTATGGAAGTAGGCCTATGAGCATTTCTATTTATGCTAGCTTCTATGAAATCTTAACTTAAATTCGGAAAATAATCATATGATATGTAGGAATAGCGATAATGGAAGAATTTTCTTCAATCAGTGCATTCAGTAAGTATTCCAGGCAATAAATTAGGTCATTGTTGTCCCGTTTCGGTTCTATTTGGCAGGATACAGAATACGTCTTTTTATGGCGTCCAGATCGATTATTATAGATGGGCGTACATTTTTACCTGAGCCGAATGTAAATCTTTCTCCCTAGTTGTAACTAATCAAAATACGGCTGCTCTGTAAGAATTAATTCAAAGTAACATTGAAAAACGATTATTACTATATTTATTTTCATTACAGGACCGAAGTTTTACGGATGAGTTAAAGTGTTAATGATATAAAATATTTTCAGTTCTCACAATATTAATTTTTTTCATATCAAGGTTTAACGAGTTTCATTATACGAATAATACACTAATATTAAAAAACCGATACTCTAACTCGCTGGCACTATTCCTACATACACGTTCCTATAGAGATTAAAATAGTATATTCCAATGCGAGGTTGGGAAGTGGTTTTTACAGAAGCGAGGATATGATTAAAAACCGTGCGATAGCGAGGATTATAATTTCCGAGATTTTGTAAAACACTTTACAAATGTGCGTTGTACATAATTTTTTGCACGATGGTATTTTCAAAATAATAAATAATAATGGCATAATAACATCTTTGTTGGAAATATTTGCGTTCATTATAAACAACTGACTAACGTTAACAGACTGGCCAATGTTTATATGGTAAATGCCGAAAATAATTTAGTTGACAGGCTGTGACAGCAATCAGTCACAAAATGGCGGCATGTACGAATTTATTGTTTTATATTGTTTCAAATAAAGTTCAGTTCATTTAAAATGCAGTGATTTGTTTCATATAATGCATATGAACACTACCTTTTGGATATATTTTTGTACAGTACATACATTGTACGTAGTATACATAAAGGGCAGTGGTTTTATTTCCCGCACGAGGTAGATAAGATGTAATATTACAGTATAGTTATTAAGTTATTTATAGGTTTGCAACCCCGAAATGTAGGAAATTGAACATTCAATCATGGTCGCCATTGCTGTAAGTACGACAGAACACACTATCGTGCAAAAATATATATACAGTTATGAATATGTAGATCAGCCATTGCACTATTGCATACAACAATATTTTTGAATAATTGAAGTGAAATTATTTTATTATTCCAAATTCACAAATTAAAATGTATTGTACCATAAAAATTATAAATGTATTTTTATAACTTGAAATCATTTAGAATATTTTTAATTAGTCTGAAAATTAAATAAGAACTGATCAAATTAATTTATTATTTATGTCCATATAATTTCCTATACTAGTTAGGCCCTACCTTTGCTTGCTTACTTACGAAATTACTAATTATTATATTTCGCATGTTTTATCCATATGTTAGTAAAATTGTGTTCTTTTCTTGTATTATAGTACATAGTTAAAGATAAAGTGATCCCACTATAGGCCCTAGAATGCCCTTGGGATAGTAGGAGGTTAAGCTCCCACTTTTTGTTGACAATCGGCACTATTATAGTTAAAAGGATACTGTAATGTTCAATTTATTGGTCATTTTATGTCACCATAAAGTACTGAAATGAGACAAAATATTAAATAAATACCTACTTTACGATGTCCATTAATTATTGATAAAAATTTTATTACTTCTAGTGACGTCGTATCCAAAAGCTAATGTTGGGAAGGAACAAGATATGCTCTCACTTAAATGGAATATTTGGCCTGTATTTATATACTGATGTGCATTTTTATTTCGTTTATACTGTTTTTCCTTTTTGTTTTACATTTTTTTCTTCTTTTGTTTTACCTGTTTTGTTAACTTTATTTTATCCTCACATAGACACAAGGACAGAACACACACACACCCAGACCCAGGGTGGAAATTTAAAATCCCCTACCCCGCCAGGAATCGAACCCGGGTCGCCGGACTGGAAGGTAGGGACTCTACCGACTACGCCACGGCGACGGACTGAGCATCAACTTTAACAATAATCTAATATAGACGTATTATTTCTGATATGTGTTGGTGTAAAATATATTTTATCATAAGTAATGCTACGAGTGATTTCCAAATTATCAATATATTCACGACTCACGAAATGAAGAGTGAATTTATCTAGAGAATTTGGAAAGAAAGAGTGGCATTTGTTAGGACAATTTAACGAATACAATTAAGCTGTTTATTCACAAATCATCATTTAAATATAGTTATTTTAAAAAAATTATATATTTAATGTAAACGGCGATGTTTGAAAACAAATGAGAAACGTTATGTTTCACTAGTTTATCACTGCAACCAGATCATATCATTTATTGCCTAAGGATCGCAATATTGTAAGAATACACCCTAGTGGAGAAAAAATGAAGCACATCAAACTGTATATTAATTAATTTCTGATGTCCTATGATGTAAATATGTCAATTATATTTGTCTGAAACGTTATTTCCTGGGGAAAAATACGTTTAAGAAAGTGCAAATAGTGGTTTCTTTTTTTATGGTATAATCAATTGCTACAAATGTTTTTGTATTATCTCCCGCAACCACGATAAGGTTACATTCGTGCACTATATATACAATCCGGTAGCCACATGGGGTCACTGTAAAACAATGTTATGACCTATTGAGAATGTTAAACGAGGAGCTTGATTTTAAAGTGATAAAATTAAACTGATAAAATCGAGGTAAAAACGACTGTGATTGGTTGTAAATAAAAAATCATTAAAATGTGATTGGTCATTGACTCCCATTTAGGGCATGAGTTAAATAGTCCCCATAAATGTTTATTTTCTGCGTTTCGTGACTTTGCATTAGTATATTAATGGAATTGCATTTATCAGGATTACGAAGTAAATAAACTTAAGGTTATGTTTTTTAAGTCAAAACTTAGACTATGTGATTTATGACAAGATCTAATAGCCGTATTAACAGGTTTATACTATCATTCCTAGAGTTAAGAAATTATAGCTTTGAACTGCCAGTGACTTATGATACAGTAATCACACCGATTAAAGTAGAAATTACGCTAAATCATTGAAGTATATTTTCATTTTGCATTAATTTGCTAAAATTGTTCTCTGTATTTCAGTATTATAGCAGGATTTTAATATCATAATAAATATGAAAGTTTTAGTTAATAATTTTGTATTTTAAAATTCTTTTAATATTTAAATATAACTTAAATAAAGAAAAACATCTAAATAATTCATTGTTGTTCATTGTTGAATAAAAATATCTCAGTAACAAATAAATTGTACTACATAATAGTTTTTGTAAATAATGCTTTTAAAAATTGTTTTAAGTCATTGTTGTCAAAATTATAAAGCTTTCTGTTATAACGGTAATAAGAACACCTGCTTAACTTCATATTCTTAAATGAAAGTAAACTAAACTCTGATTGGATGTTAAAACAATTAACTTTCTTATTTAACAAATCAAATTAAACCTTATATTTAAATAACTATTAACCAATAGAATTTAAATATAACATCATGTGATGTAATAATGGTCTTAAAATTATAAAAGAATTATACCAGTCATTCTGCATACAACTTTCAACAAAGATAGAAACAAGAAGAGATCTCCTGATAAAATGCAAAAGAAAAAAAATTAATTTTAATAGATGGTGAAGAATAATACCACCTATATTTATTTAATCTGCTGGGAACTTTGAGAAGGGGATAAATTTGCAATTATTTATACAAGAAACAGTTTTTAGTGATTTTAAAGTATTTTCTTATCCAGTGTACCAACTTCCGACCCTAAGAAGAGAATCCGGCTCTACCGAAAATCAAACCCAACCTGAACCAGTAATTCTTTTTGGGACACATTTTTCGCGCGATGGTATTTTTAAAAATAATAAATAATAGTAAAGTAATATCTTTGTTGGAAATATTTGCGTTCATTATAAACAATTGACTAACATTAACCGTATGGACAATGTTTATTAGTTGAAACAACAGGAGGCCTTAAGAACAATTTTGATAAAATGACCGCAAGTACCGTATTTATTGTTTTATATTGTTTTAAATAAAGTTCTGTTAATTTAAAATGCAGTGATTTGTTTCGTATAATGTATTTATTAACACTACCTTTTGGATATATTTTGTATATACATTGTACGTAGAGGGCAGTGGTTTTACTTCCCGCACGTGGGTGTAAATGTAATATTACAGTATAGTTATTTAGGTTGGCAACCCCGAAATATAGGAAGTTGAACTTTCAATCATGGTCGTTATTGCTGTAAGTACGACAAAACGCACTATCGCGCAAAAATTATATTAATTTTGAAATAAAAAGTTGTTCTTGTGCTTCATGGGATCTTTATGTGAGCTCGAGCTGATTTGGAGAGTCATAATTTTGTTTTTATTATATGAGTTATTAAAGTAGAGAAATTATTTAAATTTTAACAAACTTTTATGAGTGCTCAGTGTTTATTATTAATGGTACAGTATGTTTCTATTTGCAATAAACGCAAACTTCTTATAGGAAAACCAGGGGAAAAGCCAGAATGAGGTAGGAGAATAATTTAACCATGATTTGAGGGAAGTATATTATATAGGGATGATTGGAAAACATTAGCTTAGAATAGGGATGTATGGAGAGCTTATGTCCCCGCTGTCATGAACCTAGGGGTTCGAAAGTGCCAGTGAGTTAGTTTATAGGATTCTGTTAGTTCTTTACGATTTATACAGTGCTGCCACCTAATCTACAGCTACAAATCTATTTTTGCGCGACAGTGCGTTTTGTCGCACTCACAGCAATGGCGACCATGATTGAAAGTTCAATTTCCTACATTTCGGGGCTGCCAACCTAAATAACTATACTGTAATAAAACAGATATACTGTAATATTAGATATTACAAAACGCGTGTGGGAAATAAGACCACTGCCCTCTATATATAATATAATGTATATAGGCTATAATGTATATACACAAAATAGACTATCAAAAACGTAGTGTTAATATACATTATACGAAAGAAATCACTGCATTTTAAATAAACTGAACTTTATTTGAAACAATATAAAACAATAAATACGTACTTGCCGCCATTTTATAATTGATTGGTGTCACGGCCTGCTGTAGTTTCAACTAATAAACATTCCCCACATTGGTAACGTTAGTCAATTGTTTATAATGAATGCAAATATTTCCAACAAATGTTATTTTACTATTATTTATCATTTTGAAAACACAATCGCGCAAAAAATAATGTACAACGCACGTTTGTAAAGTGTGTTACAAAATTTCGGAAATTAAAAACCTCGCTATCGTTCGATTTTTAAACATTTTACTTGATTCTGTAAAAAGCACTTCCCAACATAGCATCGTAATATATTATTAAAATATGAGCATGAAAATCAGTTATGTAACATCATAATAAAACCAATCACAGTGGTCTTTAGCTGTTTTATAGAGTGAGCAAATTATCGATCTTTGAAGTACAAAGAAACTGGAAAGGATAATGGATTCTGAATTTAAGTGATAGGCCTAAAGATTGCATCTAGAGGATTTTCTAGAATGCTGGTATGAATAGTAAACTATTGACAGGTAACAAGATGAATATATATTGAAAAAAAAAATTGGTTTTACATAAGATCCTGAACTTTCTTTTTATCTCACATTGCATTTTAGGGTCTATATAACTAAAATTTCTTGATGATTTGTTTAAATCACTTTTTAGTTTAATAATTCAATCGTTATTTAATCATAATGTGTTAAAGCAAGTATAATCACAATCTTCATAAATAGCTTGTCGATCTCAGTAGCTCATTGTTAATGCTTTTCCACTGAACTGGAAAGTCACGGAATCAAAGCCAGCTGTGATAAGGGATTTTAAGTTCCTGACAGATATAGAGCACCAATGTATACCTATACAGATATTATGGTTTAAAAGTTAAAACTCACGATAAACCATTATCAATGTGTACAACTTTAAATATTTAGAATAAAATAAGTAAATCAACTTTTAGAAATAGTCACAACAACGGGATTTAACCAGATTTAACAGTATGCAGTTATATTGGCTACATAATTTAAAATGCTTATATAAGTATCTAAACTACATGGTCTTTATAGGAAGCCAGATATAATAATACTTGAGTCTCGTAGACTGCGATGGGCAGGACATGTTGCACGTATGGGGAATGAAAGACTTGCATGGAAGCTTCTTGTAGGAAAGCCAGAGGAAAAACGCCCAGTTGGTAGACCAAGAATGAGGTGGGAGAATAACATTAACTATGATTTGAGGGAAGTAGATGATACAGGGAATGATTGGAAAGCATTAGCTCAGGATAGGGATGTATGGAGAGTTTATGTCCGCGCTGCCATGAACCTACGGGTTCGATAGTGCCAGTAAGTAAGTAAGTAGGCTATATAAGTATCTAAATGTTTGGCACATAAAGGAATGTGAACTGACGAAAGGCGAGGAAATCGCACAAGTTCTTATCATGCGAGGTTGGAAGTGGTTTTTACAGAATCGAGGAAAATGTTTAAAAACCGAGCGACAATGAGGTTTTTAATTTCCGAGATTCTGTAAAACACTTCAAAACATTCGTTGTAGGGGCCTACATTATTTTTTGCGCGATGGTGTTTTTAAAATAATAAATAATAGTACAATAATAACATCTTTGTTGGAAATATTTGCGTTCATTATAAACAACTGACTTACGTTGAAAGTGTGGGCAATGTTTATTAGTTGAAAGTACAGGAGACCGTGAGATCAATAGCGATAAAATGGCGGCAAGTACATATTTATCTTTTTATATTGTTTCAAATGAAGTTCAGTTCATTTAAAATGCAATGATTTCTTTCGTATAAAGTATATTAAAACTACCTGTTGGATATTTTGATTACATAAATTGTATGTAGTATACATAGAGGGCAGTGCTTTTACTTCCCATACGCGTTTTGTAATATGTAGTATTACAGTACAGTTATTTTATTACAGTATAGTTATTTAGGTTGGAAACTCCGAAATGTAGGAAGTTGAACTTTCAATCATGGTTGCCATTGCTGTAAGTGCGACAAAACGCACTATCGCGCAAAAAAAAAATTATTGTGAATGTCAATAATCGTCTCTGTGAGACCCACCACTTCTATTTTAGACGTCGTTGTCAATAAAATTATATCTTGACATTAAAAGTATTAAAATGTTAAAACATATTATATTTTATTATGTTATATTATATTATATTATATTATTATATTATATTATATTATATTATATTATATTATATTATATTATATTATATTATATTATATTATATTATATTATATTATATTATATTATATTATATTATATTATATTATATTATATTATATTATATTATCATTATATTATATTATATATATCTTCTTATCTTCTCTTATATTATATTCTCTTCTATTCTCTTCTATTCTCTTCTCTTATCTTCTCTTCTCTTATCTTCTCTTCTCTTCTATTCTCTTCTCTTCTCTTCTCTTACTATTCCTATTATATTATATTATCTTCTCTTATCTTTCATCTTATCATTAAATATCACTCTTCCAATGCCGCTTTCCGCCGGACAATAAAACTTTAGGCATAGGAAGATGTGTAAACATTAAAAATCTGTGTATAAATAATAATAATATGTATAATATATATCACTCGTCCTCAACTATAATTAATTTCTGTTTAAAAAAAACTTCGTTAAACAATTAAAAACATGGGTTTTAAATTACTAAAAACTAAAATTAATTTCTGTTTTAAAAATTTCGTCAAACAAGTAAAAACATGGTTTTAAATTACTAAAAACTAAAATCAATTTCTGTTTTAAAAACTTCGTCAAACAATTAAAAACACGATTTTAACTGTTTGACGAAGTTTTTAAACATAAATTAATTTTAGATGAAGACGACTGATATATCAGGTACTTATTTTAATATTTTAAAATTTTACAAAATTACCTGAACGATAATCTATAATTGATTTTAGAAGCATTAATTAAAATTATTCCCTACAAATTTGTAAAAACATAGCACGTAAAGGCATTTGGACACTCTTTTACAGGATAGTATAATCTGATAAAGTCGGTGGTCTCTATCTTCCATTCGGGACCCGAGTTCGTTTGGGGTATGTAAATTTAAATCTCCACCTTGAATCTGGAAGTTATCTCTTATCTTGTGTTGTCTTCGGCGTGACCTTGGCATATTTCTAAGCAAAAAAAAAAAAAAAATCAGCGATGGAGACTACTGAGTGAGTGTCTATAATGTATGATTTAGAGTTTCTGTTCTCTGGTCACAGGCGACCGACCAAGAGTATTGGCTGATAAACACCATGAAGGCGTATACTTCCTACAAAAGGAGGGAGTATAAACAAATTAAAAAGGGAGAAGAAAGTGTACAGAAGGACAGGTAGCACGCAACTCTTCAAAGTTCATCATATTGTTACGTGCACTATTTTTTACAGAAAATAGTAGACCATCAGTAAAATGTAGGATGTTACAGTAAAAAATACGTAATCGAGGGACTTTATTATCAGTTGTCTAAAGAACTGTATTAATTCATTAACTGTAATCGATAAGATTAGCGATTATCACCTTGGGGATTATCAATGATTTATAACTACTTGATTCTTCTATAATTCAGTCGGATTAAAATATATTTTCTATAGTACGATAAACATTGCGTCATCATTAATAACCATTAACGCTCTACAAGATTTAAAAAATGTATTCAACGGAAATGGCATAAAGAACCGAATTGTGCCCGCGCAATAATACCGATTCATTAAATAATTCACAATTGTATTTTTATCATTATACAATATGTAGTTAATGGGGACACGTCATAGGATAGTTGTGAAGAAAATACGCTACAATCCCCAAGGACATGAACTTGAGTCCCGCTTGGATCATAATTTTTAAATTGTTCTAAATCTTCTGACGGCATCATATCTGTGGCTTTTATTATTTACACAAAGTAAAGTGGGGACACGCCGAATTAGTCGTGAAGGCAATACCCTTCAATCCGCAAGGACACGGATTTGAGTCCCGCTTGGATCATAACTTTTAAACTCTTCTAAACCCTCTGAAGGCACCATGGTCCTATCTTCAACTCAGCCTCAACATAAATGAATAGAAGACATACATTCTGAAAGTATAGGCGGCGTAAATGAACAGAAAATATAGGTATTTTTTAAAAAAAGCTATAATTATTCTCAAATAAAAAATGCAGTAGAATCGTAAAATAACCCCATTCGTCACGCAGGGCTGACAACTCGGCCGATATTTCGTGTCGATTGTCTAGAAAGTTGGAAACCTTTGACCTCTTACTACTCCAAGAACCTTCTAACCCCTGGAGTGGGATCATTTTACCAATTTACATAGTAAAGTAATTACTTTATCGTTGGTATCTTTTTCGGACCTTTTTTAAATTTGGTTCATTATTTTTATATTTACTAATATATTAAAGAAGTTTATTTTTATATGGCTGATTTACTTTTGTGGAAAAACAACTTAGTTTTGGACTATTTGAAGGCAGCTTATTTTGAAAAGATGTCCAAAATTTAAAGTAACAGGTATCAGTTTAAATTTATAACGCAGATCTAAGTAGATCTACTATTTATTTAAAAAATGCCCTACAATATGATTTTTGTAGTTATTTTAATGACTTACTTATTTACTTACACTGGCACTATCAAACCTGTAGGTTCATGGCCGCGCGGATATAAGCTCTCCATACATCCCTATCCTGAGCTAATGCTTTCCAATCATTTCCTGTGTAATCTACTTCCCTCAAATCATAGTTAATGTTATTCTCCCACCTCATTCTTGGTCTAGCAACTGGGCGTTTTCCCTCTGGCTTTCCTACAAGAAGCTTCCATGCAAGTCTTTCATTCCCCATACGTGCAACGTGTCCTGCCCATCGCAGTCTACGAGACTTAACTGTTCTTATTATATCCGGCTTCCCATAAAGACCATTTAGTTCATTATTATGTAGTCTTCTCCATTCACCTGTCTGTTTATCTCTCTTTGGTCCAAAAATTTTCCTAAGTACTTTATTCTCAAATACCTGTAAACTCCTTTCCTCCCTTAAAGTAAGAGTCCATGTTTCGCACGCATATAATATAACTGGTAGAATAATAGTTTTATATATTTTCAGTTTAACGTTTTTTGAAAGGAGTTGGGACATCAAGAGTCTCTGCAATGCATAATAGCACGCATTTCCAGAATTGAGCCTATGCTTAATTTCTTTGTGCATCTCATTCCTATTTGTGATTATTGTTCCTAGGTATTTGAATTCAGCCACTTCCTCAAAATTTCCCTCATTTGTCATTAGCTGTCCATTTCCATTATATAATGCATTTCTATGTGTGACCATATATTTAGTTTTATTGATATTTTACGTTATTTTAATGAAACCGGTCTAAATAAAAAAAAAAGAGTTTTCCAATGCTCTATTTTTTCTACGATACGTTTAAATGAGTTAATTTAAAATGGCCGTAAAATATATATTGTTATCAGTAGCTATATCAGCCAACATACCAGTTGCACTTAACCGTGAAGTGGCAGTTACCATTTAGCGCACGTGTCTTTGAGTGACATTGCGATAATGCAGATAGTTAATATGTTGATATCCTAAATTTTATCTGACTGTCAAAAATGTTTGTTATGCTTTAGCAGAAAATACACCTTCGTAAAAATTCTGAAATAAGGTCCACTTAAATAACACTTTCATGTACGATACCAAAGAAGATTGGAGGCTCATAGTTAATTCAAAACAGTGCAATTACCTGTGAACTGTTCATGAGTGAAGTACATATGTTGTAGAGATGATACTGTAATACGAATGAAGGTATTTCAAAATTATCAACATCAAGAATACAAAAATAATTCAGATGTCTTTCATTTTGGGGACTGTATGTACATAAGTCTACCTCTGATGGTCTAGGGTTAACGTCGTTACCTCAGACCCGCCTGGGTTCGATTTTCGGTCTGGACAATTTTCCTTGGTAAGGTTCATTCGGAGAGTTTTCTCACCTCTGAAACAAGTGTTCGGAAACTTTAAGGCCCAAACAATCTCTGAAAATCATCTGGTCATCATAATTATTTATTGTAAATAGTATCTTGACTTAAATGTTCATATTGTCCCGGAGATGGCCCTGGTATTGAACTGTCACTGTATGGTAAGACCCCCATGCCATTATATGGTCAACAAGTATGTATTTGATCCAAAGTTTTAAATCCTCTCGTGAGAGGCCATGTCCCTCTAAGGCTCGGAAGGGGTGGGGTACGTAACAGTACCTACAAAGAGAGAGATAACTAAGGGAAAAAAAATATATATAAATAAAAATACACTTTCATTTGAATACAAAGGATAATATCTCTTATATGGCAATTACATGTGCTACTTCTACTGCGAGGAACATTTTGTCCCACGCTGCATTGGAACATGATTAAAGCTCCCTAACTGCTCCGATCAGGATTTTCTGTAGTTTTCCCTAGTTTAACATTTCGTTGAAAGGCTCAGCCCGTTTTATTTTATTGAAGATGTATCGGTGTTTATAAAACACTGCATTGCTCAATTCCTCCTTTTAGGTAGGAACTGTTATACTTTCGAGCTAAGCATTTCGTACGAGGAACGGATGACACGAAGGGGTATATAGTTCCTCGCAATCCGTGCGCAAAAATCTGACCTCAGCTTCTTTTGTCTTGGTTATGTCCTATTAGATTCCCGGCGGGGTGGGGGGATTTTAAATCTCCACTTTAGGTTTGGGTGTGTGTCCTGTCCTTATGACTATACATGCTAATAAAAGAAAGTTAACAAAAAAGGTAAAACAAGAAGAAAAAACAGCGAAAACGAAAATAGGAAATGCATTTATTGTTCACAGTTATTGTTCCTAGGTTCTACAATATATTTTTTTTTACCGAGCGAATTGTCCCAGATCATATATAACATTTGAGATTCATATTTGGGAGATCTCTTGTTCAAACCCTGGAATCGATCAATCTGAATACACTTCTATTCGTGGGTTTTTCTTACTTGAGTTAAGTGAAAAGGTCGAATTTCATTAAAAGAACCCAATCCACAAATAATCGTCATTCCATAGTATCAAAAACAAAATCGTAAACATTTTACAGAAAACGCATGACAAACAATACAACATACAAGCAGATAAAGACTCAATAAATATGATCCTAGATGTAAAGAATCCTTAAGTAAAACTATATTTTTGAAAAAGATACTTTTATATATGTTTTCAGGGCCGTATTTGACATTTTTCTGGCCCGAGGTCATTAACAAAATGCCGTTCACTTCCATGTAATAAAAACGTAATCCAATAAATTGGATTAAAACAAATGAAAAAGAACGACTAATAAATATTTTTTCAATTAAAAGTTGTGTAGGCCTATAAGCATGCGACGATTATATCTTTCTACCAAAACAGTTTGTTATTGTTGTATTTTTTTAATAAACCAGATGACCATGTAAATAGAATTACAAGATCAAGAGGCAATCATACACTCAAAATGGTAGAAGAGATCCTGGCAGACCAATGAAGAGACTGACGGATTAATTCTGAACTCCAAAGAGGGCAACAATGACCTAGTCCTTGGAAAGTGTTTCGGTTTAAGGAACACACAGTCTCCGATGACTTATATTTTATTACAGAGTATTGGCTTAAAAAATCAAAACAATAACATTAATCAAGGCATTGTTCAAAATGTCAACATTTATTTCATTACACTAATTCAAAATTACCGGGTCAAATGGACTTCATGCCTAGGAATCTCGGCCGGCTATGGTTTCCAACATAGACCAGAGTAAGGAGACATCGCCACTATCGTTATACACGGGTCACACGCAATTCTCTTATCTTCTTTATCTTTATGTTATTGATGTGTTAGATAATAATAATTATTATGTAGCATGGGCTTTGGTCCTTGAAGAGAAGGGATAGATTACAAAGAAGAGATGCGTCAAACGCCTGAGATAGTATAGCGTATGTGGGAGTCCATGGCGCGTCGCTTTTCAGTTTGTCGTAATTATGGCGATTGACATTTTGAATAGCTACAGAAACAGCAACGTACATTATTAAAGAAATAAACGAACATTAATTTTTATATATTAGATAATAAGTAGTCTTGATAAGTTGAATAATCTAATAGTGCATTTGTTGTCTGCAGGGACGGGGTATGAGCGCCCGCGTGTGTATGTGTGTGGGGGTGTGTGTATGTATATATGTGTGTGTGTTTTAACTTCTCTTTTTTTAAATTTCTTTTATAGCATTTTTTAAAATTATTAATATACAAAATGATACTTTTTTATATCTATACACATGGTCTTTTCATGGATGAGTGTAGATGTGCATTAATGTGTATGTAGTTGTAGACATAGATTTTATTTATATGTATTCATTGTTTTGATACACTGTGTAGCCATGTAGGGATTTGTTTATATTATGATTTTTTTCTTTTATTCATGGAAAAATAATGCACGTACGGCCAAGCAGGCCCGTGCGCAATTTAAATACATTTTTCTTTTGGAAAAAAAAAAAGGAAATATATTTCATACCATTATTATTAAAGAGAGCATTGTGTGTTGCACAGTACAGTGTTTAGTAAACACGTATGGGGTTTGTCCTTGGTTTGTTTCATTACTCATGTAATTTTTTTTTACTGTTCGCATTTCTTTTTATGACTTTTGTTCTACTTATTCCAGATGATTAGTTTTTTAATGTTTATTTTTCTTTCTAATCCATCAGAAACCATTTTATCATGGTCCAAATAATATACCACATTACTTTTAAATTCATGGTAATTCACCATTGAGGTTATTGATTTTTTTTTTTTAATTCGCGCCTGATGTATCCTCAACTAAAACGAACTTGTGTTTAGAAAACTTCGTCAAGCATTAAAAAAGTAGGCCTTCCCCAACTCCTTTAAAAAAACGTTAAACTGAAATTTTATAAAACTGTTATTCTAACAGTTAGGCCTATATTATATGGATGCGAAGCATGGGCACTTACTTTAAGGGAGGAAAGGAGATTAGAAGTTTTTGAGAATAAAATTGTTAGGAGATTTTTTGGACCAAAGAGAAATGAACAGACAGGTGATTTAAGAAGACTATATGACAGTGAGCTATATGGTCTTTATAGGAAACCAGATGTAATAAGAACAGACAAGTCTGGTAGACTGCGATGAGCAGGGCATGTGGAACGAATGGGGAATGAAACAGGTGCATGGAAGCTTCTTGTAGGAAAACCAGAAGGAAAACGCCAAGTTGCAAACCAATAATGAGGTGGAAGAATAACATTAACCATGATGTGAGGGATGTGTATTATAAAAGGGATGATTGGGGAACATTACTCCAGGATGTATGAAGAGCTTATGTCCGCGCGGTCATGAATCTATGGGTTCGATAGTTCATTGAGTAGTAAGTTAGTTAGGCCTTTCAGAAGACAGTCTTCCATCATCAGCAGTTCCATTATAATTGCTGATGATGGAAGTCTGTCTTTTGAAAGGCCTACATTTTTTAATGTTTGAACAAGTTTTTTAAACAGGAGTTTGTTTTAGTTGAGGACGACTGTTACATCAGGTACGAATTTTAATGTTTTAAAATGCCGCATATTTAACTTATGAACAGCACATTAATCTGTAAATAAGTCAGCAGAGACTGTGGGTTCTTACGCTCGTGAACAACCTATGAGATTTTTGTCGTTAGTGTTCTGTTCCACCCTATATTAAAGCGATTAACAAATCGCCCGATAGTAGAGCTTGAAATTGAAAGCTCAAATATGATACGTAACAATGCGAGCGATTGTTGTAGGGCAGCGCCTGCGGCGGTCGTGAGTGATAGTAACAAGGAGGTGATGGATGATAGACTGTTATTGCATAATTCCCGGCCTTGTATGTTCCATTACATGTTACATTAGTACCAAGTGTTGAATCGGAGAGTATTTGGATCCTCACTCCTACTATATTGTATATATATATTATTAACGTGTGCGAGGTCATGTGTCATTATATTATTATTTACTTTCCAAGTAGTTCTTAGACCTTCTCTCATTGCTCGCCCTTGGATCCTAATATTTTAGGTCAAAACAAATGTTAATATTCTTGTTTATCAAGTTTTTTATGTCCTAAAACGTCACTATGGAATTAGAGGTTTTCAGCGTAATAATGGTTACTAGCATTTCTAGCTTACCAAATAACTCTATATATTATGGAACTCGCAGATTTAATGCAATATCTCCATTCGTCTATTTTCCCAGCAACTGAAACCAGTTCATATTACGATTTACAGTTCCTTATGATCGTACGAATACTACCATCCCACTTACACCTAGACTTTCTTAATGGTCACTTCCCTAAGGGTCTATCAATCAAAATTTTGAAAGCTTTTGTTCTGGCACCTATTCGAGCTACATAATCTTGCATTTACATAATCTAACTTAATAACCCTTAAACGACATAAATCAAGGAGTTCCTCTTCTCAAACATCCACTATTCTCCATTATTATTCACCATGGCTATAAGACGAAATATTCGTCTTAGTATTCTTTTATTTTTTCTTTTCTTTTATACTGATTTTCCTTCTTGTTTTACCTTTCTTTTCCTTTTTGTTATACCTGTTTTAACTTTATTTTATTCACAAATAGACGCATGGACAAGACACACACACCCAGACCCAAGGTGAAAATTTAAAATCCCCTATCCCGCCAGGAATCGAACCCGGGTCACCGGAGTGGAAGGTAGGGACTCTACCGACTACGCCACGGCGACGGACTCATTTTAAATACTTTTAGTTTTTCTTTCTTAAATGTAAGATATTATTTTTCTCACTCATAGAGTATAACATGCAAGATTATTATTTTATAAATTTTAATTTGTAGACTCTTAGACAGGCATTGAACTAAACTGAATAGTAGCATGAATGTACTACGTACTTTAAGTAGGTATTTATTTTTTTTCGTATGTATGATTTTATTCTGTTAACATAGATCCTGGTGATATTTTCATAAGTAATGCCACGAGTGATTTCCAATTTATCTAGAGAATTTGGAAATTAAGAGTGGCGTTTGTTAGGACTATTTAACTAATCAAATTAAGCTGTTTACTCATACATCATTGTTTAACTATAGTTATTTTAAAATATTTATGTATTTAATGTAAACGGCGATGTTTGAAAACAAATCAGAAATGTGAGGTTATGTTTCATTCACTGCTGCTTGATTATATTATTTATTGCCAAATAAGATCGCAATATTGTAAGAGTGCCCCCAAGTGGAGAAATAATGAAACACATCAAACTATATATCATAATCAACATTACAGGTTATTCATTTATTTTTTTAGTAAACAACTCAGTAAAATCAAGGAATCTTTTCATTATTTGCTATATTCAATGTATTTGTTGGAGAAAAATAATGCTTTGACCTGTTCAGAACATTAAAAAGGAGGAGCTTTCTTTATCACAAAAGCAGGAGCTGATAAAGAGAAATCGATAAGGAGCGAAGTGAAACACGACTGTCATTGGTTGTAGAACAACATTAATTGAAACGTGATTGGTCATTGACTAGCATTTGTGGCATGAGTTAAATAGTCATTGAAATTAATGTATGTAGAATGAAGTCAAATGTAATAAAAACAGCTAAGTCTGATGGACAAGGCATGTAGTACGAATGGGGAATGAAAGAGGACCATGGAAACTTCGTGTAGGAAACCGAATAGAAAGTGCCCTTAGATAGGTCAAACATGTGAAGGGAGAATAACATTAACCACGATTTGAAGAGGAACGGAGATGAATTGTACAAGGAATGATTAGGAAAATGTAGCTCAGATTGAGATATATGGACAGACATGAACCTCCCGGTTCGATAGTGCCAGTGAGTTAGCTAGTTAGTAGGATGAATGATAGATTATATTCCCACTAGGGATCAATTTGGGCTGGACTTCGCCTCTAAAAAAATCATCATTGATTTTTTCTGTCAGTATTTAATTTTATGGTTTATATTTTGTAATTATAGCTGATTACTTACCGCAAGTAGGCCTATTACAGTTTCATTTTAGCGTGATTTCGTTCTCATCATGCTACGCCTAAATAAATGATAATTTGTTTTTACGTTACTTACTTACTCACTGGCACTATCGAACCCGTAGGCTCATGGCCGCGCGGACATCAGCTCTCCATACATCCCTATCCCGAGCTAATGATTTCCAATCTTTCCCTGTATAATCTACTTCCCTCAAATCGTAGTTAATGTTGTTCTCCCACCTCATTCTTGGTCTACCAACTGGGCGTTTTCCCTCTGGCATTCCTACTAGAAGCTTCTATGCACGTCTTTCATTCCACATACGTGCAACATGTCCTGCCCATAGCAGTCTACGAGACTTAACTGTTCTTATTATATCTGGCTTCCTATAAAGCCCATGTAGTTCATTAATATGTAGTCTTCTCCATTCACCTGTCTGTTCATCTCTCTTTGGTCCAAACATTTTCCTAAGAACTCTATGAAAATTAAAACTAAAAAATATTGTTTTTACGTTTAGTTGAATAATTAAAAAAAAATATTTATAAATTTATATCGTTATTATTTTTAGATACCCCATGCTGATTATCTTGAATGTACGTATCCCGATGTATTTGGCATAAATGAGCTGAAAGACAAAATTCGTTATTTAGAGTTATCCGAGCTGCTGCTCTGCTTGCCCGGGAATCTACTTATCCCGATCTTGTTGGTATCAATGAAAGACAAAAATGGTTATTGTGACTTATCCATAAAAGATAAACATATGCTGTCGCGGTCTTTTTTGTAGAGTTTTTTTAGATATTCAATTCTGTGTACATTAGTTTTGTGTATTTGTTATGGTTTAGGCCGCGTAAGCCATTTAAGCGTACAAAAAGCCACTTTTATTTTACTTTTTCACTACAAAGGTGATTTTTAAGGGTGAAGAGCTTGAGCATTAAAACTCTCTTATAGTCTATAACCTTCCCGGGAAAATCCTGAACATTTTGCAAAAAAAGTCCCATCACAATCTGCAGTGCACCCTTGTCCGGGAATCTACTTATCCCGATCTTCTTGGCATCAATAAAAGACAAAAATGGCTATTATGAGTTATCCGTAAAAGATAAACATATGCTATCGCGGACTTTTTTGTAGACTTTTTTGAGATATTCAATTCTGTGTAAATTAATGTTGTGTATTTGTTATGTTTTATGCAGTGCAAGCTATTTAAGCGTCAAAAAAAGGATAATTTTTACGTTTTTCACTACAAAGGGTGATTTTTAAGGGTGTAGGAGTTGAGTATCACAGCTCTCTTATAGCCTATGTTCATCTCGGGAATCTCCTGAACATTTTGCAAAAAAACCCATCACAATCGGATCAACGGTATGGCCGCGCATAAAGTACGAACAAACAAACAAACAAACATTAATTTTTATATATTAGATTATGAAGATATTTAATCCACTACCACAAGGGGCTCTTCCTGCTATCGTAATACCTGGTCTAAGTCTTAATAATATATCTTGGTTGTTATTTAAATTCGAACAGTCAGCGATTATGCAATTCAATTTCTTGCGCTCTAATAGACCTATTTAGAAGAAATGTTTGAAATTGGAATAAAAGTTAGAAAATAATGTTGTCTTTATTAAAATCACAACGGGAAGTAGGAAATTCAGCTCCACCAACCTTATGTAGATAATTGTTGAATATAATTTAGTAGGCTTTAAGTTTGTGATACTACACAATGATCCTAATTTTGGTTATTTTTTATATATTCTCCCTGTTTTAAGTTGCTAACAGCCATTATAAATTATTGAAATTACTCTACATAATAACGCCGTAGCGTAATGGTTAAGGCACTGCGCTACAAGTCGGAAGGTCGAGGGTTCAAGTCCCGGTGGGGTCAGGATTTTTAAACTAACCAAAACCTTCTGGCGGCACTATGGCCCTGGGGTCGACTCAGCCTCTAACGAAAATGAGTAACAGACGCTTGTTCTGGGGATAAAGGCCGCTGTTACGCAGGGCTGACAACCCGGCTGACATTTTGTATATATTGTCTAGAAAAGCAGGAGCCTTAACCTCCTACTACCCCAAGGGCCTCCCGAGGCTTGTAGTGGGATTACTTTACTAATATTTTATAAAAGAAAAATAATTCCATTACAGGTCTTAGGAGGCCCTTGGGGTAGTAGGAGGTTAAGACTCCTACTTTTCTAGACACTCTATACAAAATGTCAGCCGGGTGGGGTCAGGATTTTTAAACTAACCAAAACCTTCTGGCGGCAGTATGGCCCTGGGGTCGACTCAGCCTCTAACGGAAATGAGTAACAGACGCTTGTTCTGGGGATAAAGCCCGCTGTTACGCAGGGCTGACAACCCGGCTGACATTTTGTATATATTGTCTAGAAAAGTAGGAGCCTTAACCTCCTACTACCCCAAGGGCCTCCCGAGGCTTGTAGTGGGATTACTTTACTAATATTTTATAAAAGTAAAATAATTCCATTACAGGCCTTAGGAGGCCCTTGGGGTAGTAGGAGGTTAAGGCTCCTACTTTTCTAGACAATCTATATAAAATGTCAGCCGGGTTGTCAGCCCTGCGTAACAGCGGCCTTTATCCCCAGAACAAGCGTCTGTTACTCATTTAAGTTGTAGACTGAGTCGAACCCAGAGTCGTGGTGCCGCCAGAAGGTTTAGCCAAGTTAAAAATCCTGACCCCATCGGGACTCCAACCGCCGACATTCCGACTTGCAGTGTTTGCTTTAACCAACTCCACTATGGCGTGCCCCACAATATATATTTTTTTAATATTCTTATACATCTGGGTAATATTAGCATTTCATTTAAGCCTCTTTAACAGCTTTTAAATTCTGACTTGAATGGGACGATAAAGTTTGTTCAGAGGCCTCTTATTTTAGGCTTAACAATATTTTACATGTCGTAAATATGATTCACAGCTTTACTTTCATTCCAAAGGAAGCAATACTCACAAATTTTACGCTATTAAACATTTAATCGACCCATTTAGAAGTTTGACATAATTATGACGACTGACATTTCGAATAGCTTTAAACTATCAACCATGGAAATATTTTTAAGATGATACAAGTTGCAGCAAAAATGGTCTGCATTCTTAAGAAAAGGTAAAACCAGATTGGTTGTTGGAGTTATAAATTACAACAATTTAAGAAATCGACGAATTATCTTCAAATAAATACAAACTAAATCCGAAATATTTCTATAGTATATTGTTGATTGCATTAGAAAGTATGTGTACATGTTTTGTGTTTGTAATTTTATTCTATTTTTTAAGATAAGAATGGCGATTGTGAGTAGGAAATTGATTGTGGGTATTTAATAAACTAATGACCTCCTTGGTGATAAAATCGTAAAACATATAGTCAATGTACTCATTTCACCAATTATAAATTAAAACTAAATATTCAGTCTTCAAGATAACAGCCCCGATGTTGAAACATGTTGACTCTTTTAATGTTTAATTGGGTAGTGATAAACAATGTAATTATAGACCAAGTTCAGAATTTCAATTATTTGGGATGTCATTCAGACAATGACAGAAATTTAGATAAACACACTAAAATACAACGATTCAATTATCTATGTGGCACAATTAAACGCACTTTATTGAATAAGACTAGAAAATAAACTATTTTGAAGTTTTACAAAGTATTGGCAGCTCCATCTCTTATCTATGGATGTGAAACCTGGACATTAACAAAGGCAGATAGTAAACAAATAGAGGCTGCTGAAATGAAGATGTTGAGAGCAATAGCAGGATACCAAAGGACCGATAAAAATAAAAACGAAGATATATGAACAGAACTTAATATATTTAATATCTGTGAAAGAAATGTTATCAAAATGCTTATCTTCAGCACGTATTACGAGTGAATGAACAGCGCATACCAAGAAGAATGTATAATTATAAACCAAAAGGGAGAAGAATGTTGGGAACACCATTGAAGAGATGGAAGGACCAATTCGACCTATAATGAGATCGGAACAGGCCATTGGGCTTAATCCTTGTTGTTGATGATGATGTGAAATGGGTACATTGACTACATGTTTTATGATTGTGGGTAGTAAAACTACAACCCAGCTTTGCATTAAATTAAACAAGTGCATTTATTAAAAAAATTAAAAAAAAAACACCCCCACAAAGACCACTTTGAGGTTTGGACATGAGATCTCCAAAATTCGAGTCTCAAGTGCAGTGGTTCGAACCACGTTGTTTGATAAATTAAATGTATGTTAGGAAAGCACATTGTACACTTTTATTTCAACATCTAATGCCAGATTTTCTATTACAGGCTGCATTTGTCCGGAAATATCTGTGGATGTGAACCCACTGCTGGACCATGGAAAACAAGAATAATCAGGTTAGCAGGAACATCTAGTGATTGAAAAATAATTTAGGCTGTGGAAAAATTTTAGCTGACCTAATGTTGACTAATTAATTAAGTTGACAAATAAAGTGTAATAAGGTAATTAACAACTAATAAACGCTCTTCGAATTATCCGCACTTGGCCAACACTTTACATACCGGTACCGAATGCTTTACGGTTTCGTACTTCTTAAAAATTTCCTTATTATTTCCTCCATTAATAAAGGTATGAGGTGTATTTCATGTTTACCCTTATATGATGTCATTACTAATACTATACATTTATTTATTAGGCCCTATAGTAAGTAGGTGTACTTTCTGGATTTCGTTATTTTTTTGTAAATCAATGTACAGGAAATTCTATTACCTATAATTATCTATTTCCCTCCATGTTATCTTTACCTTGTCGTGGTGGAGTGGCTTGCGTGCTTAAATGATTCTGAGAGCTATGCCGGCGGTAGCATTGCTGCCGATAGGGTTACCCATGCCAGACTGGTCGAAGGTGATAAGCCAGACGAAAAAAGTACCTTGGTCGAAAGAGTGACGATCTTTCACCGTAAAAATACAACCGTCAAGAAATGCGGACATGTGTTCAACTGGGGTAAAATTTTCCGGAGGTCAAATAGTCCCCCATTCGGTTCTCCAGGCGGGGACTACTTCAGGGAAACTATGCCAATGATTTGAGGGAAGTAGATTATACAGGGAAAGATTGGAAAGCATTAACTCAGGATAGGGATGTATGGAGAGCTTATGTCCGCTCGGCCATGAACCTACGGGTTCGATAGTGCTAGTGAGTAAGTAAGTAAGCAAGTAAGTAAGTATAATTATCTATTTATATACTCCGTATTTCCCGCATGGGGATTGGGGTACTCCATAATGGGAATGTTTCAACCGAGCGAATTTAGTTATGCTTATTTACCCCTAGATATGAACGAGTGATATGGGATCGACATATCTCAGTGAGATACCCAGCGGTCAACTAAGGTATTACATGGATGGAAAACGGTCGATAAATTTTGCATAGAAGCCTCTTTATTCAGGCTTGCGGTTCTTTTATGCCCCTGAAAATCTTCAGACTCGGAACCTACGGTTTAAAGTCCCTCCCTGAGTACTTGTCCCTTGGATTTTTCTATACTAAAAATCCATTGACTCCGGCCGGGTTTAAACCCGCGTCTCTAGGAACTAGAGGTAAGGAATATAACAACCGCGGCCGATTACTTACAATTATTATTTATTTATTTTTGTTTTATTAACTGTACCAATGAAAACAAATATACTTATTGCTTTTCATATTCGAAGTATTAAGTATATATTTATACTGCTTTAACATACTTTAATAATAATAACAACAATAATAATAATAATAATAATATTATTATTATTATTATTATTATTATTATTATTATTATTATTATTATTATTATTATTATTATTATTATTATTTCCACCACTGTGGTCTCGAAGTAGCGTGCTGCCTTGTCACGCAGCGGGCTTGGGTTCGATTCCCGGTTGGGACAGGCTGCGTTTTTCCTCACCTATAAGACAAATGTCAGGAAGCTTAGGGCCCAACGGTCCGCGAAAATCATCAGGCCATCATAATTATTATCATCATCCTTCACCGGTGTGGAAAGCAACGGGAAGCTATCACACCTATAATTCCCTAGTAAATAAGCATAGTATGAAAAATGCTATGAATACAGCGAAAGACTTGCTCTCGGTCAGAATTACTATGGATGGATTATTATTATTATTATTATTATTATTATTGCATGTTTAGCATTCTATTATATAAGTAGCTATTTAAAATTAATAAATACAAATATATCACATTCTATTATTTTAAAAGAATATATAATAAAACATATCAAAAGGAGCAGTTAAATCATTTCAGAAACATTTAAAGTATCTAACAATTATAATTAGGCCTATATGTTTTAAATAAACATGATCAATTAATTAAGAAGGTAGTTTAATATCTCGGAGTAGCATCAACTTTAAATTTAACGTAAGTTAGATACTTTCAAATAAAATATTACATTTATTTATATTCGTATTAAAATTGAACGTTTAAAGTAATTTAAAATATTTTAATTCGAGAAAATAATATTGGAAATTTTAAGAAATTTAACAAAAACAAAATAAAATTATAGACTAATTATAAATATTTTTCTCATCCCAGATAACCTCCACTTATCCATTTATAATATCATATCCAAGATCTACAAAGACAGAACAAAATATACGTATATATAATAATCAACAGTACAAAATAAATTGGAAATGTTAATTGGTCCATAATGTATGGCCGTATAGGATTAGCGGCAATTGACTTTTTGCAATGCATATGGGGCTAAGTTAATAGGACATGAAATGGGAGGCGCGGATTGAATTTAGGCTCCTGATCAGCATGTAACATAATGCACACGTGTATTTACCTGCAGGCTTGCCCATGTCTTGACACAACACAACACTGTACAGTAAACTGAATGCCACCTCTACACTATCGCCGCGCTTATAACATAACGCTAGGCACTGGAGGGGAGCCAATCCCATATCAAGGACACGGGTTCGATCCCCTATCAACCATCTTCACGGAATACGATTGTAAAAAGATAAATGACAAACAATTATATTAAAAATACTAATTATTTATCGAAAAATATGTTCAGAATGAAAAATATATGCAAAATTATAGTATTAGCATTTGTTTAATGACGCTCTTTAGCAATTTAGAGCATTAGCGTCGCGATTCAAATATGGACGTGAAAGGACTGACACATTTTGGTTAGAAGCTTCTTATTTCAGGCTAGACGTTCTTTCACGTGCCGTAAATATGCGACATGGAACGCATGACTTTGTTATACCGACAGCATTTCAACATTTTGTGATTTATGATATTTTTATTACTGATTGAAATATAACTCTCAAAATGCTTTATGTACTTGAAAAAAATTAAAGTAATAAATTGTGTATTAGCATCAAAAATGCAAACTAACAAAACTATCCACCGCTGTGGTCTCTAGGTAGCCGTGCTGCCTTGTCTTGCAGCGGGCCCAGGTTCGATTCCCGGTCGGGAGAGGCTCCTGTGTTGAGGTTTTCTCGGGGTTTTTCCTTACTTGTAAGACAAATGTCAGGAAGCTTAGGGCCCAACGGTCCCCGAAAATCATCCGGCCATCATCCTTATCATTATCATTATCATCCTTTACCGGTGTGGAAAACAACGGGAAGCTACCACACCTATAATTCCCTAGTAAAGCTGCAAAGCATAGCATGGAAAAGCTATGATTGCAGTGAAAGATCTGCCATCGGGCAGGATTACTACAGAATAAAATACAGAAAATATTACTCTGCACTCTCAATGGGTAACAGAGTGGAACCCTCGAAAGAGGTAGTCTACTCCAGGGAGTAGGCGCCCCTGCCCTTTTGTGAGCTCCAGGTCCCACTCGCCCAGTGGGTAGTACCTGGGTAGGGCCCCGTCCACAGGGTTACGTGGGGAGAAGAGAAGTCCCCAAAGCCGTAGTGAAGGCAACTTCTCTAGGAGACGAACACTCCGAAATTGCAGTTCCCTGGTAACCTCTACTAGTAAAAAATAACTTACTCATAAACTTCAGCAGATGTGGGCAGACCTAGAAAGAGATGGGCTGAAGTCGGAACGGGTCAACATACCTAATCCATTAATGCAGATGATGATGATGACTCTCAACGGATTTTGTAGGTCCTGTAAATAGTTATGAAAGGTATATTTTTTCACCCTGATATTATCTCGGCCCTAGTGGACTAGAAGTCATCTTGCTCACCTCTATGTCCTTTAATTTTTCAGGGCGTAAAATTTTTTAGTATGATTTTCTTCGGAAGGAAAGTAAAGCAGTCGGTCCCATGTCTTATTTTGACGTCAGGGAACAAACCACAGTCCTGATATAAGAGCCCTATGAGAATTTTTTTGGACTAATTATAACCATGTATGAATTGCGACATGAATGTTATGAGATGTTAAAGAATATCATTAAATATTAACTGACAACCAGGCCGTGGTCGATGTATTTTTGGAATGAAAAAAATCCAAGGAACAAGTCTTCCGGGAGGGACTTTAAACCGTGAGTCTCGATTCGAAATATTTTCAGGCTCGTTAAAGAACAGCAAGCCTGAATAAAAAAAGGCCTTTGTGCAACATTTAACCGACATTAATTCATCCAAGTAATACCCTAGTTGTCTACTAGATGTCTCATTGAGACGATGTGCTAACCAAATGTCACTCGTTAACATCTGTAGGTAAATAGGCAATTGTAGGTAACTAAATTAACTTGGTTAAGAAACTCCCTCTAGGGAGTATGTATGTATATATATATATATATATATATATATATATATATATATATATATATATCATCATTCATGCAAGTATTAGGCCGTGTGGCCTGTTACAGTCTCAAAGAGGAATTTTCCATCCAGCGCTTTTTTTGACGTCCCAGCGATCTTTTGCCTTGGGGACAATAGCGAAGTATGGCTTTTGGAATTGTATGAGACGGCATTCGTTGAAGATGGGCTTTCCAGTTGTTCTGGTAGTTTTGTATGTGGTGAAGAATGGGTTTCAATAGGTTGATCTGTCTGATTCATCCGAGGCTTGGTTTGAGACTTGAAAGCAAATGTACTTTTTTTCGCCCAATGGGTTGCTGGCCCAGAGGGGTATATATAGTGTTTAAATCTTTACATCGATAGACATTTTGTGTCTAAAATCTAAAGAACGGTATTTTAAAATACAGTATATCACTTAGGAGATTGGAGTTACACTGCTTATTCTGTAAGTGGAGATATCAGTAGAATTAAAGATAGTGTTATAAATAACCATAATTAAAAAAAAAAGATTTATCGATATCTGGACATCACATCACTCCATGTCATATACTATCTTCAATTCTTGCAACTGGAATTCCCTACCACAAGAAGTAAGGGGCTGCCGGGCATTGGCATCTTTTAAAAGAAATCTAAAATTATGTTTGCTCTAACCTCTACATCATTACCCAGTGTAAGGTATATATATATATATATATATATATATATATATATATCTCAATTGGTGTTTCTCGTATAATTTATCACATTTATACTATAATAATAATAATAATAATAATTATTATTATTATTATTATTAAGTTATTATTATCATCGTATAAAATGTTGTTTGTACATGAAATTTCCATTGCAACATTTAATATATTTTTAATTCTTTATAATATGTATACCTATATATATATATATATATATTATATATATATATATATATATCCATCCATCCATAGTAATTCTGCCCGAAGGCAGTCACTGCAATCATAGTATTTTCATGCTATGCTTTGCAGATTTACTAGGGAGTTATAGGTGTGGTAGCTTCCCTTCACCGGTGAAGGATGGTGATGATAATGATAAGGATGATAATGATGGCCGATGATTTTCGGGGGCCGTTGGGCCCTAAGCTTCCTGACATTTGTCTTACAAGTGAGGAAAAACCCCGAGAAATACCTCACCCAGGAACCTGTCCCGACCGGAAATAGAACCCGGGCCCGCTGCGGGACAAGGCAGCACGCTACCTCGAGACCACAGCGGTGGACCTATATATATATATATATATATATATATATATATATATAAAGTCCCGCGCCGTACCGAGTGGTTAAGGCAGGAAGCCTTGGCGCAGAGCTACGGGACTTGCGCTGGTTCAAGTCTCCATGGAGGAAGAAATTTTCTCATGGTATTTCGGCCGGTATGGGACCGGTGTCCACCCAGCATCGTGAGGTATTTGAGGCATTTGGGTAGCTACAATAAGTAGCGTTTCCAGGTTGAGAAAACCAGCTATAACTGCTGGGGGACTCGACATGCTGACCACATGTCGCCCCTACACTGGCTAGATGGTCATTTACCTCTATGATTAACACATGTGGATGTGAGGGCAGCAGCCGGCTGGTAGGCTAAGGCCTTCTGGGCCTGTCACCCCATGGAATTATATATATAAAACAGTGGTTTGTAGTGGATCTGTTTCGGAATTCTATTGTTATCCATCATATATACATATATAACGTCCATCGCTATGGTCTCGAGGTAGCGCGCTGCCTTGTCACGCAGCGGGCCCGGGTTCGATGCCCGGTCGAGGCAGTTTTTCTGGGTGAGGTTTTTATCGGGGTTTTTCCTCACCTGTAAGACAAATGTCAGGAAAACTTCAAGGCCCAAACGGTCCCCGAAATCATATGGCCATCATCATCATCGTTTACTGGTGTGGAAAGCAACGGGAAGCTACCACACCTACAATTCCCTAGTAAAGCTTCAAACATAGCGTGAAAATGCTATGAATGCAGTGAAGGACCTGCCTTCGGGAAGAATTACTATGGATGGATATATATAAAATGTATATTGTCAAATATGTACTTGTAATTTGTGCTGGTTGAGTGGAAGAGAAGGCCTTATGGCATTAACTCTGCCAGAATAAATAAATAATAATTATTATTATTGCTTTATTTTTCGAAGTCATTATTATTTCTAAATGTTTGAAAATTTAAAGAACACATTGCATGTATTTTTGGCTATTGTGTGAAATCAAGTAATTTTCTGAAGACGTTACACTGAATTAAAATTAAATTTATTATGATATTTATTGTTCAACCACTGTAGTTTAGTGGTAAGTCGTTGATTCGGGCGCAGCGGGCCCGTTTCCAGCTCCAGTCGAGACACGTTTCCTGGTCGAGGTTTTATTCAAGATTTTTCCTCATCTATCACATAAATGTCTAGCAACTATCATCATCATCATCGGCATCAAGGATTAGACCTTAAGGTTTGTTCCCATCTCATGCTAGAATTGGTCTGTCCATATTTTACTGGGTCTTCCAACATTTCTTCGTCCTAGTGGTTTGTAGTGAAGGATCTACTTCGGAATTCTATTGTTATCCATCCTATTTGATGTGTTCCAACAATTCATCTCTGTATTGTGCAATTCTATGTAATATTTTGAATATAATTAGTTTACTTTGTATATTTTCATTTCGTTTTTGATCTGTTATTGTATTGCCAGCCACACTCCTCAGAAACCTCATTTCTGACGTTTCTATTCTTCGTAATGCCTAAATTTTACCAGACTACCATCTGATATATGAATAAATGATGTGTGTTGTCTTAAATGTTCGTGTTGTCTGGAATTGAGCTGATCACTCATCCGTGGAGATACTTCACGTCCTTGTGTGGTCAAAACTGTGTTATGTTACTTAAAGCTCAAAATCCTCTGCCGACAGGATGTGTGGCGTTGAGCACATAAAAATACCTACTACATAAGAAGTAAATTAAGGAAAATAAATCAACATGATATTTAATAATGTAAAAAATCATAGCAATGAAATTCAAACCCAGAACTTGCCTTTGAAATCTAAGGAAAAGTACGAAATAAACTTTAAATTGGCTGGCCTCGGAATTTGAACATAGGACGTTTTTAATAGGAGTCTCAAACACAGCTGTCTTAACAAATTTAAATTTGTTCGCTATTGCTTCACTAAGATCGTGGATTCTGTATGACTTTTTGCATAACATTTCTTCGAAATTTTGAAACAATAGAAGTAACTTATTAATCTTGTCATGCTTTTGTTATTATTTATAGCCCATGCGATACGCATTTTAGTTTTATTAGCCGTTCATAATATGTGACGTTATCACTGGGACATCTTAGCAAAAGTTCGCAGAAATTTCTTGAGGCATCAGGAAAACCGCTTAGAAAAGATTCCAGAAAACGAAGTTACATTTTTCAAGCAAATTAATCATCAGTCTTTCTTCATTGGAATACATTTACTTATTATGATGTATTTCCAGGAATCAGTTTGTAGAAACTGACATTCCATGCGCAGAATTCTGATGTGAATTCAACATCGATTTTCTCCAATGTTTTGTTCATATAAATCTTGACTTAATGGCACGATTCATTCACGATTATTGTTTTCTTATGACCCTCCCTATAAGTAGGCAGTGTGTTAATGTTTTCATTTGTTTTTTTTTTTTTTTAAATTCCCCAGGTTGTCTTTCGACATTCCTGTTTTCTCTCCTGACATGGCGTACTTGTAACCCACTTCTGAGGTTGGGGCGCCTGGAAGGCGGGGTTACTTTACCCCGATGATATGATGGGTGATGATGATGATGATAATGGTGCGCCAGGAGAGTCCCTAATCCTAAGCTTAACCTAAGATGAATATGAATGATGATGAATGCGATGGCCATATGATTTCGGGGACCGTTTGGGCCTTAAAGTTTTCCTGACATTTGTCTTACAGGTGAGGAAAAACCCCGATAAAAACCTCACCCAGAAAAACTGTCCCGACCGGGGATCGAACCCGGGCCCGCTGCGTGACAAGGCAGCACGCTACCCCGAGACCACAGCGGTGGACATGTTTTCATTTGTTTAGGCCTAAATTCGTTGTTATTTTAAACATAATATTATAGTTAATTAGTATTACGTTTAATATACTTTTTTCTCAACTCAGGTCGAGGGATGAGATGAGATGAAACTCCCTATATAGAGATGTGTGAATGACAAGGGTGCCGGTCGACCATGCCTGACGCACCATCACGGAGCAGATGAACGAAATGAAACGAAATGGATGAGATGGGTATGGAGAAATGGTGGAATGAAATTGTGGCAGGGGAAAACGGGAGAAACCCCCGATAAAAACCTGCCCAAGCTTCGTTTCGTCCACCACGAAACCCATATGGAGTGACCGAGACTCGATTTCGGGACCCTAGCGATGAGAGCCGAGTGTCTAACTGCTTGCGCCACGGAGCCGCCATTATTAATATATATGTATATAAACTTGCATACGAAAAGGGTAAGCATACCTTACTCTATATATAATATATATATATATATATATATATATATATATATATATATATCCATCCATAGTTCTGCCCACTGCAATCATATAGCATTTTTCATGCTATACTTGCAGCTTTATTAGGGAATTATAGGTGTGGTAGCTTCCCGTTGCTTTCCACTTATATGAGTCCACCGCTGTGGTCTCGAGAGAGCGTGCTGCCTTGTCACGCAGCGGGCCCGGGTTCGATCCCCGGTCGGGGCAGTTTTTCTGGGTGAAGTTTTTCTCGGGATTTTTCCTCACCTGTAAGACAAATGTCAGGATAACTTTAAGGCCCAAATGGTCCCCGAAATCATATGTCCATCATCATTATCATCATCATCCTTATCATTATCATCTCATCATCATCATCATCATCATCCTTCACTGGTGTGGAAATCAACGGGAAGCTACCACACCTACAATTCCCTAGTAAAGCTACAAAGCATAGCAGTAAAATGCTATGATTGCAGTGAAAGACCTGCCCTCGGGCAGAATTGCTATGGATGCATATATATATAGGCATATATAACTCTCTGGCTCTATAGAATCCATAGGTTCAAGGCCGCGCGGAAATATGCTTTCCATACATCCCTATCCTGAGCTACTATTTTTCAATGATCCCTGTATAATCTAATTCCCTCAAATCATAGTTAATATTATTCTCCCACTTCATTATTGGTCTTCCAACTGGGCGTTTTACCTCTGGTTTTCCTACAAGAACCTTCCATGCCCCTCTTTCATTGACCATTCTTGTCACATGTCCTGCCCATCGCAGTCTATGAGACTAAACTGTTCTTATTATATCTGGTTTCCTATCAAGATCATGTAGCTTACTGTTATGAAGTCTTCTCGATTCGCCTGTCTGTTCATCTCTCTTTGCTCCAAAAATTGTCTTAAGAACTTTATTTTTAAATACTCATATTTGTATATTGAGGAATGAATACCGTTTTCATTTATAAGTTAATCTAACTTATTTTGCATTCCCAATATAATTAATGTTAAATAATAATAATAATAATAATAATAATAATAATAATAATAATAATAATAATAATAATAATATAATACAAATAGTAATAATAATAATATTCTCAACAGAAAAATCTAAAGTCATGGCTTTCCTAGGAAAATACCCAGTTCGCAGTAAAATTGTTATTAATAATAAAGTATTAGAAAAAAACTAACACATTTAACTACCTCGGATACCAAGTTACATATGAAGAGGAAAAAGATTTTAGTCAAAAAATTATCAAATGGAGAGTAACAGGAATTATAAATAATATTTTCAAGTCAAACACAATACAGCAACACACACGAACTAGAATTTATAAAACACTGGCCAGACCCATATTACGTTACGGCCGTGATGCTGGACAATTCGCAGTGTAGATGAACAAAGACTAACTGCGGCAGAAATATATATTAAGTATATTTGACTTCCAATCAAAAAGTTTGTATTTACAAGATAAATAATCTTCATAATAATAATTATAACCTTATTCATTATTATTCTATCTACAATCGTGAAATTAATGAGACGTACTGCAGGTTACTCAAGAAGAAACCATAAAAGGAATTCTGAGATTCTCAGAGAATTATAAACAGAATTAATCATGGAATATGTACAAAAATACAGAAACAACTTGAAATCTCACGTAAGAAGAACGAACAGAACAAGAATACCACGTCAAATCTTAAATTACCAGCCACCAGGCAAGAGATCTTTGGGCAGACCCTTCAAACGTTGGATTGAGACCGTAACAGACCACTAGGTATATCACAAGAAAGATAGAAAAAGAAGATGATAATAGTAATAATAATCCATCCCTCTGTTCTGTGTGTATTTCGTTAACTCGATCGTAATGAATTCGCGTTCGATTTTCGGTCGGAACAAGATTCCTGGTCGTGTTTTCATTTAGTAGAATTTTCTGACCTGTAAAATAAATATCAGAAAATTTAAGGCCACAATAGTCATCGAGTACCATCTGACCATCATAATCATCCACGTCGTTTCTCTTTGTTTCTGTCTATGAATGGATGCTGATCTAAAACGTTCGTGTAGCTTCAGAGGTGGCCCCTGGCCTTGAGCTTATCACACGTCCTTAGAGGCCCTTCTTGTGTGGTGAAAAGTATAGGTATGTGATCCAAGGTTTAAATTCTTCTCCCTATATAGGCTATCGTTTTTCTTTAGCTTCTTCGGCACTAGCGTCGCTGTCTAGGAAAATACTGATTTCTTCTACATATATTATTTGTGATAAAACATATGTAATAAATGTTTAAAATTAACAATAAATAGATATCAATATTGAATTAACTCGTACAGAGGACGACATTTTTATCATGTATAGAATTATATGTAACTACAAGATATGCAGACTTGTGACTCATGAAAGTTCTTACAAATTAAAGGCTAAGCTAAGAAAGAGAGAATGAGAGGGAGGATAATGGCGATGATGATGATAATAATAATAATAATAATAATAATAATAATAATAATGTTATAATAATAATGATAATAATTGAAGAAAAACTCTTGAGATGATACGGAATCTCGAGAGGATGCCAACTGATAGAATATCTAAGAAGTTCTTGGAACGGAGAATAGATGGAAAAAGGAAATGGGGAAGACCTAAAGAGGATTGTGTGAATGGAGTGGGAAGATATATGGGTGAGCTGGGACTTACAGATGAGGATGTTAGAACCGCTACAAGTGAAGATGGTTAATTTTTTTAGGGGGACGGAAAATGATTGTATTGTGAATAATTTCCGAAATAAAAACAAATCTATTTTATAGTGTTCTTTTATTTTATAGGTATTTCACTGCAATCATAGGATTTTCATGTTATGCTTTGCAGTTTTACTAGGGAATTATAGTGTGGTAGCTTTCCGTTGCTTTCCATACCGGTGAAGGATGATAATGATGATGATGGTCAGATGATGTTCAGGGACCTATTGGGTCTTAAAGCTACCTGACATTTGTCTTACAGGTGAGGGAAAACCCGAGAAAACCCTCTCCCAGGAACTTGTCCCGACCGGGAATCGAACCCAGGCCCGCTGCGTGACAAGGCAGTACGCTACCTCGAGACCACAACGCGCTGTGGTGGATATAAAGCGGTGGACATAATAATAATAATAATAATATAATAATAATAATAATAATAATATAATAATAATAATAATAATAGGACGATAATAAAGTTAATGAAAGGCCTCTATTAAAGAGCAAAAAAAAAGTCACAAATCATGAATATGTAGACAGATTTTAAAAGGGCAGCTGATATGTTAGAAACTGCCAGGTTTTATAATAGGAGTAGACGTGGATTAGCTGACAGCAGTTGTAGAGTAATATTATCATGAAGTCCCTGTAAGGATATTAACTGACTGTAGACATACATTATGTGGCACATTAATTACTTGTATAACTGGAATTCTGCAGAGCATACAAGGCATTTGCACGCATGCTCCGGAATTTCCTCACCTTTAATTAAATTGAAGTCAAGTTTCTCACAGATTAAGACAATAATATTTAATAGTCTCTCTAGCAAGTCACCTTGCATTATTGTATGACTTCAACAGGTTCAAGGTTAATAATGTTTTAATGGAAACAGGCGCAAGAAAAAAATTGTACTTGGACATATATTTTATTTCATTTTTATATATGTTTTTATATTTCATCATCATCATTATCATAGTCCATTCGCGAATTTAGGTCATTTGTTAACCTGTTTCGGCCTCAAGAGAAACGCCATTCATAAGTATTTTGAGTGGACGTCCTGGTCTTCTTCTTCCTGCAGGTTGATAGCTTAACATTTGTTTGGTTATCCTGTGATCTTCCATTGGATGAACATGTAGCATTCATCTTGACTTATAATCAGAAATTTTGTTTACTGAAGATTCCATGTGTAATTCTTCTAAGATGTCTTCAATTTTTTATGATCTAGTAGCGTATAACCCACAGTCCTCCGAAGGTATTTCACTTTAGCAGATCTAAGTCTCTGCATATCCTTCTGTTTCAATGCCCATACTTCGGTTCCATTCAAAAGAGTTGGAAAAGAGTGTTTTATTCACTTTTAGTCTTAAATGTCTTAATTTTTTTGGACTAAGTAAGGCTTGAGAATAGAATTTATTAACCCTAAAATCCTTAAAAAGTTTGATATTTTTATATTTACATCCTTTTCTTCTTCATATGAGATATTGCATCCTAGATATGTAAAATTATTCACCTGCTCCAATTTTTTATTGTCAAGTGCAATTTTACTTCTGAAAGGATCAGCACCTTGAAAGCCATAATTTTTGTTTTCTCTGTAGATATCTTCATTCTATATTCTTCTGAAATTTTGTTATTTTTTATATATTATTTCCTTTAATTTTATCCTCCCTCCTTTTGTGACACGTGTAGGTGTAGTGGGTGTCCTGAACATAGACCAAGAACTCTGAACCACATTATAAAGGTATGCAATGGTCGATCTACCTAGTTCTGTGATTATTTGGTTGCCATGACATTGCCGAAAACAGTACCGAACAGCATAAGACAAGGGACACATTCAGATATAATGTGGATATTAAAATTTCATACCTAATCGGGAATAGAACCTGAGCCGCCGAAGTGGAATGTAGTGTAACTACAGTCTTCCCTTATTTTCCAAACGAGAGTAAAAACATTGAAACAGAAGGACATACAGAGACTTAGATCTGCCGAAATGAGATATCTTCGAAGGACTGCTGGATACACACAACTAGATCATAAAAAAACGAAGACATCTTAGAATAATTACACATGGAATCTTTAGAAAAATGTCTGATTATAAGTCAAGATGGATGCAAATGTCATCGAATGGAGAACCATAGTACATCCAAACATCCTATAGGAAGAAGATCAGGATGTCCACTCAAAACAATTTCGGATGGTATTTCTATTGAGGACAAAATATATCAACAAATGACCTAAATTCGTGAATTGATGATGATGATGATGATGAAGTAAAATTAAGGATTCCATATCGTACATTTAAGAATCGTAAGACTAAAATAAGAGACCTCATAGCAAAATGTAGGCCTATTCATCTTTCAGCCTCAATTTTGAATGACAACACTTATGGTTTGAGATATAGAGAGTGTCGATAAATAAAGTACCGGAACTATCTACCTTATATTTTCATTATCTATTTATATTTTGGCGAAAATAATTCGATTCTGTAGATCTATTATGAATATAAGTTAATAACATGATTAAGATCCGCCGCGGTGGTCTAGTGGTTACGTTTCTTGCCTCTAGTCCTGAGGAACGCGTGTTTAAATCTGGCCAATAGATTTTTTTAGGATGGAAAAACCCCAGAAAAAGCTCCTCCGGGATGGTCTTTAAGTCTTGACTGCTGACTCTGAAGATTTTCAAGCTCGTAAAAGAACATTAAACTTGAAAGAAAGAGGTCTCTAAGCAAATTTTATCGATCTTCATCATCTAAGTGAAATATTAGTTGCACACTAAATGCCTCATAAGATCTCTAGGGAAATAAAACGTAATCAAATTTAGATTGGTGTAGAAATTCCTAACAAAGGAATAATGTCCCCTAATATATAAGTACTTCTATCTATTAAATACCTAGAAAGGTCATCAGTTCTGTACAAACATATAAAAAAAGTGAAGAGCTTGTGAGATAAAAAGGGCTATTGTGATAGAATACATAATTCAAAGATATTTGTCATCACTAAAGTTTAAATAAATTTTATTTTACATTCAATAGAATTAAACTATTTCTAGGAATATAAAACATTTTTATGCATCATACATTACAGTAAAAAGTATTTAAAAGAGGAAAAATAAGCTATGGCTAGATTCAAAGGGCCATAAAACCATTAAGTAGTAACATGAGTAAGTTACTTTAATGCATTGAGTGTTCCTATTGTTATGCATTGTTTCCACGTAATAACCTCTGGTGCCAGTAAGGTCAGTTGGACCTTGTGGGAGATCACGCTGCATCTCCTTAACAGATCTGATATCTTACCTGTCTTCAAGGATCCAGATGTATCACAATTCATCGAATTATAAAATCACAACACCTATCACAAACTGTATTTTTCCATTTCTTTCAAAATCAACGAACACCACATATTTATAAGATGTGTGACGTTTACCTTTCCTTAAGTAATGTATATTTAACATTAAATACTTTAAACTTTCCTGGCGATTCTGTGATTACTGAAATCTAAACTCCAGATCAGAATTTAAGATTCCAAGTTTTCAGTGGTATACATTGTGCATCATCTTCATGCACAATTGATCACAAAGGTAGACGATCATACAGCCAGTGTAGGAGTGGCATGTGTTCAGCATAAGGGTTCCCCAGCCATTAGAGCTAGTTTTCTCAACCTAGAGTCGGTACTTATTTTAGCTACCCAAATTCCTCACGATGTTGATTGGGCCCCGGTCCCATTCTGGCCTAAATTCCATGAGAAAATTACTTCCCCCATGGAGACCCGAACTAGCGCAAGTCCCGTAGCTCTGCATCAAGCCATCTTATCTTAACAAATCGGCTGCGGCGGGGACTCATCATACTAAGAAAGGGCGAGTATGATATTGATTATTATAATGGCCGAATTATATGCTTGGAGTATTTGGTCTTAAAGTGTATCGTCATTTTTTTACAGGCAACTAAATTCCCTGAAAAACTCTCTTTGAGGAAACTTTTCATGACCGGGGATCGAACTTGGGCCGTTTTGTTCGAGACAACGGTGTTACCCCAAGTTCACAGAGATGGTCGCCTGGTAGTTTTATTTGTATTTAAACCATTCAATTATATACTTTTTTATTTAGAGTTTAATGAGTACATATTTTATATAGTAATTATGTTGTAGAAATACAGTATATTTTGTTTTATTACAACTTATAAGTAGGGATAGGAACTGGGATAGATATTAAGTTATCAACACATCCACTGTTGGGTCTTTGAAGCGCACTATGAGAACTGACTTTGAATGCAAATAAACCAACGCTTCGAAATAGTAAGTCTAGTAACAATGAAAAGAGAAATAGTTTGTGCATACAGCACTTATGTCACAGGTTCATTAAATAACTCAGTGCAGCGTGTTTAAGTGTAATGTTCAAGTTCCCATGTTTAAGTGATCTTTTTATACTGACAGCGGGTGGGGGAGTCCTGAATTCAACTGACGTCAAAATAGACGAACAGTGACAAACTTCGTCGCAGTCTTCAGTCATCCCGCTACTAGTGCTAAGTTTAACCAATTAAACAGAACATTGCCCATATAATACCCCCGGCCGATTAATTAAGAAACTGGTTTGATTTAGTCGACCAGGGGTTGCGTCAGCTTTTACCCCGAGTCTTGGAACGGTATATAAAGCCTTAAGGTCTTAACTCTGCAAGGTAAAATAAAGCTATAGGCCTATGTTATTATTATTATTGTTATTATTATTATTGTCGGTGATGTGTGAATAGGTAGAATTCCCTTAATTTAACTTCACGCCAGTTTACAGTCTTCTTTATTTAATTCACAAAATGATTAGTCACTGTACAAGAACATATAATTAATTTGCTTGGAGTATTTTACAAACACAGTATCTTTAGTTTACTTCATCACACCCCGAGAGGCACTAACTTCCCAACACTATATTCGTCTCAGACCACAACGCAATTTTCGCCTTTCAGATCACGACTGGCTACCAACCGATTCGTATCCATTTTATATGCGAGAATTAAACTACCTGGATGCCCAGTCTTGATCCCTTTCGAATCGAATTCTCGAGAGGACGATCCCTCTAGAAAGCGATGCATAGACACATCTGGAAAGCTCCCAGCGGGTCTTCCCGACTCATGAATCGCAATAAATGAATCCCTTATACTATATATAAAATTAGACTTGAAATCTCGTTGCAGCCCGCGAAATTCAAGAGCCGGTCCAACAATGCGTCACATAATAATAATAATAATAATAATAATAATAATAATAATAATAATAATAATAATAATAATAATCATATTATTATTATTATTATTATTATTATTATTATTATTATTGTTTTTATAAAAATGTGAAAAATCAGAAACATAAAATTGTCCTTTGGCTATATGATAAGGCATAACGGAAATATATAAAAGAGTTCAATTTACAGAACTAAAATGAAAGAGAAGAAAATGTCACTGAACAACTTTATCAGTCGTTATAATTTTTTTTTTCAAATGCCCCAGGTTTGTCTTTTGACATTCCTGGTTTCTCTCCTGGCATGGCGTACTTGTAACCCACTTCTGAGGTTGGGGTTACGTTGCCCCGATGATATGATGGGTGATGATGATAATGGTGCGCCAGGAGAATCCCTAATCCTAAGCTTAACCTAAGATGAATATGAATGATGATGATTGCGATGGCCATATGATTTCGGGGACCGTTTGGGCCTTAAAGTTTTCCTGACATTTGTCTTATAGGCGAGGAAAAACCCCGATAAAAACCTCACCCAGAAAAACTGTCTCAACCGAGGATCGAACCCGGGCCCGCTGCGTGACAAGGCAGCACGCTACCCCGAGACTACAGCGGTGGACTTACGTTATAAAATATAAATTAATTAAATAAGAAACATAGGAAGAATTTTGAGAAAAATAAGTTATTTGTACTTCTTCAACTATTTTAAGAATAGTTGCATAAATGCATATAAATATCAACACATATACTACGTATACCGGAAGAAAACGGAAATTTGGAATAGTACAGTACGTAAAGCCTATATGTATAAACAATGTGTGCATAAAGCTATGTTATCTCAGATAAGCATGAATACCAAAATATTATGTTCTTTTGTTTGTATAAATGCAGTTTAATTCAAGTAATAAACTCTCTTAATAATAGGAATTCTCAATCGAGACCAAGAGTTTTTAATATGTCGGTCATTGTTTAAGCATTTCAATTTTCACGATTTATAACAGTGAAATTATCTACTTCATAATTCTTTAGTTTCCAATTTTTTCCATTTTTAAACTTTTTTTATCGTCAAGATAAACGTTTGGTTAGAATTTCATTAACAGGACTTAATTTATATTTAATTAAAATTAATACAATTTGCACATATTAGCTGTGTATACATACAGAGAATAGACGTACTTAGTCATCATCCTCGTGTATATACACAGGGTCTTAAATGCGATATGACGAAGTATTTTCAAGCGTCTCAAAATAATTTTTTAGCACAATTATGCAAAGACATTTTTTTATGCTTATGAAATATGGATGACTCAGTCTCTCTTTTTAATCCCTGTTTTAACTTATCCTTTTGTAGGCAATTTTAGGCATCTCTCGCTTTTGACTCTTACAGTGAAATTAAATATAGGAGGGGGTTTTGAACTGTGGATCACATACATTATTTTTTTATCACAAAAAAACATGAAGGACCTCCCCCAGAGGAGTGATCAGCTGAATTCCGCGGCCATCTTCGAGACAATACAAATATTCGATACAATATACACTATACACTCCTACATTCATGCTAAAAGACGAATGCGATATGGAATAATATGTTGATCAGATAATCTTCATGGACTTTTTGAGTTTTTAAATCACTTGCTATTTGGCTTATGTATGAAGAGAAAATCCCAAAGAAAGAAAAACTCATGTGTTGGTACCTTGTCCCGACCGGGGATCAAATCCGGAGTTACTTCGTCCGAGGTAAATATTTTATCCATACGCCACAAACGTAGACTTGTTTAATTCCCTTTAGAGAAAAATACACGTATCTAATACCTGGATTCAAACTATTGCCCTCTTGCACTGTAGCCATGAATCTGGTCATGAAATCAGGATGCCCGTCTGATATTGAACTTTATCTAACCTTAAACTTCATCTTTGTATTCAATAATTTATCGTTAATAACAATTCTACAGATTATATTTGTGATTATATAAGCAGGTATTCCAAGAAAATTAGCCTTTTTTTTTAATGTAGAATCAATATCACGAATTCAAAGTCGTGTATCAGTTAATATCTACTTTACTTCTTGGCAATCGAACCGACAAATAATACAGATTAGCTGCTATAAGGTTTCCTTAATAACGAATTCGTTTATTTTAGAATGAATGAAGAATTCCATTCGAAGTCTTTATAATTTACATAGAATCAAATTATACAACTTGTGATGAGGTCGTGCCTAGCACGATGTGATCTGGTTGAATTTATAAACTGCGCTCCTCCTTGTGTAGGAAACATGATATATAATATATAAAAATGAATGTTTGTTTGTTCGTTGGTTTGATTGTTTGTTCGTACTTTATGCGCGGCCATACCGTTGACCCGATTGTGATGGGATTTCTTACAAAATGTTCAGGAGATTCCTAGGATGAACATAGGCTATAAGAGAGTTGTGATACTCAACTCCTACACCCTTAAAAATCGCCCTTTGAAGTGGAAAACGTGAAAAAAGTAGCTTTTGGACGCTTAAATGGCTTACGCTGCCTAAACCATAACAAATACACAAAATTAATGTACACAGAATTGATATATGTCAAAATGCACTACAAAAAAAGTCTGCGACAGCATATGTTGATCTCTTACGTATAACTCACAATAACCATTTTTGTCTTTCATTGATGCCAAGAAGATCGAGACAAATTCGTAGATTCCTGTGCAAGCATTGCACCACATGGCGGGTATTCTTTTACGGATAACTCACAATAACGAAATTAGTCTTTTAGCTCATTTATGCCAAGAAGATCGAGATAAGTAGATTTCCGGACAACACCGGGTAATCAGCACGGGGAATCTTAAAATAATTACGATATACATTTATAATTATTTTTCATTTTACTTATTCAACTAATCATAAGAAGTACATTAATGTTTGTCTTTCAGCTCATGTTGTGCCAAGAAGATCGGGATGAGTAGATTTCCCGGACAATGCCGGATAAACAGCACGGGGTATCTAAAAATAATTACGATATACTTTTTCCCCCTTTTACTTACCGGTATTTAACTAAACATAAAACAGGTTAATTTGTACGGTATTTCAGCACATTTATGTCAAGAAGATCGGGATTCCCAGATTCCTGGGTAACGCCGGGCAAGGAGTACGGCCTAACTAAAAAATATAAATTTATAATAATTTTTCCTTCTACTTATTCAGCTAAACATAAAAGCACATTAATTTACGCGTATCAGCGCACGCCAGGTATTAGCTGGTACTGCGATAAAAACTATGGTTATGAATTTTAAATTCAGCTTTTATGGTTCTATACCAACATTATGGAACATATTAAGTGATAAAGGGATTCCACTACACTTGATAGCGTAATTAAGAAAATGTATGAGAAAACAAAAATAAAAATAAATCAAAGGGAACCAATACATATAGCAGGAGGAGTTAGACAAGGTTGTCCACTATCAACCACGCCTTTTAACATTTATTTCGACGACATTATAAGATCATGGAAGCAAATGACGACTGGGGGAATTAACTTAGGAAATATAGTAATGAAAACAGTAGCCTTTGCAGATGACCAGGTTTTAATAGCAAAAACAGAAGACGAACTACAAAGAATGCTATATAAACTAAATGAAATATCAAAAAAATACATGTAAGAAATATTCTCACAAAAATAAAAAACAATGGCCTTCAAGGGTGCTCATCCAGTTCGGACAAAGATAATATTAGATAACCCGTTGGGATCAGGATTTTTAAACTGACCCAAACCCTCTGGCGGCACTATGGCCCTGGGGTCGACTCAGCCTCTAACGGAAATGAGTACCAGACGCTTGTTCTGGGGGTAAAGGCGGCCGCCACGCAGGGCTGACAACCCGGCTGACATAAAGTGCCGATTGTCTAGAAAAAGTGGGAGCCTTAACATCCTACTACCCCAAGGGCCTCCGGGCCTGTTGTGGGATCACTTTACTAATAAACCAATAGAACAAGTAGTAACATATAACTTCCTAGGTTGCGAAATATCATACACAGCAGAAACAGATATAAATAACAAAATAAATAAGTTTAATTATATAACAGGAACACTAAAAAGAACTTTGAAAAAATAAAGCCAGGAAAGACTCTATAAAGAAATTATACAAGACAATGGCAGTGCCTATTACTACCTATGGATCCGAAACATGGACAGTAGGCCTAACAACACAACAATCTGCCAGAATACAAGCTGCTGAAATGAGATTCCTTAGACCAATAGCAGGATATCAAAGAACAGACAAAAAACATAACATAGAAATAAGACAACAACTAAAAATAGAGGAATTAAACTCAGCAATAGAGAAATACAGAACAAACTGGAAATAACACTTGGCAAGGATGGCTGAGAATAGAATAGCAAAAGCAGCATACAACTATTCACCACGAGGAAGAAGAAGTTTGGGAAGAACAAGGAAAAGATGGAAAGAGCAGCAATTTGGAGCCGGAACAGGCTATTAAATAAGCCTAAACCGTGAAGAAGAAGAAGAAGATGGTTATTTATTCTAGACCATAGACTACACATAGTCAGTGAGCTATATGATCATTATTGAAAACTAGTTATAATAAGAACATTAAAGTATAATATACTGTGATGGGGAGGACATATGGTACGTTTGTGGAATGAAAGAGGTGCTTTTGAAATTATTGTAAGAAAACCAGAGAGAAAACTCCCAGTAGGTAGGCCAAGAATAGGTAGGAGAATAATATTAGTCATGATTTAAGGGAATGATAAATTTAGTTTGGAGATGAATCACCTTGCATGTTCGCTGACGGTAAAACTACATAGAAAAACAACAGTCAGTTGCTACCGACGACGCT